>OZ018310.1:8034292-8589152 GCA_963969455.1 Arge pagana | reverse complement strand
CGTCTCTGTCTACACGAGTATTATATACGTATAAATCTGATGTATTATGTACAAGGATGCTGGTACATGAATCTCTGCCGCGTCGTATGCCTTCGATTTCGGTCCAATACAGACTCGCGCGTATACGCGCAGAGAGGCGATTGCGTTGCGAGAGAGACTAGCGCACCGCCACAACTACTACCGCTCTACACGTAGCTACGAAGCTACGAGCGGGTTTTATGCCTGATTTCATCCCCTTCGGAACGTCGAACCGAGCACCCTGAATTTTGCTTCCACGTGGTTGTCTGTCGCTACTGTATTCGTTCGGAACATATTTGTTCGTAAAACGGAGGTGATTTTACCGCAGGGGATGGTCACGGATGGTCTTTGCGCCCTCGACGAGGGGCGCGACGCGATTTATATACGATACAATTTTCATATACTGTACAATTTTCCACGACAATTGGCTAGAACATTTTTTTCTAAAAATTCGACTTCCCATACAAATTACATAGGAAAAAATTGTGTCGATTTCAATTGTTTTTGACTCCGTCTATTTAAAGAAAATCTGTGGTCAATTATTATCGACATTCACGTTTCCAGCGTTGTAACTGCTGGTCGGTCAGTCTTTACTCGGAGGAACTTTTGTGTAGCGAATATAATGCCGTACAAAAGATGTATACTCGTTTCTTTACTGAATGCCAAAAAATCGAGTTGAAACTGAAAAAACATCCCCTGTGTTATTTATATCAGAAATCGAATTTTTGAAAGCTTGAACCCTCCAGCCTACTTTGAATGTTTTTTCCCCTGGGAATATATTCTTTTGAAAGTCAGTTATCAGATTTTCAGTGATGTCAAAAAAATATATAGCCCGAAAATGACACACACTAACATTCACGTTGTGGGGAAAAACTGACGTGCCTGTTGCATTCATACGCGAGTGACACAACCCTTCTCGTAACTCCATCAAGATTCACGCGTGATAAAAAGAGAAGCAAATTGAATAACGTAATAACTACGTTGAACCAATACGAAACGTCGGACCCTGTAGCGTATTTTTTACCACTCTCGCCGCAAAACCGTCAACGTCTGCGGAAATAAAAAGCTCGACGGAGACCATACTTTTGTTCGTCGGAAATTTCCTAACGGTAATTCTACTCCCTCAACACTGTTTTATCACCAGTACGCGCAATTATTTCGAATCGACCTCGTGCGAGCGACAGAAAATCATGAGAACGAACGGATACGTTTTCGTCGCGGTTGGAGTCCAAAGATTTCGCGAAAAATTCGAACTGCCTGTCAGAAAACTCTCTAATTTCCGGTATTTGGAGAAGTAGACTCGAATAGCGACGCTATTTCCTCGCAGAGGATGATAATGAAGGGAAAAAATCGGTGATCCGTTGTAGATTCGAGTGCGGTGTTGCTGGAAGCCAAACTCTGAGTACCGCGGTAAAACGTGGAGCTTTCGAGCATGGCACTGGGAACAGCAAAGAGAGGGAGAGAGAGAGATTGCTTTAAAAAAAAAAAAAACGCATAATAATTCTGGAATTTCGCGTGATCGATTTTTCAAGTAGCCTGTGTACGTTTACGCGCCAACTTTTTTCAAAAAACGCGTGGACGGTCGTTGCGTTGGGCAGGACAAACGGAATTCGTGCTGATTCGCGTATATTGACAACGATGTACCGGCGCAGCAGCGTCCATCCGATGAAAGAGCGACGTGTACCGATGGATGAAATCGAAGCGAAATGTTTGACTGAGCAATCAATCAATTAGCGAACGCTGCGAGCATCGCTGAATGCGCATTTGTTTGTCACGCTTGTTAGCCGACTGTCCCTCTCCGCCATCGACGACTACGCCGAATTTCCCCTTTCGCTTATCACCGCCCTTAACGCATTAATCGCACCGCGCCGTGCCGATGCCACAACCGAGTTCGATCGAACATCCTTCGCTTTTGCCAACAGGTAACGACAATCGCAGCCATTATTCCCATCTTCTCGTGTTTTCCCCAACGATGGGAGACAAGAAAACGCGCGCGCGGTCTCCCCGCCAACGGAATTCCACCGTTTTTACGCACCGGAACAACGGCGAAAGAATTTTTCAAAACACGTCGCCGCACGTGTGGACAAAGGTGCAACATTTATCTGTCCCTTGACGTTTAGTTTCCGCGAGTGTTCCACGCTTTCAGGCACATCGTCATACGGCCAGGAGGATGCTGAGGAGTACGCGGGAACACAATGCGCAACGGTATATTACGCGGGCATTTGCACGCGTAAACATCGGCATTATTCTGCGCCAGCGATTGTGTTTCGTTCGTTGTTCGTAAATTATTGTCCGTCCAGATTAGGAGCGGCTGCACCCTTTTATTACGTAAACCAACGCTTGTCGCCTTGTACTTTTCTCCTTTGATCTCGCGCAAGTTGACCGGCAGCCTTCTCACCGTCGAATAAATATCTCGAGCTTTTTTTTCACGTCACTCGCCACATTCGACCGGCCTATTTACAGCTCGGCAGCGTAATTATGATCCAGCGAGGGCAAAACTTATCGATCCTCGACCCTTCTCCTCTCCGTGCTCCCTATAATTCGCCGGATCTCGGCTCGCATCCAGCCGCGAGGAGCAGCAACCGTAACTGAATACTCCCTCTTCGGGAGAAAAAAAAGAAGAAAAAGCATGGCTCGCAACGCTTACAAATTCTTTCCTATTTTTCACTTTGTTATACTCGGAATCACTTTTCCCCGTCTGAAACTCGACGCAGACATTGTTAAAGCCTCGCACCCTCCAACTCTCCCGTCTCCGCCATTCCGTCCTCGTTTTAGCCCACCCCCATCGTCTTGTCCCTACGCCCTTCGAAGGATGAAATTGCCTTCGTTACGCGAAAATGCTGCTTCTGGCCACCCTCTCGAACCACCCCCACAACCTTCGCAGCGAATCCCCTCGTTCGCAGTTCTCTCCAAGTATAATACCGTATCTCTTTCAATCGCGGGTGCGCGCGGTCGCGCAAACACTCCTACCTACTACACCTACTCTTTGTGGAACCAGCGTATACATGTACACATATTTTTCGATGCAACGCTACACGGAATCGGATGGTAATATAAACGGGCAATAGAACCCCGAGTTCCCGCATTATACGTGGGCGCGTTTTGGCACTTCATTTCGGCATTCAGACATTTTTATGTTCTCACCCTTCGACCGAACGCGATGTCATCTGCGACGGGATGAAAAACGCGGTCGAATAATAGTTTTCCTGGTCCCTCGGGAACCCACCGCCATTCGACAGGAATTCGAAACTGCCACGTGACCTCGAGTATACCGCGGTTTCGCGGAATAGTTTTTCCATCCATCGCCGTCAACCCCATCGGTCCCCCCGTCGATCGTTGTTTCTCCGAGGAGAGCTAATCTTCCGTCGATTGCTTTATTTCCAGCAAATTTCTAGCTTTTGGAGATTTCTTTTCCCAGAGTTTTCAGCAACGGCACCCGAAACGCGCTCGTTTCTGGCCGAGGACGCCGCTCGCGACGATGTAACGAGGAAACGGAGACACTCGTACGTCCTTCGGGACGCGAACGCACCAATCCCTGTCTCAACTGTCATCCCGTTAACATTTTTCACACCTCCCTTTCGGAAAACTAGACACGAGGGGGGGACCACTTATTTCTACCGCGGCAACAGACGTGGATGTCTCGTTTATCCACGTTTCTTTCATCGCTCGAAAGCTCTCCAGTGCTTGATAAATTCTCGATCGACGATACGAATAAAAAAAAAATTCTGCTCGTGAACTTCGAGGTCAAGATTCTTTCTAGATTCTTCTACAAACGAAGACTCGGAGGCTCCTCACGAAATGCCTACGTGGAGTGCAGTTCTTTGGAACCTCGATGGCTACAGAACGGATCAGATCTAGTTCCGGAAAAACTACGTCCAAAAACTCGTGCCATTGATTAGATTTTAGTCGGATTTCCCCGTCTCCTCCTCCTCGTACCGTCGCCAGCTGTTCAACCGTCACTTGGAAATCTGATAGAAAAATTAGCAATATTTTGAAAGGAGGATGCTTATCGGAAGATGCGAACTCGACTCATGGGACCTGTACTGTTTTGACACGTTTATTACGCGACGGTGAAAGGTAGGCTGGCAACGCGGCGTAAAACATATGGTGTTCGTATACCTCACCTAGCTGAGAGTCGTGCCGGAGGTAGGACAATGCTGGATAATTGCCAGGCCAATAATAGGTACCCACCGGCAGAAGCTGCTGGTCCGATGGGACGCGCAAAGATCCAAGCGCACCTGGCAACGCAAGGGGTACCTAAGCGTAGGATCATTAACTGGTGTTGGGGACTTGAATAGACTTCATTGATGCTCGATCGGTTCATTGGTTGATTATTTCTGGGGTGAAAGCCCGAACATTTGCCATTGTAAGGCTAAAAGGGCTTGTCAAAATTGATATTCGAGATTCGCTACGCGATACGTCTCCGCGAGGGGACGCAGGATCCGCAGTAACAAGAATCTTATCTTCGTCGACATCGTCCGTACAGGCGCTTTGTCGATTACACGTTACCCGGATATGGCGGGGTGGGAGAAAAAAAAACTATCGATAGTTTCTCCGTATAACGCGAGGAAGAGGCACGCTTTGGTCTTACGAAGATGAAGATTAATCGTGGCGGGACTCGAATAATTGAAACCTAAATTTTAGCCCCGTGACGCGAACGGGCTCAAAGAGATGATGGGACGCGAGAGGTATCGTTACTCGGCATAGAAAAATGAAACTAATTCTCGGAATTTGCATATAACGAATGAAACTATGAAACGGAAGAGATATTGAATAGCACGGTAAAGGTGCAAGTCAGAAAGTCTGAATACGGTTGATAAAAATGTATTAATCACGTATAAAATAATCAATGGCTCGTTGCTTTTTTCGTACCTACCCGAAGATTTGTTGTTCGGTGTGGAACGTCTAAATCTATTTCGATTGAAGCTACGTCGGCAAGTGTTTACACAATTTGGCCTCGGAGGTCGCGAGTACCGGATGGCCTCGTCGATGTTCGTCGAAAAGATTAGCCGAGGTTGTCGGTCGTCGTTCCAAGAGCAGCCGAACGAACGAAACGAGTTAATTGAATGGGTTAATATTTCAATTCATCCTCCGATATGATTGATCTCCGTTGCAAACCTGGTAAATCATCATCCCGCGACGAGGAAAAGAAGACGAGCTCGTCGTCTTCGTGCGCGCGAGGATGAGGATGAACGAATAAACGCGGATTTATTCGGCGCCGTATCTCTTTGCCACCCTGGAAAGAAGGCTCCGAGTTACGCCGGCAGAGACCCTTCTTCACTCTTTGTTGGTTCTACCATCGCCGGAGAATTCTTCCAACGGCGAGAGTATCTTCTTCGTATTTGCGAAAGGATTTCTTCGCCGACGCACCAGTTTCCCGTTGAAAGGGTGTACTCTTGGCGAAAAAGTGAGCAGCGTCTCTCTCCTTCGGAACCCTCTTTCAGGCTCAGTCGGTCGAGGAGAAAGAGCCGTAGGCGTTTCGCTAATGAGGCGAGTTCGCATTATTTCACGAGTCTTTTCAGAAAGTATACGAAGATACTGTGGATTTCCCGACTAGGTATCCCTCCCTCTTCCCCTTACTCCGCGCTTCTGGATTCGAGCGAGCTTTATCCCTCGGGGGTACGCTCGCGTTTTCGATTCACGCAACACCTCTTCCGAATAAATTATCGTCATCGTCTTCGTGCTCGATTCGTCGAGATCGTACCCCGAGTCACACTCTCGCGCCTGGTGTTAATCTCGCGAACCTCGTTGTGAGATACGCGCATACGTGGTCTCGTCGGACCTTCAGGATCCGTAGCGCGGCGCCTCTTCGCCTCTGGAGAACACGCGTTATTGGTTGGAAAAACATTTCCAGACGCGAGACGTACGACCGGTAGTGTCATTTCTGGTACCTATGTACATACGTTAATACACGAGTCCTTTTCTTCCCTTTTCGCACCGACCGCAAGAATCGCCGCAAAGTTTCACGTTACGTCGTGTTTCGAACGCAACGTTTCTCTAACGCGATCCGGAAGTATCAGGCTGAAATCGGAGCGGCTGGGCGTGTTCCTTCGACACTGAGCCATTGTGCCTAAAAACGTATCCATCTTCGGATTCCTGCACGAATGAAACGAGCAGTTTAGGCCGGAGGCCTTTTTTCCAACAAAAAAAAATTCATTTTTTTGTGTGTATGGAGAGAATGGCAACAGGTCGCACGAAACGGGGACAGATGCGGAGGGGACTCGAGCGATATAATAAAGCTCCACGTGTGAACGGGAGGCGAACTGTTTTCATTGGGTGACAAAATAGAATCTCGTCGATGGGGGAAAAAAATGCGCGCGTGATTGATTTTTAAGACTCGCGAGGAATCGGCAGCCCGAAGCTCGGACCACCGTGACGCTGAGAATTCTCGACTTGCACGCGCCATTAGTAGCGGCTTCTTCGCTCGGGAGACTTTGTGGCAATCGGAGAAAAACGCCACGTCGTTGCGGAGGGTTTTCCAACGCCGCGACGCCCTCGCAGACGGGTCGCATAACATCCTGGCGCCAGGGCGTCGGCTGCGACTTCCTCGCTTGTGTAACGTACTCGAAAACTTGAAACCCTTGACCATACGTTTTCGGGTAGGTACGCGGATATTAGCACGTGTGTCCGCCACGGAGTCTGCTCGGGATTCTCGGTTGGCCAGCACGTGGTCAGGAGGGAGCGCGAAGGCTGGAGCACCCGATAAAACGAGGATTCCACCGTCTCGGGTCGTTTGATGGGATACGAGTCGAATTTTCTTGCTCCGCATCTTCGAGCAGATCGGTTCACGTTTCGGAAGACCGCGTTCGCGAGGAGTAAGATGCGCGAGTAAAAAATCTACAGCTACGGGGATCGTTTGGGTAACGGTCCGTTCTCTCCCGTGCATGTTTCTTTTCCTCCTCTCCAGAAGCTCGTTTCAAGAAATCGTTCGGCGCCCAGGACGGAGCTACGGCGAGAATCGAAATGGAAGAGCGAGAGAGGAGATTGTTGTAAAAACCGCACCGTAGTTCTCCGTTGTCGTCGTTGCTGCTCGTATACCTACGAGAAGGTAGCGCAACACTCGAATGTATCAGGCATAACCGGGGCAATATTCTAATCCTGCGCGATGGTTCACTTGCCGCGGACCGGACGTCATGCTCTTGGGATCAGCGGTTAAATCATAAAATAAAAGGTACAGACGAGAACGCCTACCGCACGAAGGCGAACGCAAACAAATAATTAGGTATCCGTATTACCGAGCACCACCTCCTCGTCTGGGAATATTCCCCTCCTCGGAAGAAGGTGTTGCCCAGGAGTGTTCACCGAGCTTTTAAGGGCTTCCGAACGCGCGGGAGATTTATACTTCCTGGGGGCGTCATGGCTATTTTCAACTACGCACCAGGATCGCGGTGCCCTATTATCAGTCCAGAAACAGTAGTCCACGGAGCGTGAAACTACCAAACCGTGTTTCGATATTACGTTCGGAAAGGTATAACAAGTATTCCGCAAAGTCGGTTCACGCGCTCGACGCTGATTGGCCGAGTGTTCACAACCGTGAACTTGGGTCGACTCGTCGTCGCAACCACTCGCGACAGATTCGTGATAGGTTTTTTTCACGTATTCTCTACCATTTCAAATTCATCGTTAACCTTTCCTTCGCGTATAATTTGTAGGCTCGTAAAATATCTGCAAATGTCGACCCGAAAGAGATAAACGGAGAGATAGGTGAGAATAAGCGCCGAGTGCGTTCTCGGTAACAGATCCTATGTCAACGAACACGTTTTTAAATACGAAACATGTGAAAAACTGGAAAACAAACTCACTGGAAGCTTGTCCAGGAAAACTGATATTTTTGTGGGGGGACCCGATAATTTTGGTGGACGACGCGAAACAAGTCTGTTGGTCTTCTCGTCAACGATCGAGCGGGAGTTCGAATAAATTTAAGCACGTGGGTCTACCTACGGAATTGTAGGCATTGGCACAGCTTCCAAATTGGCCTCTGGTTTCCTAAACGTTCGGTACGGAACATCCGCCGCGACATACGGTATTTCATGAGTCGATCCGAAAATTCCAACGGCACCCCTTCAGTTCATCCGTGTGACAGAAACATGCTGCTCCAATATTTCACGCGACAAGCCTCACCGACGAGCGCCACGGAACTAACGTCAGTCTCTTCGGCACCCTCCCTCGTTCTCGTTCGCGTTCTGGTTCGAGATGCTCCTAGCAACGATTATCCACGTCGTGTCTGGAACTGTCTTCGGACCGAGTCGCGAAATAACGGGTAGTCGCGTCGATGATCTCGGCGTTTTAACCGCTTCTACCCCGCGAGGATAGATGCGGCGCGGAGTAGAAACGAGGAGAAAAAATTGAAATGAAAAATTAAGCGATGAATCACGACCCACGTCAGGAAACGCTGGCCGGAGGGTGAGGAACTGACAGTCGAACGGCGAAGGATAGTAAGTAGTAGGAGGAAGAGGTTCGGGAGTAGAACTAGCATAGCGAAAGGTAAGATCACCTCCAGCAGTGAACACGTGTTTTCCCAGTTTCGTCGGTCGGATCTTCAACGTTCGAGCGTTTGATTTACCGGTAGAATTCTACATTAAATCGAAGTAGGGATACGCAACTATAAATAAAAGTAACAAATAGGCGCCCGTTTTACGCCACCTGCATGCTTACGTATGCCTGCTTATAACTAGCCTCGAATCCCTCGCCTGGCCTCTCTCTCTCTCTCTCTCTCTCTGCTCAGCTCTCGTAGCCTTCTGGCCTGGTCGAGAAAACGACGCCAACAAACTTTTGACCTCCGCTATTGATTCAACTTGTTAATTACCATCTAACTTATGAATCCCTAGAGGTGATGAGCTAAAGCGCTGAGAATGAGAGAAAGAGCTTGCGTTCTACGCTTACTGTGTCTAGGCACGCGATTCCTACCGGCAATCGCGCGCCGTCCCAGCCTCGGGAAATATATACACGGACACGCGAGTAGAGGTACGCGATGCGTGTAGAGACACGTACGTGCAGACGTACGCGATATATATTCATAAGTAATACCCGCGTGCATCTCGTTTTACCGTATTTTATGGAGAACCCCGCGCCTGTGGAATCACGCGTACGGAAGGAACGTATGAGAAAGATCCGACAGGGTCGTTCAATTTACTTCTCACGCGATCGATAGTTTTGATCGAAGTTTCGGCGATCGGATTGAAGTAACCCGATGAGCTTGCCGTACATTTCGAATATCCAGTCACAACATCAGAACGATTATGCAGCTACCTACGACGGTACCTAAAACGGATACGATGACCTTCTCGAGACACGAAGTGCTTGTAAAATGACCCCACGCGTTTTGGACCCAGCGACGACTATCGGTAACGCTCAACGCGATGAAAACAGATTACTTTGTGACACTGCTACGATTCGTCGTAGACTTCGAAAACCGTCTGACACGCTAACGCTGGTTTTTATCCTTCGCGTAACAACCAATAGCCTCGATCTGGTATAATGTCCACGACATCGAATAGTGTGTGTGGTCACACGACGAGTACCTTCGCTGGTTTTATTCTGCCAGCGACATCTGGATCTCGAAGAACGTCCGCGTTTATAAGTGTTTCGAGTGTCGACGAGTGATCATTTTTAACGCGAATAGAACTTTCATCGATACGAATATATAAGCTTGCAGATGTGACATTCGTTGCTGGGACATTTTTAGTGCCTTGTATTATCCAGGTTGCACCTGATGACTCTGCATAATTTGAATATTACGGGACAACGAACGATCGGCCGAGGCTAACGCGCAGATTAACAAAACTAACGACCGGTAGAATAGCGGCGGGATACGAATTATGTGACGATTTATTCTCGTATGAGTTTGCAAACGCGTTTCTTTGTATAGGTAGAGTTATGAAAATAATTGATGCAAGATATGTACGAATGGTACTCGTATCTCACTTCGGATGTTTTTGAGGATCAGGTGAAATTTGCGTAAGATCAGGTTACCGAAAAACGAGAACTTGGACGCGTGGATTAGCATCGTGTCTCGTGACCTTGAAAACCGAGGACGCGGGCGGAACATCAGGACTCGACTCCGCGATTATCCAACGATCGTGGCATTTTACCTCGCTTCTTTTGGTCCTTATCGCATGGTCATTAGACAGAGTCACAGGATCAGGACGATTCCGCGGCGTTGATGAAGCGCAGCGTTTTTGCAGGAGTAGCGGGCAGTCGAATGTCGAGGAAAAGTGGCAATCGAAAGAAGCGGCTCGATCCGGCGTTGAAGAGGGGTTGCTTGGCGCGCAGCAGGTGACCAAGCTTAATATTTACGGTGGCCTTTGACCCTTGGGTGGCCACCAGGCGTAAGTTTCCCCGGGCACAAGGTGCGCGCCAGTTGGAACGGAACCGATTTATGTGTGGCCCTGTCGAAGGAGTAACGATCTGTAAGAAGGTTTGTAAGTTGGCGGGCAACAAGCGCCCTGCCGTGACCGGTACTTCTCCCCGTTGCGGAGGACGCACCTCCCACCGCGGGACACCGTTCGTCATCTTCGCGGTTTCGCCGACCTCGATCCCTTGCGATCGCCTGCCTTTTTCGATAGGCTCGCTCGCTCTTGCCTTCCCAATCGTCGTCTCGCACGCGAATCCCCCGAAATATCTCGCTCTGCGATTTGATTATAATTTTCGATGTATAATAATGTTCGATCGCAACGACGTACTATACATGCATACGGGACATTCCACGCCAACTTGGACAGCGTGGAAAAAATGTATTTTTGATTTCCTCAATTTTTTCACATTTTCTTGTACCCTTCAAAAAAAACCTTCCAGCTAAATTTTGACATTTTTTTTACCACCCGTTCAAGAGACACCAAATTTCCGTTTCTTGCCCGTAACTTCGCCAATCTCAGACCAAATTCTCGTGTACTTTTCAACACAAAATACGAAAATCTTTTTCAAAATATTTTTACCTGTGATTTTTGAGTTGCAAACTTCAAATCTTTTGGTTTTTTTTTCAAATTGAGTGCATATTTTGATTTTGTTTCAATTTTTCAGTCGCACAGTAGTATCTTTTTAGCAACTTTCAAGACTGGTCCGGTCGTGGGCCTTCCAGAATTACTAATTTATTTCGATTTTAAACAATTTGAAAAAATCTGTTTTCTCCATTAATCATTGTGGCTACCACTTTTTGTTACAAATGGTTCAATAGTCGCCAAATGCAACAGCAAAAAAAAATGATGAAACCGAAGTGAACTGAAGGAAAAAATAGGGAAATATAGTCTTTGGTTTCCACGAGATACAGCAACTGAAATGTAATGACGAGCAGCGTCATATTTAACACACACATCGTGTAAATTCAACAATTTTTTCCCGTTGATGTGAGAGTAACATTTACACGTTTGTGTGTTGAAAAGCAGATTGCTCAATCAACCCTACAATCAGCACACTAGAATGTCAAATATTGTACACAAAAATTTCTACACTTTTCACAATGACGGAAATTTGTTAACCACGTAACGATGCTCGATAATTGTCGACTTGGACTCCATCCAGACTTGGACTCGCTGCCGCTTCGTAGCTAACAAAGGAGAAAATTGGTAGCAGGCCGAAATTCACGACGAAGAAAAGTGGAACGATGCACGTTAGATCAGGAAATCGTTCGTTATTCGTGAAAAAAGTACCGGTCAACGCTGATCGAGTGTCTTCAGCGTCACCCGACGACGCGATCGTGTTCTCTCCGCTGGGTCGTTGCGAGCCCGTCAGAAGCTTCGTCTCGATCGCGCAAGCCGAACCGAGTTAAGTTCCTTTCCCGAGGAGGGAAACGATACGCGGCTCGAGGCGGAGTGTCAGCTTCCCGAGGCCCTGCGGAGTCATCAATCATCGCAGCGAGGAAGCCGACGCGACATTCCCTTGCTGGGGGAAAGCTGCGGAAGGAAGCGAAACCCCCGTGACAAAGACGCTCGAAATACGACAAGGACGGCGCGGATCCGTGCGCCATGACGCGAGAGAGCTTTCACGGGGACCACACGCGATCGCGTGGAAGGTCCTACGTACCGGATCGTCGGCGTCTTTTCCCCATTACCGGGGAATTATTACCGTGACGTAACCATCCTCGTCGACGGGGAGACACGTGGAGCCGTGAACTCCTGGTCTACGTACGTTTCGTGTGGCAGCCTGGCAGTCGTCATCTAGAGGTAGGTAAATGAACAGGCACTCGACGCTAATCGTGTATCACGTTTCAAGAAATTATCAATATAAATACATCGATCGTTTCCTTTCCTCTGACCAATCATCAGTCGTCGTTTCTTCGATCCGATCAACATCTGGCGAGAAATACAAATATGCAAATTCTGTTAATTCCTCGCGAAGATCTATCAACGCGGGATGGTTGCTCCTTTTTTGTTCCATTCACAAGTGACTCAGGTTTCCGGATAACAAGTGCTCAAAAGTATAAATTGAATAAGGTTAGGTATATTCATGGTTTCACGAAATATGCGACTGAGTCTGGAACAATAAATATTTTTCATCACAAATTGAACAACACCACCGTGCGTGTGTGTGTGTGTGTGTGAATTTGTATTCGTAGGAAGGTAGAATAATAACTCCGAAAATGGTTTTTTTATTTTCTATTCTCCGTAGCAGTTATCTGACTGTGTAATATTTCAGAGATTGTAGAGTGAGACTAGAAATTAGTCGATCGTTGTTCCATTGATTCTCATATTCAACTGCTGTATAATAAAATGTAGAACTCTTCTTGGAAATACCTTGTACCGATACCACTGGTGTCATTACTCAGGTATTGTCGACTAATCGAAAGTTGTAATTCTAGGACCTTTTTTTTCTACCCATTTTCTCTTTATCTTTGAAAGTGTTATCCACATTTCAATTGGCTTCTCGCAATACGGATTTCAGTATCCAGGTTCTCTGGCAGTAATATTGAGTTCGTGACGAACAAGATGAATTAAATGTACCAAATATCTTGCACGATTTGCAAAATTCAGCGGTATTTTCCAAAACGTTGGACAGAGCTGCGAAGTCGGAAACAAAGACATGTAAAAAATGTTCACTCGGTAATTTTGTTGAACATGAATGTATTGTAATTATCTTGTAACGTGGTTCGTAATGTTCCATTTTAGGTACCTAGCGAAAAGCGTTTCAACCGAAGTTAACGGATCGAGGATCAAATTTGGCGTTATCATGCGATCAAATCAATTTTAGTCCGAAAGGATACGGTATAATTCGTTCGGGTTCGCTTGAATCGGACTGCTCGTCGAAAGATCTTCGGCGTTGATTGGCGCTGTTTGGAGGTTCGGTGGAATCGTGGCGACGAAACGATAATTAGAGCTGCCTGCGGTCAAATATATACCAGGGGGCGGTAATCGCTTGTCGAAAACCATTTCCGGAGACTGATGTGATCGAAATATTCCTTTCGCAGGCGCGTTTGTCTTCGCGAGAATAACCGTCACGCGTATCACGTATACGGCTCTACGCTTTGTAATTCGAGCGAGGAAATGTTTAATTTACAATCTTCCGACAGGTGAGGACCAAAACCGGACTCGTTCGCTGATGAGAAAAAATGTGATTTCCATCGTTCTTCCTCAATTTCAATGCAAGGTGGTCATTAGACTCATTACCGCTGTGCAGCGCTGTAACATACGCTCCTAACGATTTAACACTCGCGTCGTTATCAAATCCACGATAAACTAAATCACCTCTCTTCTACGTCTACTCCGCGTCAAAAAGGTCCGAACATTCTCGTAAAAAAAAAACCGGTAAATCGCGGAAATTTCACCAGCTGGATCCGTTATTTGTAGGCTGCCTTCGGCCTGCGACGTTCGCCGACCCATCGGCATTTCGTTCTACAACTTCGTTCCACTCGTCGTTCGTCGACGGATAGATCAGGAACGACGTAGCATCTTGATTCAGCTACTTAGCTAAGAAGATGGCGTACTTCTCGATTTTTCGTATTTCTAGCGGAAATCTCAATTGCATCTGCTCGAATAAATTTGTGGTAGGATAGAGCCGAATCCAGTTAGAGGCAAGCTGACGCTTGGACTGATCTAATCTGTCGAGGCGAGAAATTTCCGCTCCGTAGTTCGTTTCTACTCTTCGTGGTCGAATTTCACGAGGAAACAATTGCCCGCGGCTAGTATCACCAGAAATACGTAGGGCTGCTTAAAAATACAGCACCACCGGCCTCGAAGGAACGTTCTCGTTCGCTCGCTCGCCCGCTCGCTACAACTAGACCAGAACAGGACCCCGGAGCAGCAGCGGCGTCATTAGTTTTCGGAATACATTAATATCCCGAGAGTCTATCGACCGATAGCAAAACCTCGCGGCAGCCGGTGACCAGAAGTCAGTTGGTCGTCAAGCTGCCGACCAGATGGTATCGCGACGCGAGATGGTTGCATCTTTTTCTTTCTGTAATTCCTTCGTCCTGGTGCCTCGCCTCGGCGTTTTCACGTCCCGGACGCGCAGCATCGCCTTCCGACGAGATCCGGAGGAACGTCTCGCGAATTTCGTTCTCGACGCGGAGGACGGTCGCGAGGTTGCCTCGGATGGCAGCGGTGATTTTTGAATCGTTGATAATTTAATGGGAAGAAAAACGCCGGAGATCTCGAAGCGATGGCCGTTACGCGTCGAGTTAACTCGTTCGCATTGTCCCTCGCGATTAATTGGCTATATTCCCTCGGTAAAAAAAATCCTCAATCTTCGATCTTACCTATAAAACGAGAATGAGAGGTGGGTGGCGATTGTCTGCGGTGGCCCACGCGAACCTCGTTGTTGTGGGAGTCGCCGAGGGAAACACGGAACTTTCAATCTCGGTAGAGATGGTCACATCGCCAGATTGACACCGGATAAGAAAATCGTAGGTTGGTGGGAAATGACTCACGAAATAGCCGTAGCCGCGACTGGGATTAATACCGATGATCTGTCTCTCCCAGGCGTTCGGGTCATCTCGGTGGCGAATTTTCTAATCACGAGTAAAAACGAGTATCGAAATTTCTGTGAAAACGCGGCTGTGTTAGCGCGAGGAAAGCTCATCGTTGCGGTAACTCTGCTCGGCGATAAATTTCCTCGTCCGAAATCGAGCCTTGACCGTGACGCGGCGTATCGAGAGGTAAAGCTCTAAATCATGGGAGAAAAGAGAAACGAAAGGCTCATCTGAGGATAAATAAAGCTGGGGCAAATAAACAAACAGAGATTAGTTCCGCCACAGCGAGCAAATGTAAATCATCTCAGAACTCGTTAATCGTAAGCGGGCGTGATTTGTTGCCGTATTGAGACCTGAGAGAGAGAGAAGCCTGGGAGGGATCTCGAAGAGGCTTCAGCTCTCGTTCGAGGTTCCTTGTCAGGGGCAGATAAAAAGTAACGAGCGGAACACCCGATAAAACGTAGAATCAATAGACTCGGGAAAACTCGCGATTACGATCATTTTTTTTTTGCAAACGTGTCTTACCGAGACGTTAATGCTTGTAGCAGTGGTCCGAAACTTAATGTGAAAAAACGTAATCACGTCGCGTTTAGGAGATACCGGTGACTTCCAACAGTCCGAATGACGAGTCTGCGATTACTGAAATTCGCTTACATCGAACGATACATTCAGGGGGACTTTATAGTAAAAACCATTTCGATGGAAACAGTCGCGACACGTTATTCGCAGAACTTGAGTCCCCACAGTCAACCCACCGCCGTTCTACCCGCAGCGAAACGCCGAGAATTGTACATAGTTTCGAGAACCATTGCAGTCAAAAAAAAAAAACAGATATTCCGATTTTAATCGTGTTCCGTGAGTTTGGTAACGCGATTCGAAGAGCATACGAGTGGCGTTGGGAGGAGAGAATAACGAAGAGCCAACGACAAATGTATTCCCTCCGGATCTTCGGATTCTCAGCTGGGGACTCGCGATGGATCTAGACGGGGCGACAGATCGTCTGCAAAATGCCGAGAGCTGGACTCGTAACGCTGTAATCACGGCAACGACAGGGGATGATCGCAACGCGATTTACGTTGCACCGTATGAAAATGTGAGATCAAGCTCGTCGATGGACAGGTTGATACACTCGTGATCTACCCACGGAGAGATGCAGGTGGTTCGACCCTCCGAGATTATGTCATCAAACGGCTCACGGTTCACTGAACCGTTTCGTATCACCGAACACACCGCGTGACGAGTCAGCGACGCGCACCTGTGCTAATGGGCTCATACGCGGGCGACGCATGAAAATACACGGAAAACACGTGTATATGGGAGCAGATACAGTTTCTGCTAACGAGGACGGGCCTCTATAAGCTGCCAATTAACGGCTGTCGAGTCTTAACCGAGGCCAGGGATCGATTAATTTAAATTCGCCCGCTCCTCCCACCCCTGGGACTACGAATCTCTGTCTCGTCGTACGTTTCCATCTGCACGTATCATTTCGCATATTTTCTGACTCGCTTTGTCACACGTTCGAAACGTTGGTACCGTTCAAGCGTTCCATGTTCGTTAGGTACGTTCCGGACGACTTCGACTCCCCGAAGTGGTGTCTCTTTCGCTCCGATACGTCGGACGTTTCGTGACAGCGTAATAATTAACGCCGATGATTGAATTTTAATTGCATTCTATGCACCCAAGCTCCGAGCGATTCGACGCGATTTTGAGGAAAAAAAAACTTTCACGCCGATATTTTGAAGGAGCCCACTCGTACAAGCAGGAAAAGGGTTTCTGTGTATTCTTGATGGATAATAAGCATCATACTCCTATCAATTTCCCGAATCAACAATTTTTTCGTGAATCTATGTATGTTCATATTTTCTAGGTTCTTTGGGTTTCTTTATCGAATTGAAAATTGCATCTTTCTCTGGCGTCGAGTAATCCCATCCGAAAATTGGCCCCAAGCCCTGCAGACTCTTAATCCGGCGCTGCCTCCACCTTTTCGCAAATCCGTACACGAAAGAAATTTTCATTACAA
Organism: Arge pagana; assembly: GCA_963969455.1. Taxonomy (NCBI): domain Eukaryota; kingdom Metazoa; phylum Arthropoda; class Insecta; order Hymenoptera; family Argidae; genus Arge; species Arge pagana. Next base: position 8,572,215 of record OZ018310.1, on the reverse strand, counting down.
ATTACCGTCAAAATCACGGAATCTTTAGACAACGAGAAATTCTCTATCCAATTACCTCATTTCATCCAATTATTCAAGTATGCGGTGTGAAGAATTGCGAAAGAGTTCATTTATTTCGGTAAAAATTGAAAAACCTGAAAGATGGATTGAATTTGAAAATTACGGGAAAAATTACAGGAAAAATTAGTGTTTTCACCGTGGTCGAAATTTGTACGAACGTTTTGGCAAAAGGGATCGAATATTAGCTCGTCGAAAGGAGCAGAGACACGGCGACAAAATTATCAGTTCCGAGTTTCTGATCCGGTGGCTTTTCCTTCGATGCTCGTGATCAGCGACAACCAAATATGGTCTCGGCAGATTCGTATTTGTCGATAAAGCGAGGCTAGGCGCCGATGGTTTTTGTAATTGAGAAATTACAGCTCTCGAGCAACGATCGATAACGTAAGAATTCTTATCGTAGAGACAACAATGGTTACAGCGTTCACCCCGGTAGCGCGAACGAGCCAACGATCAATAGACAATCGGTTATAACAATTACCGTTAATTGATTAGGTAATAAGCTGCTCGTTAGCGATAAGTAAGCAGCATAAGGTTATTGGTGGCATCCCGAAACCCGCGCGCGTACTCCTCCGCCCCCGTTGCGTAACTCTCGTCCGAACTCCCCGAAGATTTCCATATTTCTGGTGCTTGTTTTTAATTCGATTCAATAATCCGAGAAAGCTTAAGCTTCATCTCCGAGAGGAAGAGGTGCCTAGGATCGGTCAGTCGCGTCCTCGAGATTCTGGAAACATCGCGGCGCGGAGAGCTTCGGGCGCGAGGGACCTTCGAATCCGGAACGGAACGCGATTTTTGTCGACATGTCCGAGCCTTGCTCAACGGTGTGTCGAGAGTAAATCGTCAACTTAGTACAGTCGCGGGTAACGGCGGTGTTATTTTTGGATTTAATATCGGATACGCGTCGCTCCACGCTTCGCATTAGGATACAGTTGTATTTGAATACCGGTAAGCTCGCGAGCGGTCGGATTCTTTGATATTCAAATCGGGTCCGGCGTTGAAATAAAATTATTACGCGGAGAAAACAATTTACGACGGAATCATGCCTCTTTTTATCGCGAGCTGAGAAAATAATAAAGAGAGTCACCCGTGCGCCGGGCGAGCGCGCACGCGGCACGAGAAAACCACTAAAGATTATAAAACTCGACGCCTTCGTCGTTCGGAACGCGTAAAAAAGCTGCGATCCTCGAATCGAGCGGCACCCTCCCCGCTCGCGGCGGATAATCTCAGGCGGAAAATATCATTTTTTCTATAAATTTCCAACTTTATCGCCACCGCTACCTTCGACCAGCGCCACCAACAGCATCTCGGAGTCGCGACGCGACGTTGCTCAACTCACCTCGCGCAATTTATTTTCTTTTTCTTTCTCACGACGCGAGTGACCTCAATTTCAAACAATTGCCCATTATTCTACTCGATTGCACGACCGATACGTTATACTATGGCATGTACTATCTGCCGGATTAGCGGAACGTGCTCTACGATACGGGAGAAAACGAGACATCGATTCGATCGCGTACTCGTCGCTTCCGAAAGAAACCCGCTCGATCCTCTTCCGATTCGTCCACTCCTCCATCATCGCTGATCTACGCGGAGAGAAAAGCACCGCAAAAACTTCTATTCCGGAACGGGAAAATTGTTTTTCCGAATGCATTCCCACGAGCATTATTAATGCTCTGACAAAAAAAAATTGGGCACCTTTTAGCATTCGGCCAATAACTTCTACCAAACACAATGGTAGGTACTATTTTAGGTTGTTATAATTTTTACCCCCTTGGCCGTGAAAATTTGAAGTATAGAATTATATATTTTACGTCAGAGAGCCGTTGATAATTATACTGAAGCCTGAAATACTAACTATTTGGATACATTCGCGAGAACACGAGAAAACAGCGATATATCTCCCTGAATCTTAAAAAAAAAAACATAACAGAAAATAATACATTCATGATAATACTTTTCCCAATTGTTGGTTATTTTCAACTGGCATGTATGCAGAGTTGTGAATAATGCATCAATTTAATTCTCGCATCTTTCCGTGAAAAGACAGTAAAATTTACAATGATTCGACAGATTTTTCGCGAAAAATCACTACATTAAAGAAATCAAACGTACGAAGGCCGTGATAGGATTATATAACCGACGTTGTCACAAATTTGTCGAATCACGAGAATTGGCAGCGTATTATCGTTGCGTGTAGGCACAAAAACGTATCGAATCCGAGTTTGTTGTGGAGTTTCTGGCGAAACTCAAATTTTATGGCACCGAATATAATTTATACAAATTATGAAACACAGTTTCCGTGTTAATTATGCAACAGATTCTAAAATTCGTCCGTCTTCGTGCGAGTTTATTAAATTGGCATTCGATTTTGCCGTTAATTTGATCGAATTTTTTGTAAGAACAGCGTATAAAAAGTACTCGTTGGATATATATTAAAAATATACGATGCTGTGGAATTTGTTGTGTTGGTGAAGACCGTTTTCGCGGAATAGCTGTTTCGAAAAAATGTGCTCGTTGAAATTATTTCAGAAACGTGGTAAAAAATGCAGTTCGCCGCGACGATAAATCACGCTGTAATTGATTCCTCTCTTGTCGCGAAGGGTAACGAATTCGTCGCCTTCCGCCCGTTCCTTCCGACAGGGGCAAAAGGAATATCGATAATCCCGCGAAATTAACGCTAGATTATCGTCGGAGCGAGTCGTACATCCGTGTAAAATGCTGCGGGAAGAGTAATGCTTATGCGAGGCACGTAGGACAGGTCGTGCCCAACTGATCCGTGGACCACGAAGACTCCGCCTCCCGAGTTTGCTCGGAAATAGTGCGTGGACTGAAACTAACGTACGGGTAACTATAAATATGTGGACACCGTATATATATGTCCGTCCGGATAGAAGAAACATGCGAAACAGGACGAGTATATTTATTTCGAGCGCGTGACAGGTTGATCAAGACATTTGTTCTCGTTCCGAATATCGTTAAAAATCGACGGAATATCAGAGAGACGGATCGTGATCGGAAAAAAATCACATGAATATTCATCCGATCACGAAATATAGATTTACATATGTACGAAGCATATTTAGAGACAGTTTCAAATTCGTCGCGATCGATGTTAGGATCGCGCGTCGCAGAGGCAGCAATTTTTTTTCCATTCCCGTTTCACGAATCGGCGATTCTTCGTCCTCGTCCTCGTCGTTGCAGCGACGCTGTGATCGCACCCTCGCAGCATCGCCGGTTCGCGTCGAGCTTGCCGCGCCGTTTGTGCAAATACGTGTACCACCCAGAGAAGTGTGTCGATCGCAGTGGGATTTCCGACTTTCGCGTCCCCGAGTTTTGACATAATTGCTCGACTATTCGAACATCGTTTCGATATCGCGCTCGATCATTTATCAGCTACCTAGCCTGCGCGGCTCCGTTCGCTCGAACTCTAATAACGAATTTATCCGTTTCTCCACGCGTTTTATTTCGAACGTCACGTGTATTTAGATTTGTCGCGCGTAACAATTTCTGAGAAATATTTTTTTTCTCCCCCAATGTTTCTCATTTACAACAAACTTTTTTACAACACGCTTGTTTATCTTCACTACTGCTGATCTGATTTTTTCAGATGGAAAGCAGGTTCGTATTATCAATAAAAGTCAATATTGGACATTGCTACGCATGTTACGCTACATTGTTGGTGTCGATCGTAACGCAGGAGCAATCTGGCCTACTTATTTATACGTTCCTCGAAAACTGGTTCCAAAGGTCACAGACATCACAGATGAAAAACGCACCGCCGTCGGTGCAACCGATTTTTGCCGATTTTCGCATTCTTCGTTGCTTTGGCAATATAGCTTCAAGCAGACCAAGCAGAACGTGTCTTCCTTGAACGAGGCTAAATGAATCAGTGTGGTCGCATTTTTAGTCATCTTCTTCTTATTCTTCTTGGGTGTGCTGTCTTTGCGTGGTAAAATAATTCATAGGATTCTGATACTGTTACGATCGACACCGATCGACGTGCTGCAATTGACACCTAAGGAGGACACTTTTCGGTAAATAAATTAATTATAGATTAGACCAATTAGGAAAAATAATGTGTTCGGATTCGAAACCAAAACCTAGAGGGAGGGAGATATTTGCTTACGGAGAGGAGCACCGCGAAAACGGGCACGGATACAGGAGGGAGCCTATGAAATTTGTGAAATGTGGATTAAGAGAAGCGAATCGCACCTTGCTACGGGGATGTCCAAGCAGTTGGAGCATTTTCCATTACGCGGTGGCGTAATCTTCAGACGACACCCGTCACCCTGCCTACTTTGATAGGTTCAGACTCGCGAGGGATCGACGCATATCTACTTTTCTACGAGTATTTCCCGCGGGGATACGCGAAGACAGCGGCGCGCGCGGCGGCAAAAGGGCAGAGAGAGACGGAGAGAGAAAGAGACGGGCGTAAGAACCGGCGTGACATCTCGCACCTATTAAGGTGACTCGCGACAGCAGGTGCGGCATTACTCACTGTCGTTCGCGTCTATATATTCAAATATCTACAGAACGCGACCGCGAGAAGGGGATGCCTCCCCCCGTCTCCTCGTTCCTTTTTCACGCGTCCGTGAATCGAACCGTGAACCACCAATTAGGCCGTGTCCCGCCCCGAGTCACCTCGAGCCACCCTTGTTTATCCTACCGCGAGGAATTCGCGCCTGTTTGTCAAACGGCCTTACGCTCGCGAGCACCGCGAGCTCACAATTCTCTGTCCCCGTTTCTTGCTTTTTTCCTTTCCTTCCCTTTCCTCCTCCTCCCTCCTCTTCCCGCTTCCCGCTTCCTTCGCCCGACCTTTTTCTCCGGCTCTCCCGTGTACCGGAGCGTGTACCCACTTCCCACTCGTCGCGAGCAGACGCCTTGTCCCGCGAGCACACCGGGGAAATTCACGCGTCCGTATTCATCGGCGCGATTATTAATCGAGCAATTAATATCTTGATCGTGAGAAATGCGGTCCCCTTTTTACAGCTCGGCGAACTCGCTGCGTCGATATTCGAACCACCGAGCAACAGATTGGCAAAATACCATCGAACTGTCCTTCTAAATTAACAAATAACTCCGCCACGTTCCGCGACGATTTCTATTCGGTATCGTCTCGTTCTCTTTGTCGCTAATTACCGCACGCCGAACAGCATCCCGGTCATGTCGTCGCCCCCGAATATTCGAAATTGAATTATTCAGCGATACTCGTCGCTCATGAATCAAACAAAGCGATATCTCGAAGAAAACAGATGCCAAATAATTATATACAAGAGGTACACAATTTTTTCCCAATTTCATATAAAATTCTATATAATTATATATAAATACGATACAAATTATTTATAAATCATATATAATTACCGTGTATAAATTATGCAGGGCAAAACGGGGTACCTTAGTAAATACTAAGGTTTTGTGGACTTAGAAATTCTGAATCTTCCTTTTCTTCATTTATAAGCGAGAAATTTTCAATTGCCAGTGAAAAAAAAATTTTCATTTTTGCCACCGAAATAGGGAAATATTTTTTTCTAGTGAAACGAAATTGCTGAAATAAATTTTTAAAATGATGCTGGACGTCGCTTGTTAGGATTTACGAAGTTGTTCGAAAAAACAAAAATTTCTACGACATTTTTGCCCGCGTTTCCCCGTGGTTTTATCGGGCCAATTTCTTAAGTATAATCGTATATAATTCTTTTTCGCGGGATTGTCCAACGTAACATTCTTTTTCCCGTCATTCACGCGCAGCGACCGATATACTGATAAATTCGATTGCCGATTAATGCGCAGACGCGCGCACAAGCACCTCGCAATATCCGTTGTCGCGAGAGATTTTTGGGAACGAAGAATTGTTTTTGATAATTTGCGACCGGGCAAAAAAAAGCGGCGTTGATTCGATCGGCGCGACAAGCGCAGACGCGATGACGGAACGAGAGACAAACCACTCGTATCGCGTGCGGCGATCGTTTACTCTCGGAACCAACGAGGCATGCCGATGAGAAGGATCTATAGATCTCTGCATCCTGACGTCTCCTCGGACGCGTCGTTGGGAACGACATCAGGGCGAACTTGGTTAAGATGTCGATGAGGAAGATGATCGATGCACGGGACGAGGCGGCGAAACGCCGAAGGTTCGCGGGACACTCGTTGAAAAATCAAGGCCCGAGGATCTCTCGAGGTGCGTTGCATCGGCGATCTCCGATCTCGTGACATCGGGGATGTAGGCCGCGAAAAAAGGACCTCCTCTGTCGACGTGGGAAAATGCGTCGATTCATCTTCGTTCGAGGAGTAAAATTTGCAAACGTGTCGCGTAATAATTGACGAGTACGCTGCGCGATCTTATTTCAGGGAAATAAGAGGAAGGGAAGACTCGCTTGCCCGAACGTTTCTCCCTCCCGTCCGGCTAATTAAAATTGTTGCAATCGATGAGAGCGCGCCGATTCGTACGAAGCTCGTCGCCGTCACCGCGGTAAGCAGCATTGCAATTAGGTACGCGCGCAAACGACACAGGAGACTCGTCTGCGTGACGTTGCCATGGCAACCATCCGGCGACGGATTCGAACCATCCGGAACCAGCGAGTGTACCGGAAAAATTCGAAAACTCGCCAATTCCTTCCTCAACAGTATCACTCTTCTGCCACGACGTTCAGCCTACCCACCCGATCTCCTCCAGCTCCAAGGCTTCGACGGCGATTCGTGCGAGTTGAGAATGCCACGCGTAATTAGCGCGCGACGACCGAAATTCCTGTTCGTGTTTACGCGAGCAATTTTTTTTCTTCCTTTTGCTTTATCGTTTCCTCGAACACGTCGCGAATCTGTCCTCGCGCGCGCGTCTACATCGCCTCGGTATGCCGATAAAACATTCTAGACAACGCACATAAATCGACGGTGTTCGCTGGGTGGTATGTGGCTAAATTGCGAAGACTCGTTGATTCCAATGGACGTCGAATCAAATCGATGTTCCTCTGCGACAGCAGTTTCCCCGGCGAATCGTCGTAAAACGACGACGCGAGCGAGAAGTAGCTCGGCTTGTTTCCCGTAAGCGACCAGGAGAGTCGGGAAAAGTCACGTAGAAAACGATCTGTATTCCGGGCGAGCGAGAGCGTTGAAAAAATGTCGCGCGATCGCGCAATATGCCGTTATAAGATTTCGCGCCGATGAGGGAATCGATAAAACCCTTGCCGACGTGTAAATCAATCCGGGGGACTTTCCTTTTACGGCGAGATGGCATACCTCAAAGGTTTCACCGCGGATGGTGGCGAAACGCCATCGGCTTACCCACGGCCCTCGCAAACTCGCGTTGTTACGATATCAATTATTTATCGCGGCTACCGATCGCTCGCGAATTTTTTCCACTCTTCTACCTTTCTCGACTCGGCTCCCCGACTCTTGTCCAGCCTCCTCTCGCGTGACAGTAAATTCGCTGTGATTTTCCCATCGACGAATTTCCTCGTATCACCGCAGACGCGAATTTTTCCGAAACTCAAATCCGCGTAGAAATATTCCAACATCCAAATTTCTTCCTCTTCGCTGTACTTTTTGCCCTCTATGGTCGGCCCAAGACGGGTGGAAGGCGTAAACTACGGGAGGAACGGGAGGAGAGATGCGAGGACGCGTAACGTGCGTAGATAAGATAATTTACTGTAAAATATATTTAATGAAAAAATCATCTTGTAAAGTCAGACAATCGTTCCGGTGTGTTACAAGGATAATAATTATCATTATTTGCTTTTTATTAACGCTAGTATCGTAATACAATACAGACCTAGAGCCTAGCGGTGCTTAAGAAAATTCAGGAACGTTTCGTTATATAGATATATACAAATGCGCCAAGAGTTCGAGCTCGCTGTACAAGAATGGACTTTTGGATGATTACCGAGTGTTTTTTTGTTTGTTTTTTTTTTTCATCTATTTCGTTGCTGTTGCCGAGATACCAATGAAGTCGATGCCGATGGTGTGAAAAATTGGGAACTGGCAGGATGATCTTTTTCACTGGAACAAACATCCGAGCGAGAACCCGACGCGCCGTCTTCTCAACGCTTGGTTCTTTGTTTAATTATTTTTTCATTACTTTACTTACTTTTCTTCAATAAATATACTGGAGTTGGTCGATTTCTCGACAACTATATGTATAGTACAGTGCGCGAATTCGCTATGTTTATGCTTATAGAGTTTTTTGTAGTCGTAAACCTACAGAACAATACAACAATATTTTTATCGTTACCATCCTCCGAGCGTGACTCTTGCAGCGCGCAATCTTCAGGCGATAATACGAACAATTTTTTACATCCTTCTCCACCTCAAATAAATATTCACAAGCGTACGCGATCACGAATAATTCCAATAATTATTATTAATAATCTCGCAGATTCGTTGATTCGTATAATGTACAGTCTTCCATCCGTCATCATCCCCCGTTGTCCCCACCTCGCGCGGCGGAATATATATATATATATATATATATATATATATATGCGTGTAAGTAAATCGATCGGATTCGCTGGGTTATTCGAATCCGGGGAAACGATCGTATTGGTTGCAGAAAACAGCTCGTTGTATCTACAACGCGATGGCGAGTGCCGCGTTCTCGCAACGCGTCCATCCCCGAGGATCACGTCGAGTCGCGGCGAGCCGGTCTCCTGCAAATTTGATCGTACGAGGCTTCCGAGAACCGAGTCGTCGTGATTCGGCCGGCTCATCATCACGCGCAGTCCAAAGAACCGAGGGAAGCCGGGCTGTGGGGTCCACCCAACATGAACGGAGGACTCATCGGTGGTCCGCCGCTACCGCCGCTGCTACCGTAAAGCTCGAGGTCGCCCAAAGCTCCGCCGTCGACGCCGCTGCCGCACTTGTCGGATTTACCCTCCTGTTTCAGCACCATGCGTCTCCATTTTGCTCGAGCATTCTGGAACCATACCTGCAACGAGAAGGAAAATCGCGTGAGAGCGTGATACGCGTTTTTCGGGGTCCGGGAGAAACGGGGGCGACGTCTCCATGGGAATTCAACGGGGAACGCTAGCGAGGGCTAAGCAAAATGTACGCGTCGCCATCTTGGAGATAGTCACCTCCTTCCTCTCACCTTTCCTCCGGAGAGACGGAGAGAGAGAGAGAGAGAGAGAGAGCGAACGCTACCGCGACCTCGACCTCCGGGCTGCACTTGGTGAAACGAGTCGCGGAACCCGGGGCCACCGCGGCGGACGGAGGTGTATGGCCGAAGGTAGGGGCGTCGGTGAACGAAAAAGAAGGAAGAAAGGGCGAAGAACGGGTGTGTGTGTAGGGACGGGGTGAGAGGGCGAAGGAAGAGAGAACAGTCGCGAGGGCCGCGATCAATATCGGGCAAGATGGCGCGGCGCCAGGCCACCGAGCTACGCCGAGTACAATAGCTTCTCCCCTCGTGCCGCGTCGAGAGACTCCCGTGACTCGAGGAAGTCTCGATCGGGAATAGCCACGTCCTCCTCTGGTAGATAATCTCTGGTGGTAGTGGTTGTAGTAGTGGTGGTGGTGGTGGTGGGGTTGCCAACGATGCCCATCTCGCCAAAGTCCTCGGCATACGTAGGGGGTACCACCGATGGTTCTCGCGTAGGTCTTGCGCAGTGCCCAACATACGGTGGCATGTGCGAATTTACACACCGCAATATCGAGGGACAGCGTCTTATGTCACGAATCGAGATCCGCTCCTCCCTCATTCGCTCTCTCTCTCTCTCTCTCTCTCTCTCTCTCTCTCTCTCTCTCTCTCGCGAACACGCGCGCACAAGCAAAAAAAAACCACACGCGCTAGCTTTTCCGTTTCCTCGCAGCCGGCAGTTCTAACAAGAAGAGTAATCTCGGCGGCGGCGACGTACTACTCCCAGCCGCTGTAACTACCGTATGCTCGCGATCTTGAACTCGGTTCTACGTTATCGCTCGCCGAACCGGACACCGGTACGCTACTACTTTGAACGGTAATTAGAAAACAAACCGCGTACCATTCAGCGGATTCGTGCATTTTCCGGTAACCGTTCTCGGTACGCTTAAGCGGAAGGAACGGAGAAGATGGCGGTCTCGTCCCACCGCTTATCTCCAAGATAACCAGTAACGACTCGAGATTGCCACAGCCAAACATAGCTACCCAACCAGCCGTGGCTTTCTCTCCTTCGCTCGCTCGCTCTCTCTCTCTCTCTCTTTCCCCGAGCTCTCCCCCTCGCCTTCATTCTCTCTCTCTCTCTCTCTTTGGTCGGAAATAAGTAGAAAAAAAATATCGCTTCGCTTTTCTCCCCATCGCGACGGAGCAAAGAGGCTGTACCGTGGCGTGTAATTGTTGCGCGACGCTTGGAAGTCACACCGCGAGCCCTTTGCAAAAAAGAGTCGTAGCGACGCGTGCGACTCGCTGCGACTTCTTTGCCCTGTTTTCCCCCCGTTCGCCAACTTTTTCCCGGTTTGCTCGCTTCTTTCCGTGGCACACGGTCGCGCGAGTGTCATTCGAAGAGGCCGGCGCGCGGCGAGCGAGAGAGAACGTGGATGTGGTGGCGAAGAGAAGCAGCGAGGACCGAACGACCGACGGAGTGCTCGGCTACGAAGAAGTGGCTGGCGTCGACGGAAATATCGCGGACTCTTGTAACCGAACGTTTGCCCGCCGACTAGAACGCACTAATTGGGAGGAGTATACTTAGGAGACGGGGATGTGAATATTTTTATAGTACCGCTTTGAAAAGAAAAGCCAGAGGCCATCTATCTTGACTCGCGTGTATCGTTCGGCGCGTGTTCATCCCGCCCGAAATATTACCACGATTAATTAAGGTTATATCCCGCTTCGAGTACTTTCAACGGTTCACCACCGCGTGACCTACCGGCACCCCGGATCGATAGATCATGCCATTCGCTTCACCCCGCCTATTCGGGAACGATCGGCGAAGAAATTTCTTTACCTGTAAAACCCTCTTTGGCAAGCCGGTCTTCTGCGACAGTTGTTTCAAGTCCTTCGCGTCCGGGTTGTGGTTGATCGCGAAGTAACTCTTCATCGTTCGGAGCTGGTGGTGCTTGAAGCTAGTTCGCATTCGTTTCGTTCGACTATTCGAGCCGGGCATCCCGGGCGTGCCAGGTCCACCTCTTCCGAACGGCATGTCCAAATAATCGGCGTTCAGATCTACGTGAAAAAGACAAAACACTACGATTAACTACGAAACGTAGGAGCACAGTTTTCTAACCGAATTAAGCACAGAAATATTGGGGAGCCTTCTCATCCCAAGTACCAGCGAAAGAAGAGAGACGGATGGGGATAAACCGTCGATGTGGTGACATTTTCACGGATTACCGTCATTTATCGGTATTTGTCAAATATTCTTCCGATCATACGATCCTCTAATATCGAGAAAGGTAACGCTAACAGAACGAGGTCGGTGTTCGTTCTACTAATTTGCAGCTGTTGCCGCGGAGTGCTGACAATTAGCTCGGTCGATTTGACTCGATCGAGGCAACAGGAATAGATTGGCGGTCGAACCGCGCTGAAAAATCGCGTTGCGGCGACGCGTCGAAATTCGGCAAAGAGGTAGGTATCGGGCAAGGAAACGTAGTACGCGTATGGTGAATAATACGAGTGTAAAGTAAGTGGTCGTTGATCGGAAGTGAATTGCGGATGAGTCGAGTTATACGCGCGATAAAACGCGGTTTAATTTTAACCGTTGTGTCGTGTAAAGAAGAGCGCGGAACAGAGCAGAGCAGAGCAGAGCAGAGCTGTGCAGAGCTGAGCGTGAGATTCCATCGTCCGGCGAACGGCGCAACGATGTCGAACAATCGGTGGAATAATTTATTCGCGAAATGATCCTCACCGTTGCGCGATTCCACGAACGGTAGGTGTAGGTACACGTCGGTGGGAGGAGGGGTATATCGGTATCGTGGTTGGGAACTATTTGTTGCATAGAGTTGTAATTGCACGTGTATCTCGTTGTCTCTCCGTGCGCCGTGATCGTTCTTTGCCGAGTCGACTTCGGGGACTGCTATCGGGCTCTCTCGTTTGCACTGCCGGGGCTAATGAGCTATGATACGCATCGAGCAGTGCTAGGACGAAGCTGCTGCTGCTGCTGCTAGAGTTTGCAAACGCTTGCCCCGCCGAGTTGGAGTGCAGAGGCCGTAATTACCGGCCGATAACTCCATCGTACGAGGGACACCCGTGGTCCGCGTCGGGTCGAGACGACGAGGACGACGACGACCACCGACCGCTGAGCCACCGCGAAGACCGCGCCGACGAACAAGAGTAAAGAAGTCCGGGGACCCTGATGGCTACATTCGGTACGTCGGATACGTCGGTTACATCGTATCGAAGAGCAGCTTTTGCCGCCCGTTCAATCGGCTAACGGATGCTACAATTACTTCGCAGCGTGGACCAACGTTGTCTCCGTACACGGGGCCCAAGTTTATCCTTGTTCCTCGGCTACCTTACATTTGCATATGAAATCGGATGCCGGGGATAAGCGACAGATTTATACGCGCGATTATCGACCGGGTGAAAAGTCTCGGTGCTCCTTCCCGCATCTCTACTTACGACGATTGCGCCAGGGCCGAAGCTTTGCCGGCAACGCGCGAAACGCGGATGAGAGATCTAGCAATAATGGAAATATCTCCGCGAATAATCGTTCTATTTCCCGCGTTGAGTCGCGTGATACGGTAGCGATTAGCGAAATGATCCAACCACTTGACACGTGGGCGATGATAAATACCACGCCTATATAGGTGTGTACGAGCACGATCGGTGCGCGCGATCGAAATAAAATAATACTCGGATCGCTTAATTAAATTGGACGTGGAATAAAACGCGTTGGCGGCGGAAGGCTTATCATCGTTGCTCGACGAACGTGCTGCGTCTCTCGATTATTCGGAGGAGAGTCGCGCGAACGCAGGAGATTTGCTTCTCCCCGTTCATTGATAAGATGTAACCGAGAGACCTTGACTCTTGCAACCGGACTGGAACCAGTTGCGAGCAATTAAGAATTACCGCAAAGTAATTACGCGTGTGCGGAGTCACCTGTGGCAATTAAGCGAGTAAATCGAGCAAACTTTTCGTTACTGGATTCACGCGGCGGCGGACTCACCTGCGTGTCTGTATAACAGCTACCTACACGTGTTCTTCAACGTGCAGCTACCCTTTTCGAATCGAAACACGCCTCGCGATTAAGCGACCTCGTCCGCTTCTGACTACTCGATATCGCTGAGGCCAGCTCGAACGACACTTCGCGAGTGTCGCAAAAACCGATGAGAAAACAGGACTACCTACTTCTATTTTCTCCAAATCGCGTGGCTTCGACGGAGGCGGAATTTGTATGGAAATGATTCCGATGACGTTGCTTCGCGAAAAACTGTCCACTGTGATCGGGAGTCAACCTCGAGGTACCAATTTTTTTTAGAGCTGATGTATCGAGCAAACGCGAGTTTGTGTCTCGGTTTAAAATCCTTCCCTAAAGTGGGGAATAACGCTGAATCTGCTAGCTTAGAAAATTGTTTGCAAAAAAAATCGAGTGCCGCGGATAATTAAGGTGTGTTACGATTAACGAAGGTCAGTTTGCTCGCGCCACCTTCCGCGGAGAAATGTCGAATCGTCGGTCTTGGTGAGTATGAAAATCGATGGCAAAAATTGGAGAAGCCAGCTTGGTCGGAAGGTTGGCAGCGCGAAATTGCACGTGGGAATGGGTGGAGGGAAAATATGAGGCGTCGGAAACACAGAAGCTGTCGCTGATAGACGTAGTTAGTTAGGGTACATATTCGCGCGGTGTAAAATGGTTTCTTCGCGCGGCGTGCAAACTCGATACCTTCGGTGCTTTGTTAGGCGCGAAGGTGGTTCGAAGGAGAGGAAAAAAAAGGTCTCGGATCGCCGTCGAGCAATCCGGTCTCTGGCCTGGATACGTGAATTTATGTAGCTGCGACAAATTTTATCAGGGTTCGGTGGCAAACGCCAAACGCCCACGCGTCAATAAATCACTTGATCCGTGCCCGGCGTAGTTTTACCGGTCCTCCGATCGCGGTCTTTATCTCTAGTTTTACGCTCTCCTCGCTCCGCCGCTCCGTCTTCTCTCGTCGCCCGAGGCTCGAGAGTTCGTAGACGACGCGGTATATCCCGGTAAAATGTAGTACCGGTGTCCTGGCCAAGAGGTTCTTGTACGCGATCCGATTGTGATCGCGGGAGGCTACGACCGCGAGGCACTTTCTGCCCCGTGGGTAACCGTCCTCGAGACCAGCCCTCGCCGGGGCGTGTCTATGGACAGTGGACACGTCGGTTAACTCGACGATCTACCGTCTACGATCTCCCTCTGCTCGTTGTCCACGCGTAGTAGGTACCGCGCAAGCTTTGGGCCGCGCGAATGTGTACATATACGCGACGGCTACGAAGATTTATTGCAAATTAGGCCGAGGATACGAGCGAGGCGATAACCTGCTGAGTGCTCCGGAGCGGTTTCGAGAAAAATTCAATTCGTGTTCGCGAGTCTCGTCAAGCCTTAGCTAAGAAGAACCGGACGGCGACAATACGATCATCATCGTCGCCCGAGAGATGAAAGGAATCGGAGAAAAATACCAGAAATGACGCGAGGCCACAGCCGCGGCGACGACCGACCGACCCCACCACGCAGCATCACCGGAGGACTCCGCAGGCCCGGTCGAATTCTCAGTTTCTCACGAGAAGTTTAGATTTTTATTACCTACGAACGATCTTTTATGCCGGTGCAGTAAACTTTGACTTTGTATATATATATATATATATGTGTGTGTGTGTGTGGGTGTGCGTGTGCGTGTGTATGTAACCAGCCGGTCAAAACTTTGTTGTAAGCAAGAACAGCTACGAGCTTCGCAGTCGCGGTCCTAAGGCGAGTTCTCAGGAAAATCTGTACATACATATTGCTTTACAGCCACTCGATGAGGAGGGCTACGAGGGAAGAGGAGGAACTAACGACTCGGGGAGAAATATTTGTTCGCGACAAGTATTTTCTCATCGATGACACGCCAGCCTGAATTCTTTTGCCTAATGTTCTGATGTGAGACGGGAATAATTATTAAGCAGATGTTACGAATTTGTTGGCGATGTAAGAGCGAAGAAGACCTTCAAGGTCACATTCCAGAGCTGATTGTGCGTCGCGAGGCGTGTGGTTTGGTTAGTCTTTGGTTTATTGGCTGATCGGTAATCGGTTCATCGACAAGCGCGAGTGACTCGAATAGACTCGAGAGGTTTGGGCTGGTAATCGAGGCTAGATCTGGTAGTCTCGAACATCGGGATTAGAATGTAACCGCTGTACCCGATACAGGTTCGAGGTTTTTCGTAGGTGTTTTCCCTCCTCCTCCTCCGCGTCGTTCTTTGTTTAGCGCGCGGTCTTCTTACGCGTTTCTCATCGGTAGGGACCTCGTTCGCGTCTGGTTTTCCCGTTGGCGGGCGAATTCGGCGCACCTTTTTCCTCCCGTTTTCGGTGTTTTATCAAAGTGCGTGCGGTCGGGCGCGAGACCGATGGAGCACGACGTCACGTCCGACGATCGGCCGATCGAGGATATTCCCGCAGCGCGGCGGACAGCCACGCGACGGGGCAACGGAACGATCGGGCGCAGAGGTTCGAGATCGAGCATACATTTATGAACACGACCACCGACCGAGTGCAGCGAACCAAAAAATTAGGTCCCGACCGAGAAGTCGAAGGAAAAAGAGGGATCCCGAGGACGGTGGCGGTAGAAAGCTCGCGGAGGACACGAGGCGATGATTCGACACGCGTAAAAAGAAAACGGTGGTAACACAATGATGCTGATGGAGAGAAAAAAAGGCGGGGTAAAAAAAGCGAGGGAGAAAAAGGAAAGGGTAACCGCGACGAAAATGGGATAAATCCGTCGTGTAAACATTGGAAGAGGCCTCAAATTGCCCGGGATGTGGCCGATCAGGTTCGAAGATTTGTGTCCGTAAACTCACCGAGACTCGCTGTCATCGCTTCGAGATCCTTTGGTTTCCGCTTTCTCGGCCTTCCTTTTTGTCGTGGTGGCGGAACGCCGGCGGCCGCTCCGTTGAAGTACGGAACTTTGGGAGGGGAACCACCGTCGGGCCCCGATGGCGTCTGTGGCTGCAGAGGCACGGGGCTCGCGTGTGGATGTTGGTGAGGATGCTGCGGGTGTTGGGGGTGCTGAGGATGCTGCGGATGCATCGAATGATGAAGGTGACCAGGATGAGGACCGTGCGGATGATGATGCAGGAACTCTGGCGAGGGAAACGGTTGCCCGGGGTAATGTGGACCAGGAGGATACGCGGGAACCGGTGGACTCTGAGCTGGATGTAGCTCTGCACCCATCTCGTAATGGTGCCTGCACAGGACGACTCCCTCCCTCATTCCGAAGTGATCACCCTTCGTCAAAGGAATTGTGCATGCAGCGCAGCAAAAGCAGCGCACATGAAACACCAATTCCCGAGCTCGCATGACCAATTCCGAGGCGAGGATAGCCGCCTGACACCGAGCACATCTCTTCATCCCACCGAACATTCTGAAATCACAAAGAAACGGAGAGATCCGTGAGACATTTCAATTTCGTATTCGCGGGCTTCCACGTCCGCTGAAAATTGGTGAAACTAAAAATTCTTCTGCTTCCCTTGGGTAGAGATTTCCGGCGTTAGAACGAGTCTGGGGGCCGTTTTTGAAAATACGGAATCGTGGCTCGCGTTTTCTAATACGTAGGTATCAGCCCGGGAGGCCGAGCCATGCTACGCGCCGAGTACGAGGATTCGCGCGACAACGTATCTGATTGAATTTCATTAAAAAGCCATAGATGGGCGAGACCAGTGAGGCGATCGCTACGGGAAAAGGTCTCGGATCCAGAGACCCGAAGGGTGGGCTCCGCAAAGGTGGACCGGTCCACCGGTTACCCAGCTTCTTCGTGCCCACAACCGATCTTCCAAGTCCAACGACATCGCTACTGCATTAGCGGCAGCCAACAGTCTCCATTACAGCGAACACAGTCGGCCTATCTTTACGATATTCCATACGCACCCGAACCAGAGTCTCGCCATCTCCTCCTACGCGCACGATTCTTCTTTCCCGATGTGTCCTCGATAAGAATTCG
Source organism: Arge pagana (assembly GCA_963969455.1). Taxonomy (NCBI): domain Eukaryota; kingdom Metazoa; phylum Arthropoda; class Insecta; order Hymenoptera; family Argidae; genus Arge; species Arge pagana. The sequence goes on along the minus strand of OZ018310.1, from coordinate 8,555,109 downwards.
AAGATGAGAGGTCTCATTCGGTAGGGAATGAGAGGAAGCGTATAGCTGCTATACGCCCCTCTCGCCACGCGACCTAAAATTGCATTTCTGCCGAATCTACTTAGCCGACGAAACGAAGAAATCCCCACCGGGTGTTTTCTCAAATGATGCGGGACTAGAATCGAAAGCGCATTGAATATTTATTATCGGTAGCCAACGCCAGCCGGGAACGCGGATCGTTGAAAAAGTGGAGAAAAATGCAAATCGCGTAATTAGCTCGGTTCGGTTACTCGCACGCGATTATATCCAAAAGAACTGATGGATCGACGCCGGTTATTTTATAATACGCTGCTCACCTACAGCAGTTTTATATTGCGCTAGGCGTTGTACTCTGCTGCTCCCGGTTGCATGATGCACGCGCGCGACTTCCGGCGACTCGTCTTATTGGATCATTAAGCGTGATATTTATAAACCGCGCGCAGTGGAAGGTAGCAGAAAAGAACCGGAAGAGCAGGGGTCTCCCCGGAGGTGAAGATCTTCACGCCCCGTCACGTCAAACGCCAACGACGTATTAGATGCTGCGATCAGCCCTCCCCGTCGAGACGGGTGAACACCTCTCTCCTCGTTCGCGACACCCTTCGCGATTGCGTCCCAGAGAAAATCCGGCAAACCGTGCGACACACGCGCTTCCCCAAACAACACCGGCACCAAGACGCGCTACCAGGTGCCCGTGTTACGTAGGTAGCGGAACAGTTTTGTGCCAGGGATAAGCCGTGCCGTACCGGATTACCCTAAACTCCGCGGACGTCTGCTCTTGACTTCGACCGTATTGTCAATCGGACGCATTGTGAGAGAGAGAAGACCGGATACGGGGTTCTCTTGATTCCCCCTGGAGTTTTTACCTAATCGGATCTATTAAGTGGTCCTTGGTAACGAACCACGTTCTTCTCTCGCTCGAACGAGGAATATGACAAACAAGGGGCGGTACGGTAGGATTCTAGCCTGTATCCCGTAGGGACCGCTAACGAACGGTACCCACAATGGAACCCCGCGCGAACGTGTACCGACGTAACACTCGAGCGCGGAGGTTAGATTCCCGCAGAGTTTATACACGTATACAAGCGGATTGCAAAGTCCGCGATACATTGTGTAATACCGGTCGGTGGGTCCGCATTCTGCGATTTTTCCAACGGGATCGCGGTCCAAAGGAGGCGAAGCACGCGTAGGCAAAAGGTGGCCACAACGAGCTTACGTCGCGTCGAGGAAAAAGAGAAAACGAAGAGAAAAAAATCCAGCCCGCGAGAGGTATTGTGGGTTCTTTCTTCTCTTTTTCTTTCTTTTGGACAACCCAGCGGACCACCACTCGTTTGGCGGCCCCGAGCACACGTGAGGTTTATTCTCGCGCGGTCATCCGAAGCACACGGGTGAAGGAGGTTTCTTTCGGAAACGAGCCTGTCGCTTCGGCGACCAGAGGAATCGAGCCCGCGACTCCTCAACGACGCCTCGTGGTTACCACCGTTGACGGTTAATGACATCTAGGACGAGCGCGTTGAGAGATGACGAACGAGCCGGTGTTTCGAGCACAAATAACAGATAGTATTTTTAGAGAGCTCCGGTCCATCACTCTCCTCTAATTATTGTTCGCGACTTCGTCTCGAGCCATCTGTCCTTCGGAAGAAGACTCGACGACGGGACATCCCCCCGCCGACAACGTCCCCCTGTCAGCGTTATTCCGATCTCCTTCACGAAATTCCAACGACGCGACGTCGATGTCGAGATCCGGACCCGAACCCTTCGTGCGAATCGCGCGCGTGAGATGCTACGGTTTGTCACCGTTTCTACGTGACTGCGAGGAGAGGGATTATTAAAACGAGAATCTCCCCACAGACACGTACGAAGTAGATAAATACGTGGACGCGAGAGCCGGCGTCGGGGGACGAGAACCGGCAGAAGGAGAGGCAATAAGAAGATTCGAGTAATATAATACTTATCTGGTTCGATCTAGATTAATGCGGGAGCCCGCAGAGTCACGTATGTCGTCCCACGCGCCAGAAGCGGTGCAGCTTCGTTTTCCACCACACCGACGACTACGGTAGCCGTCGTCTCGGGACCACGCTGTATAACTCACGCGAAGAAAGCAGTCGAGGAGCTCTACGACGATACGGCGTTAAAAAACGATTCGTTGATCGCGAGGAAGAGGAGCGGAGAGGAGGAGAGTTTCTCGCTCCGAGTGCTTTTCCACGAGGATAGCGGGAATAGTAGATCGGCCGCGTCGCGTATAGCGTTACGAATTCCGCGCAACGTGAGACGCGACGCGAGATCTGGAGAACGCGACGCCAGATCTGGAGAACGCGACGCGGCATCGCGTACCTTCGCTGGATTTTCGTACGAAGAGCTACGCGAAGGAACGTCCCTTACGCGGTGGTAACTTGATACTTTTGAAAGAATGGTTTATGTGGTGACACTAGCGAGCCACGGGGATGCTCGGATGTGACCTCCGAGGAACCCCCCGCCGAGTGGGGCCGAAATACTCTGTTCGTTGCTCCCCACCCCTCTTTCTCGAAATGAGCCACAATGTTCCGCCGAATCGTAAAACATCCGAGGGAATTCCACAATTCTCATTCGTATAGCGAGTGCTGCTGGGCGTAGGATCCTGCGATGAGCGAGTACTTTTCAGAACTGCCAGGAGAGTTTCGAGGAATATCAACGCCGCCTTGGAGTATGACGAAAAGAACGGTACCGATTACCATGGAACACGAAGACTTTGAAACAGTCGGTTGAATAGGAGGAGCGATAGATAGTAGAGTCTATGTTTGATCGCTTCACCTAGAGATAATATCGCAGTGTTCGCGAGTCTTGCTTAGCAGCGCGTCGCGGTGATCATCGTGGTATGTCCACGTGAGAATGGATAGTTGGGGACAGTTCAGGCGCATTTGAGATTGGAATACGCGAGCGAACTAATTCGGCGATGGAGAAGGCACGAGCGTCCGGAATAGGGACGGAGGCTGCAGCTCGCGAAGGAGAGTGACGAAACTTGTGGCCAAGTCCCGTGATTGTTTCGTGACGATGAGAGTTTGAGAATACGGCAACGAGTAGGTAGCGTACGATTCCTTGGTTGCGTGTAGAGTCTGAGGGCTACAGATGGAGTCCAGAGGATCTCCATCCTCTTGGAGAAGGATGATTAAAGGGACCGTTTGAAAATATAGATACCTTCGCGCGAGAATAAGAAGACCGGTCATATCTCGATGTAGTAGATCTTGTAAGATAGGCGAGTATCGCATTTGTAGCGCGACACCTGCAACGAAGGTCCGATGTATCATGGTTGGAATAGAAATGATGGCTTCCACTATCCCCAACGCGTTATCAGATCGAGGTACAATGGCGCCCCGCTAAGCAAACCTTCTTCTCGGATAACCGCGACCTCCGCGCCCCCCGAGGAGCGAGCTCTAATCACTTTGTCCGAGGGGTTAAGCGTGCCCGGTTCCCAATCTCGGGCGTTGTCCCGGAACCATCGAATTCGCGCTGACCAACAACGAAGTCGAATAACGACGATGACAGCGCGGCGTCGTTCGATTCGCATCGCTGTTATCAAGGCGACTAGGCGACGACAATTGTGGTCGTGCTAGGAAAACGTAGGAGGACGGTCCTAGTATATACCGAATCACAACGAACAATTCACATTAGCAAACGCAACGGCCACGCCACGAGAGAGTTAGACGCGCAATCCTCGCGAGGGAAGAAACGCATAATCTTGGAAAAAGGGTCGAGATATACGGCGACGCGGTGGCGGCTACCGATGATGCATGTGCGGAGCGCTACCACGAAGTATTATGTTACGCAGTCGCCGTGCAAGAAGCGACCGGGAGTGGAGAACGTGCCAGGAGAGCAAGGACCATGACTCTATTATATTTATGCCTTTTGCCGAAGATTTGTTTAAGACTCGCCTAGAATCTCTACGGTGAGTAAGAACAAAGCCAGGAATTTAGTGAAGATCTCTGGCTTAATTAAATAATCGCCCGGCGACGTTCGAGAACTACCGAACAGAGAGATGAAATTGTGGGGGATAGATCAGATGCGCGGTGGCCGGTGGAACTTCTCATCCGTGGTATTGTGAATTTACTGTTTAGATAAAAAATGGCCGCAGCGAATCCTCCCGACGGACCGGTAAAAAATAGAACGGAATGTCCACATCCAAGAGTTTTCCTCGACTCGTTTCCGAGGTCCGATAACGACGATTCCGAAGTTTCATATTAACGATAGATTCTTTTCCTCGTCGGGCCGCTAATGAAGTTGAAAAACGAAATCACTATAAAGAATGAATAAAAATTCACGTATCTCGGAAGCTTAGGTGAACGGATGACTATTCGAGTTGGCTGCCCACATTTATCGATGTTTATACGTATCTGTCGGCTTGATTTTGTGAAGGTGACTATCTTTCATAATCTATAACAGGGACATCCACTCGATCAACGATACGACCCATCCTAATGGTAATTGCATGGATTAAACGACCGTACGCTACTCGAACGACGTACCTGCTCTTCTCCTTCCCATCGACGACATTCGGAGGAATGGAATTGCACGTGAACGCTAAAGATAACCTGACGAAAGGTTAGCATAAGAAGATAATGGACATCTCGAGGTTCCTCCCGGCGAAGATGTGAGAGTCAGCGAAACGAAGCTACGAACTATTCTACATGACGTCTCAGTTCCTTTGCCCCCATCTTCGTGGTTGGATGGTGACGATTTCGGCGATGATCGTTGTACGTGCAATTAGCGCCACGTCGTATCAACGTGCCAGATATCGTGGCTGTAGGAAGCAAGGGGAAGACGCGAAGCGTGGGTGCATCGCGATCGAGAAGCGTCGCATCGGGAGCTTTGCGTCTTATTGTTTTAACGTACGACTTCGAGGTGATCTATCGGTGCTTCTCTAGTGCTCGAGCGTCACGGCTCAATTACTCGTAGGACTCCCTTTGCCGAGATCTGAAACCTCCCGCCTTCCTCGACATTTTGCAACGTCACATCGCATACAGCCGAACGCGAACGGAAACCCAGCTGAATAACCAAGATAGATGGCCAAAGCGCACCTTTCAGGAAACACCGACTCGGATCAAAAAAGCTCGCCACCCCGCTCGCATTCATCCTCGCAGCCTTTGAAAGAACGGAAATATAGTCATCTTAGTCTCTCATTTCGCCATATTTTCGATTCTAACAACTTTTTTCAAAGCGCATCGATGAATCTAACGTCTCGCACAGCTCGACGGAAGCGTTTAGACTTTACGAAGCGTAATATTCTTCTAAGTTATGCGTCCGCGCACCGACCGCGTGTTCCTCGTAAAACGGTCCGATTCTCAGGGTGTTTACGTTGGCATCTCCTATACGGAGGTGTAGGTAGGCGTGTAGTAGGTATAAATACCGACATTCAACGTATCGAAGCTGCGATCCCGGCGAAAAGTATTTCGCACAAGCGAACGAAATACTTTTTCATTTCCAAGCTACAAGATGACACGACACAGATAACAATTCCCCAGCTTACGTTCGTCAACGTCCACCGAGAGTTCGATTCTGTTGCCGATCAGAATTCACGTTGCCAACATCATCGGTGTTTACTTCTTCAGCTGCTCCGCATCACCATTGCGAGTCGACGAGTTTGACCAACGAGTCAACGATCACTTGGAAATCATGAAAGGTTTCAGGAAAGTTTGCTCCACTCAAACTGGTTGGGATAGCAAGGCCAGTTTTTTTTTCTCGAACAGTGATGAGATCTTTCCAGAAGCTGTTATTTGCCGCTGGGAGTCTCGCGCGGTACGGGAGAGAAGTTGCGAGCGATGTAAGAAACGTTCGGTAAATTTACGCAGCGAGGGCGCGTCAGTTCCAATTCACGGATATATGTCCCTTCGGCCGTTTATTCTTACTTTCGGTAGTCGTCGAAAAATCATTGGCGAAACAACCTCCCGCTTCCTTCTGCCGCGTTATTTATCGAGTAAACGGTGGACGACGAGCAGCAGCCACGTGGGCTGCGGCAGAGTTGGTTCGCCAGACGTCGCGTCGCATAACTTATCTGCTTATAGGTATACTTATGCTACATCTCGTTGCACGGGGAGCGTAAACGATCGGATTTCACGGGGACATTGGCATCGCCGCTCTCAGATATCCGTTGTTTTTCGGATGAAAATCCGAAGTCAGTTGGCAAAAAGGACGAGGCAATGCTTCACCGCTCACCCACGAATGGAAAAACCTCAACATCGATCGAGGCGGACTGTCGACGAGGTAATCGTTGCATTGGCTCGGAAAAAGTAGCCGCGGAAAAGAAAAGGGAACGAAATTTGATCAGTAGAGAGTGACGACGAGTCGAATAAAACGAGTCGCGACTATCGCGTCTCCGCGTGCTTTTTCGTAGGTATGTATCCGACCGATTTTTTTTCCCTTTCTTTTTTTTCCCCAGTGTTGGCTAACCTTTTTTTTATTATCTCAGTATTGGCCAACGTTTTTTTGGTGTTGTTTTTTTTGTGTGTTGTTTTTTTGGTGTTGTTTTTTTTCCTCAGTGTTTCTCGAGCAGCCGATAAGCCGAGGTAGTCGCATGCGAGCCCGAGAAATAGACTTCGAGAGTGAGAGGACAGCTATCCTTTTCAACAGTTTGCCTCAAGTAATTGATTCGTGGCACGCAAACCCTCGCCAAGTGTGGAGGTAACGCGTGTTCGATCACCTCCGAACGAGCGGCATTCTCTCTCGCTTCGTTCCGAAGAGCCTCGGCAAATGTTTGCTCAAGAAATCCGAGTTGCTCGACACAACACACGCGAGAAATGTCTAACGAGATTAGGAGAAGAAGTGACTCGCCTCGTTTGTTTGCCCTCAAACAACTGGCATTTTTCGAAAACTGAATGCCTCCTACCGTAAAAGGTATTCATTCGAGCCGAAGCTTGCAATGGCCAAGAAAAGCCGATCGTCGCGGAGAATCCAGTCGCTAAGTGCGAGAGAAAAATGATTGAGCGTTAATTATCAGCATCGCATTATGATCACTTCGTTGTTCGACTGGAGTCAACGCTTCGCCGTTGTAGCTCCGCGATGCCGTTGGATAAAAGCTCTCAACGGATGATCATCTCCGGACGAGTGTATCGCGAGCAGCTGTTTTTCCAGACTATTCTGGCGTGGAAAGCTCTTTGGAAAACGAATCCACCATAAATCAACTCCAACCTGCAAGTTATCAACTCGACTCATCGACTTCCGAATAATAGCAACACCGCGAGAACGCTGCTCCTGCATGCTCGAGTGCCGTACATTGGTGGCTCGTCGCGATAAATAAAATGATCCCGGAAGCGTTTCTGCGAAAATAGCCATCTCTTCACGCGCAGACAATTTTTACGACGGTGCCACCTGGCCGAGCCGAAACGTCACGCGAGAGGGCCTCCTTGCGGCGAAGAAGCTCGCACTTGGTCGCCGAAATGTCGGTCGGTCCTGATTACTTCCCTCGCTCCCCGGATCTCGGAAGAGATCGCGGAACGCGGGAGGAAACGAGAGGAACGGCGAAACGTTCTTCGTCAGCAGACGCGTGACATCGTTCGGCTGCATCGTTATTATTAATTTCTTTCCCCGGAAAGTCATTTGCGTCGCTTCACGCGGGTACCACCATCCGGTTTCTCTTTGTCACGATGGATCATGAATGGAAGGCTCGTCGTCGCGAGAACAACGGACAGATAGATCATCGGATAGATGCCGAGTTGCAGGGAAAGGCGAACGATGGAAGCGTATAAACCACGATGGATCGCTCGTCCCGCTCGTTGTCGACTCGCACGCGATGTCTTCTACTAATGACAACCCATGCGTTGATCCCACATGCGAACTGCAGATAAGTCGTCATGCTAAAACGCCTTAACGTGTGTCGTGACGGGATGTCTTCTCGGTAATCTGAACTCCCAGACATCTTCCGTGTAACGAGACGAAGCATTGCCGCTATTCCCATGTAAAAAGTGCACTTTTAATCCTCTCCTCGTTACTTATCACGACGACCCTATCTCCGCATCTCGCCAACCACGAATCAACCTACTCCTCTACGAAGCTGTGGATTCATATTTCGCTACAGCATTTGCTACGCTCGTTGGACTCGTTCGTTAAAAATGGGCTGGCCGCGAGATTCCTTGCTCGTTTCGATCAGCAGCTCCGACTCCTCCGCATTCCAAACGTCGTTAATCTTCTGGTGGACGACGACGACGAGCCTTAGGTAAATTGCGGAAGAGGGACCAGAAAATGTGCTCGGCTCTCATCGTCCTCCAGGCGCCCCCTTCGGAGTCCTTGAACTGATAGTAGCCAGCGAAGGACAGAAGCGTTATGACCGTTGTCTTGGGAGGACGAACCCTGATCTAATCCTAATATCGCGAGGAGCTTCGGATTTATGTTGCGATATATTAAGCGTTAACGAACTCGAGGCACCGGAAGTTTGGCTGATAAGGCTCGTTAGAGCGTAAATGGAAACTGCTCCGCGAAATCGATCCCAAGCGAAGTCGTTCCGTTTTACGAAGTGATATTTCTCGCACGTCACCTGCTTCTCGTAGCTACAGCTCTACGAGAGAGTCGCGGGATTGGTCGAGGTTATAGTTTGTTCTTTTTAAGGGGGTAAAAATGCTTGGGTGAAAATCGAGAGCGATGGAGGAATGTCGGGGGGGTGGAGAAACATCGAAGGGATCAAACGTGCCATCGATTAATAGCTGGAAGTGGACCGTTTCGGATCGTCGGTTGGGGCGAGCGACATAAGGCAAGACGAGTGATTTCCGCGTAAGTCTTACCTGTCGCTCGCAATTGTTTCTTGGAATGGAAACTACGGCGCATGAAACGTGAGAGAATTCTTATTAAGCTGGTAGCCGCCTCTGTCGTTTCTCGAAACGTGGAAAGTTTGAGCAGCGGGGGGAGAACTCGGGAGGGGGGGGGGGGGGGGAAGCGGAAAAGAGGGAAAATGCGAGTCTCGATGACCAAAAAAAGTATCGGACTGAGGCGAGCGGAATTGCTCGGCGAATCGTCACGTGACTTCGCTGCTTCGACGACGACGACAGGATGGGATTGTGAGAAGATGTTGCCTCATCTTACCGCGTTTTTTTAGTTCGAGGTTGACGAAATCTCACCACCACTGCGACGCGCGTCCGGCACAGCCAACGTGTCCGGCACGCGAGCTACGACGACCGACGTGTCGGTAGTCGTTGTCGCGAGGAAACAATTGTCGTATCTGTGCGCGAATCGATGGAGAACACACGCACATTCCTCGGTTGACTCCAATTTGGTTTCCAGTTATCGATAATTGGCTGCAATTGCGCCGGCTTTACGAAACTGACATGTTTCTGCGAAACGCTACCGCTAAAGGGGTAGTTGGCGCCAAAATTAACAAGTCTTTCGCGGAAGGTAATTAAGCCGTTCGGAAAGTCGTTAGCTCTTTAATATCGGGGAGCAGCTAGTTGACGTCGATCCTTATTAGCAATTGACGGTCGGACACCTCGAAATCGTTCGAGATTTCACGTTGCGAGTAACGGGCATGTGCGATAACGCGGAGACGCGATGCAGCGGATAGGCCGCGATTTGCCTCGTGATAAGAAATATCGCTCGGACTAATCGCCGCTTGCGCAACAGTCATCAGAGACGGATGAGAGATTCGTGTTTGCAAATGGTTGCAGGAATCAGAGAAATTACTCGAGTCAGTCACGGGTCATGCTGCATGCTTACGGTTCTATCCTTGACTCGGGGGGCAGCCATCGAGGCAACGTAACGTCGCATCGAACGTTCGCGACAAGAGATATACGCGTGGGAGCCATAGAGAGAGAGAGAGAGAGAGAGAGGTTCGTGTGCGTGAGCTATCCGCGATTATAAGTATTTCGAACGCGCGACGAGATCGATGCGTGAGCACCGTGGAACGCGATGAGGCGGATATGAAATATGCGTTCGCGTTGTAAGGTAAGCTAAGAGAAGTCGGGCGTTGATGTTTAAACTTTACAATCGTTTGGTCGAGGCGAGGTGGAATTCTGTTGGGATATTTCTACGACTCTACGAACTACGGGCGGAACTTTGGATCTTCGTGATGGAATTTGCCACGTTCTCATTTATGACGAGATAGGGTCGTAAAGGTGGTCGCTCGAAGTGGAGTTCACTATAATAGTAGTACCCCGTACTATCACCGAGGAGCTACCGATGAAGAGTCGGACTCTCGTGTCGGTGAGGAGAGTTTGAAGGGGAGAATTGGTACTCACCGATAGTAGTCCTTCTTACAGTAGATGTTCCCGTCTTTGCTGAAACACGTCATTTCACCGTCCAATCCCTGATGGCAGTGAGAGCACTGGAGACACGCGGCGTGCCATCTCCTATCGACGGCCTGCAGATAAAACCTGTCCGATATCCTGAGACCGCAGCCAGCGCAGACGACGCCCGGAACGTCCTCCGAATGCGAGGAGGGCGGCGTAGAGGGTGGTTCGATCTTCGGCACCGTCCTCAGGTGTTCTGGAGTCTGATGCCCTTGAGGGCGATGATTCTCGTGAGGCTGCTGGATTTGACTTTGTTCCTGCTGCTGAGACTGATTGTTGTGATGATGGTGGTGATGGTGATGATGGTGGTGGTGTTGCTGCTGTTGCTGCTGCTGATGTTGCGCGTTGTGAGGAGGTGCCGAGAGATTACTACTCTGGTGATCGTAGCTCGTTCTTTGATAGTCGGGACCACCGCCTTGGGACGAGGGATAGGCGTTGATCCGGAACGACTCCGGAGACGATTGCTGGACCCGCTCGGTTCCTCCTCGCGGCGGTGAACCGTAATCCCTCGTGGAATCGTACGGCGGTGTATCGTAACAGTTGTTGTTGGGTCCGCAATGGGTTTGGTGAAGGGGTGGCGTCTGGTGAGATCCGTGATGATGACCGCTGGGTGGACTGCAAGGAAGCGTCGTCGGCCTCGCTGCGTCGCCCATCGACGCTGGGAGGCAGGGGGAGAGGTCGCGTGCCTGGTCTACGGCCGCGGGACCTCCCGCGGTGCCTCCTGGTCCACTTTGGCACCCCAGACCCAAGCCGCTTCCACGCTCCTGGGAGCCTGGAGGCTGCTGGAACCAACAACAATGAAGATTTAGCTCGTGGTAGAGACGAAGACGAGGCGTTGTTATTACGCGACGGGTTATTACATCGACTAACGAAGATCTGGCCAGCTCGCTCTAGTCACGGATCAACGTTATTTCACCGCTTGCCAGATTTGGGGAACGGATCGATCGACCGATCGGAATTTCCAACGGTTTCCGAGAGAGAACGCGACGCGGAAGGATTACTTGCGTATTCGACGAATAATCGCGTTCCAGTAACCGCAAAAGCGTTGCTACCGCTGGGGTTTCCCCAGATTCGTACGTTCTACCGTGAAACTTAGTCCTCTCGCGGGACTCTGGTACCTGCGCGGTGTCTCGGCTTTTTATACTCGACTCGTTTCGTTGTCGTTGGTCAACGGAGGAAGGCCCGTACGTACGGGTTGGTACACCCTCTCGAGGGGAAGGCTATTAGGATACCCTCCCGCGGAACGATCGGGAGGATCTTGCCGTGATATTTCATTTAGCTCGCGTCTATCCGTCGAAGGGACCAGGGCTGTAAAGTCTAGATTGCAGCCCTACCTCCGAACAACTGTAAACTGTAAACTATAAAGTCCGTTTTACGCTCACCCCGCGATCGTCCGAGTTATGGAAAGTTTGTTCCCATTAATTACGCGGCTATCGAACGCTACAGGTTTCCTTGTGGCGGACGGGAAATTTACAAGCCGGCCGCGTTTCTCCCGCGTCATAAATATGCCATGACAAATGTCATTCCGTTCCCCGGCTCCTCCGAAGAATCTCGCCGCCTCTGCTGGTTCGGCGGTGCCGCGTTTCGTGCTTCGCGTTGGTTGCACTCTCTCGCGGGGAAAATACGGATCGGCTGTTTTGGACGAACGAGACGACGATGGGACGGTCACGGGTATCTCGAGCGGAGTAACGTTTCGCGACGGTTCGACGAGTCTCGTTGCAGCGCTGGCGTTCGGAAGTGCCGTGAATCGATGAAAAACGATCGTCGAAATTGTGGAACGGCGATCGCTGGATCCAGGAGGTGACAGCACTCGCTTGACTGCCGGTCACACGAGACGCTGATGGATGTTGCGCGCAGCGCGCATGCGCGCAACCCTATAAGGCGCTGGCTCCGCCAATCGGAGCGCTCGCCGTGTTTCAACTGTCAGCGCCCGGTGCACTCTCCGACATAAATTATTGTCCCGCGGCTTTACACGGCTGAAAACCAATGCTTCACTTTACGAGACTTGAAACGCGGAGCGCAGAACTTGCCGCTTTACCACGCTCGTTATCAGTATCGCTGTATTACGAATAGCTTCGGGAACTCCTTCGGAGTACAAAAAATCCCTGGAATCTCTTTCACGTCGAGTGAAACGAAAAGGAAACAACAAACGAAGGGACACGACGAGGAAGACGAAGTAGCGACGAGAGGGCGAGCCAGAGGAGGACGGAGCAGGAACGAAACGATGTACGAACGCGGCGAGCTCGCTGAGATACAGATACAACGGGTCCTGTGCCGATCATTTCTACGAGGCAACGCGGATGATCGATGCCTCCTCGATTTTTCCCACGAACACGGTCCCGATCGAGACGCGCGAGAATAGAGCGCGAGAATACCCGGCAGACATTTTTTCACGGATCTGCTCGCACGTTCCTATCCGTTTTCTCGTCCCAATCACGGGCGACGAGTATAGGCCCAGAATGTAGACCAGAACTTCGCAACTTTCACCGCATCGCGCAGGGACTTGTACGAGAATCGCGTTTTTCATTTTCACGAACGCGTAGCCAATGTCCAAACGGGATCTCGGCGACGACCATACCTCGAGTGACACATTCCGCACGATTTGGCCGAGCAAACCGTCATTTCACGGGAGTTTCTACGTACCTAGTCTTAAATACAGTCTGGCTGCGGGAAGCGTGGCAACTTCGACCAAAGACCCCGTCGGTCTTTTGAGTGGCTTTGCAATGATTAAGGTATTAGACTCTGCAAACAGTTTAGCCCCGGCTTGACAGGGTCGCATTGTCCGGAAGGATGCGTCGACCTGACCGCACCACAATGCCGTCTTGCAGTTCTGTCCACCCGAAGGCGGGGAACTTCCCCCAAAAAGACCTCAACCGCGTAATCCCCGAAACGTTGACACCCTCGTGGCTTTCAACTACGTGGAACTCTCGCTCAACAGATTAACATTCGACGTGCCGTCAACTTTCCTCGTAGAGCTTCGACCCAGGTTTTACACGCGAAGGACGCACGTTCGCCGAGACGCGGAAACTGCGTATCCACAGTTTCCTCATCTCGCTGAGCGCGTGGTCGTACTTCACGTCTGTACACAGTTAACAACTTCCCGTCAAATTTAGCACAAAAATTTGTGTCACTTTGTTAGTATTACCTCCACGTGTAGCGATACAATGGCACAGCTCCGCGTTGAGAGTAACGGAGCTCTGTGTTGCAAGTAACGCGAACCAATGGTGTGGTAACATTGAAAAAGTGCAGCTTTAGTATCAAATAACTTTTGTGTGTGTGTTGAAAAACGACCTGCGAGAACAGCACTAGCGATTGTGCTGGTGAAATATTCTACACAAAATTGTGTAGACTTTACACGAAGACGGAGACGAAGACGTACATCGCCGAAGCTGGAAACACAAATCTGCGGAACGAAGTATTCGCGAATGTGATCGAATGTGCGCGAACATTCGTAGGAATCAGGCGAATTCGATGAGAATCGAAAATGAGGAGGCACGTGTACGAGCAACGTGATTATCGCGCTACCACGTATCATTACGCGAGAGGGGTTATCGTCAGCGCCGAAGAATCGCATTCTCCGAATAATAAAAAGTCCGAGCGATGATTTGACGCGGAATTTCATCTCGATAGCCTTATAATACCGCGTCGTGCTCTGTGCCGTATGAAACGGCAGCAATTGCGCGCGCTATCGGTTTCCTTGGCCGGTTACCACGCTCTGCGATAACTGAATACAGACTTTGGGCGCTCTCGGTTGGTACACTGCGGAGTCGCGTCGATGTTGCATGGATAGGAACGAAGGCTGCGGTTTCTAAATGCTATGGTGTGGGTGACTGGCTGGCACGCGGTTAACGATAGCCGTTATCTACTTTCCGTGCGTCCAGGGTGCTCGATGCACGAGGCCTTGGCTAGTGCCGGACCGGGTCTTGGAACCTGGCGAACGCTTACGCGCTGGATTTTCCTCGTCTCTGGCCAAAATGAGGCAGAGATGATGCCCACCCAACTTTGCCTCTTCCTCGCCCCGTAGAAAAGCGTTGTTCGCGGAAAGGAGTCGAAAACGATACAACAGCAACGCGTTGCAACGACCTTGAGTCGTCGTAAGACCGCAAAAACCCGAAACAATTTCGACGCGTTTATTCTCAGGTGTTTGAGTAGGTACCAGAGGGATAATGGATACAAATTTTTGGACAACAAACGTCAAATCCTTTTATCTCGTTGGGATAGACGTGGATCGGATTTGGTCGTTGTACAAATAGGAGTGCTGCAGGTGTAAATTTGCACCTGTAGAGCGACGATTATCGATAAGGTTCGTGATACACAGAGAAACCGACGAGTCACCTATCGTGGCAAGTTTCACCGCGGCACGGATTCGTGACAAAAGCCGACGAGTCGAGGACTAATTAACTGGGTACCGTATTCATCCGTCTTTTCGGGCTTCCGTTTGAATAATCGCTAAATAGTGGGTATAGATTGATTCTTCGTCCCATCAAAGTGATAGGTGAGTTTTAATTGTGAGAAAATGCCGCGGACGCCGCTCTGATGAAAGGATGCCGTTAGATTACTCCTCGAGTACCTCGCCGCGGGAATGATAGGCCATCATTTTGCGAGGCTAGTACCGAAAGGTTTCACCGCGCTATCTCGTATCCCGAGGAACAGTGCATTCCGCGCGTTGATATTTGAATAGGTAATTACATTTTACGACGAATCTCCTCGGAAGCTTCAAAGTCGCCGTCAGAAATGCTGCCCTCCCTACGAAAAAGTTGCACGCGTGCACGCAAAAACAGACCGTTCGGTTTCCGATGATTCGCGAATAAAAAAAGAAACGTGGAAAAAAAATGAAGCTGTGGGAAAAAAAACGACGCGGTTAGAAAAGAAGGAAACGGGCAATGAACGAGTGTGAGACCGGACAGGGAATGTCGATAGCCCTACATGGGACTCGCAGCATCGCGTGAACTATGATTTATGTCATCGGCGAAGAAGCGAGTAAGGTTAGCCGATTTTTATGTAAATTTCCCCCACGGATATTTATCACACAAAGCCGATACGTACGTCGATGTCCCTAGACGTACAAAACGACGCGTGGAGTAGCTCGGAGTATCATTAATCGAGATTGCGCAACCGGCGAGCAATTTAGCAGAAACAAATTTGCGAATAATGAATTTCGATTAACGACCAACGAAAGAATCACTCGACTCGTTATATTTCCTGTCGAAAATTCCGCTTGTGTCTTTTTTTTCAACAATTTACAATCAACGACTGCTTCCGAGTCTTCGATTTTTCTGTTTTCGCCTCGTTCCCTCCGCATCTCAATTCCAGTCCCCCTGCACCAGGAGGACCAACGTTTCCCCCTTCATTTGCCACTTCTTCGTTGTACATACGAGTCATCATTTTTTATCGCGATGTTATTCGAGAATTACGCCGGGACGCGCGAGTAGCGAGGCAGAGCTTTCGAAGCTCGTATCTCGCGGATGTCGCGATTGCGCGTAACAATGCGGAATGATATACGACTACGGCGACGTTTTACCCGTTTTTAAACGTTATCCCCAGAGATTTCGGTCCGTTCCTCGAAATAAATATTTTCTCGATAAATACGAGCGTTTAGGAAAAGCGCGAGAAAACGATCTCTAGACCGAACGTCGCTTCCGTCGTCTTCGGCGTCGTTCGATCCGGTCCGAAGCGCCCCGGCGCCGCTGACGACGACGACAACGACGGGGCAATTAAAACGAAGAAGTAGACGCGATTTACTGTTAGACGGGTTCGGCGCTCACGGAAAACGACGCGCGAGTCGCCTGGACGCGAGTCGGTCCCCCAGCTTCTTGGCTCGATATACCGCCTGAAATACGGCCTGACTTCTCCGCTTCGACGACGACTGCCGACGACCGCTGACCGCAAGGCTGTTGAAGGCTATAGCCGAAGCCGAACTTTTGGTAGAAGTGAAATCTACAATTACTACACGGTCTCCCGACGTCCTTACTAATCGCATTCGTTACACCACCAACACGGTTACAAATATCATTCAACGGATCGAAGACTCTTCGGTCCAAATATCCGTTCCACCTCGGGCTTATTCAACGCGATTTCCTCACTTTTCTGCATAATTTCCCAACACGAACCATTAAACCAAAACGAGCGGTGCCCACTCGACTAGATGCACCTACTCGTAATGTCCTCCTCTATATGTTCACTCGATTACTGCAGAGAAAAAAAAATGTCCGTCATTATATAGCAAGATAAGAATTTCGTGCGTAGAATATTCAACATTCTAGTGTGTGGATTCGACACGGTCGTTAGTATTGTTCTCGCAGACCGTTTTTCAACGCACAAAAATGTTCACACTAAAGTGGTTCGCGTTACTTTCAACACAGAGCTGTGTTACTTTACACGCGCCACACGCGAGATGTGTTTACATAACACTGGTTTTGTGCACAAAAAAAAAAGTGGTGGACCCACGTTTCTGTGTTAAGGTTGACGGATTTTTTTTTTAGTCGACGCCTGTTTATTTAAATCTTAACGGCTGCTCCGATTCATCATCGATGAGGAATCGGTCGAAATTCGTCTCCACGTGCGAAAACTTTCCCTCTTCCGCGGGTAGGTATCGCGCGAGGAGTGGCGACTCACCGCATCTTACCGTGGGATAACCCAGTCGCGACGTGTCAAATCGAGCAATACTATAAAAATATTCCGTTCCGAAGCCGGTGAAAATCAATGATTGGTCGCGAACGTTTTATTGGACGGTTCGCATTTTTCGACCGAGTCTGTGCGAACGATCCAAGTACTCGAGGAGTTGCCTCGGGTGGAAATCGAGCTACCTACTCGCGTACAAACGAAGCATAAGTGGAACGTTGCAGTTTTCGCAAACAATTCATGGTAGCTGAAAATTAACCGATAAAATGTACCTACGTTGTAATTAGCAGTGCTCGTTAAGGTCTTAAATCAACGGAGCTACGTGCCAACGTTTGCGAAGAGTGGGATATCGTCTTTGCTACTCCGTTAAACTGTTGGACATTGCACCGCGTTGCATTGCACGCCGTTTATCCCACGGAGTTGGACATTTGTTGGGAACGAGCGGGGAATAAAATTATTAGAGCAATGAGAAACGGTGTTGGGTAACGAGAGACTTTGGAAACATTGGCCATTTCGGACGAGAGGACATGGACATCGCGTTCGACGGCGTGCGGAACGGAACGACGTCGAGGTCAAAATGCACGACCCGACCTCCGGATCACTTCGATTACGGCAATTGCCGCGGCCAAGGCACCCGCTATTTCATCGGGGTATCGGCTTCGCTGCGCGTAGCTCCCGTCACTCTTCGATGATCTCGCTCTCTCTCTCTCTCTCTCTCTTTCTCTCCCCGACTCTGTCTCTCCGCGTCTCCGTCCCTCGCGCGGCTTTCCGGTTCGCTGCATCTATAAAAACACCGCGAAGACAAATTCGCGATGATATTTCGCCGAAATAATATCGACGAGCAAGTTTTGAACTTCGATCCGTTTCAAAAATTTCGACGTCGATTACGCATGTGGAGTAGATAATCCTAGCGGTCGTAAGAATACGGCGAAAAAAAAAGCTCCGTCGTTTTTCATTTGCACGAATAACGAGGGCGGCATGTGTTAGTGTGGTGCGTAGTTAATCGTCGCGAATGCAAGTTCGAAGCTATTCTGGCAGACGTGACGATTCACAATTCGTCGGGGTCCATCCGGAGGTAATTAAAATAATTTCATATCGGCAAGAGTAGTCGAGAATCGGCGAGGCCTTCGTCTGAACGCGACATAAATTACAGTGGAGGTTCGCTATCGCGGCCAGACACGCTACAGCGAGATGGTCTTTTCCTCTTATCTCACCAAAACAATAATAATCGTTCGTCCCCCGTCCTCGGCTCTCTCCCCTTATTCCCTGTCGCGGTTCGGAGACGAACGATTGTTTACGGAACATGCGCTTTCTAAGACGAACAGGCGCCACGTAGATACTAATGCAGCCTCCGTTCTGCTGCAGGTACACCTGCGACACCGGAACTACGATCGCGAACGACGAATTCCGACGAACAACCGAGTATCGTTCCGGTCAATTACCATCGAATTACAACGACGGCGTTGATTCATGCTGCATAATCGTGAGAGATGCCATTGGTGCGATAGGTAAATGTACGTAGCGACTCTCGTCTCTCTCTCTACTCGCTCTTTCTCCGTCTCGTTCTCGCGACTTTACGCGTAATACCACGCGAGATAAGAGGCTGCGTGGGATGGTAATATCGCGTGTCGCATCTGATTTTTATTACACGAACGGGGAGACAACTTCATTCGGCGTTTGAAAACGGATTCTGCCAATAACACAACGCGTCAAATCACCGGAACGCAACAAAACTTCCATTTTTCATTCGATCTTCCTTCGACACCTCGCTATTTACCGCGAACTATTATAGTTCATCCGGAAACGAGCGGCACGATTCGCTCGCGTGTGCTCACGATGCTGAGTATTTTCGAAATCAACGGCACGATCCCAGGCGAGTGAAGGTCTCTTCGTATCAAATAATATGTAACGGATAGTTACGTCAGCAGGATGTGAGACGATAAACGTTATATTCGTATACGCAAACGTCTCCTACATATGCGTACGAATACGTTATGTACGCGTCGAGACGACGATAGAGAAAATTCGTTGACGGTCTCGCCACTCAATGAAGTGGAACGCAATATAATGAATCGACACCGATGTATATAATGACACGAAAGAGACCTGGACCAGCGACGATGCTCGTGGCCAGAAAATCTACTGTTTCTACTATCAAATAAGGGCACAAAGCTAAATATTGCGAAACTCTCTCTGCAAAATGAACACGAATCGAAGGTTGACAAAAAAAAGATCCGATTTTACATCGACGTACGTGGAGAGATCAATCTCTTCGTTGGGGTTAACGCGAAAGGAGATTTGCGCGAGGTGAACGGCTCGAAACTACAAGGGGATGTTTCTTCTTCAATTGGAGAGGGTAGAAGAGTCTGGAAGTTCGAGCGTGGGGAACGTGACCCCTGCAGAGAGCATGCAGAGAGCAGAGCCGCTAGAAGTGCCGTTGCATCGGTGATGGACAAATGACGAGGGAAATCCGCGACTGGGAGTCGAGAAGTCATTTAATCTGCCTGACCCGAGTCTCGTGAACTTTCTCGAGATACCAACCTACCTCATCGAGTATAATATCTGTGTTGAACGGCGGCACCAAAAGTGGCAGGACGTCTCGTTATTTTCAGACCTGCGGTCGACACGCCGCGTCCGTATTTACCGTATGTGGTCCGTACCGGAGGTGGGCCGTCGTGCGTCCGCGAATATCTCAAAAATATTGCTGCTCGACGGTGTTGAACACCGGGTCTAACGCAGCCTTTTAAAAGCTCCGTTCCCTCGCCCCGTAGACGGTGTGAAACCGAGGACTCGGCGCGCTAGCTACTCGCGCAACCAACAGCTCTAGACAGACGCCACAGCTTGCTTGTCATCCAGATGACAGCCTCTCCGCTATCGTTGGATAGAAAAAACGAAGAAAAACTCGTTTCCCGACCCGCGAGACGTAATTTTCCTCGTTAACGGAACAACCAACGTCATCGCGACTCGATTCACGGAGAAAACGACTTTCATGCGCGCCTCGATCGAGCCCAACGTTGGTATCCTTTCGCATCTCTGCCAACAATTCCATAATCAAGGAGAAGAGCGTTTACCAACGATACTCTCGTCATCCCACTGCTGCAGGTTACACAGCGTCGCCCAAAATCCGTGATACCGTTAGGAACGATTTCACGAATTCGTTTCACTCGCCGCGAGCACACAGGACGAACAGCGAGAAGAAAACGATTCAGCCGATATCCCACCCCTTTCCCCACATCTAAGCTCGATCGTCTAGACGATGAGGCGGGATAAAAAAAACATGCATGAAAACGCCGATGCCGGCGAAGATCGGCGATAAAACTCGCAATCAGATCGATGCATACGATCGATCGCAGATTGTTTCCACTTGTTGAGATAAAAACGTTCTACTCTTCCGAGCCGTTTGCATCGTCGGGTGAGGCAGCAGGTTTGAACGGAAAATATAAATCTGCTGGATCGCAAAGTGTCGCGTGACAGGTTCCAATCCGCGCGTTTGAGTTGACAGTGACGATCGATTCGCGAGAGAACGAGAAAAAATGCATCGCAAACGTCGATAGCAATACATGGGCCGTTGTGGAAGGCAAAGAATTTGGAAAACCTGGCTATCGACGGCAGATCCGTATTGACGGAGCGCGGTCGTCGCACGCGGACATAATAATACCTACATTCCTTGTTTTCCATTTCGCCAAGATATTTATCATCTGCGAAGCGTGGTTTCGTTCTAGCGTAATAACATGTGGGTACGTACTACGCGTCAAACCACCGGGTGTAAAATGCGGTTGGTATTCCTTCGCGTGTAAATTCTAACCTCAGATTCGTATAGTTGCGAAGTATTAAAAAAAAGAAAAAAAAGGGAAAACAAGAGAAAAAAAAGAAACGCGGATAGCAGTTTCAGCGCATACTTACAACCTTGCGTATTTGCTCGATAATCGGTAAACATTAATCACGCAAACCTTCGCGGGACCCTCGCATACAAACCTGGGTAAGAACGAACGGTGTACACCTGAGATATTAGTAAGCGTGTTCGGAATGACGGGATCTACGACTTGGTCGGATATATACCTTAATACGGTTACGGTCCCAGCTGTCGCTCGACTCGACAGCTCGACGGTCCGTTTTCGAGAATTGAGAATGCGCTGGGTGTATTGTTGTTCCTCGTAAGTATACTCGGCCAGCACAATGCGAATCGGAGTGTAATCCCGGAAAGCGAGCGGAAAAGTAGTAGTATAAGCGGATTAATATTCAGGTGGCTGACTGCAGCTCGTACGTCGAGGAGTATTCAGCCACGGTTTTCATCGCCGTCTCTGTCATCGTCTCGCTCGCTCTCTCTTTCTCCCGGCGACGCAGGTGAACCGATCCAATGAACGGCCACGAAACCGATTCGTTGAATACTAACGACTCGATTTTCGCCTAATCAGCTAGTGCTCCGTGCCGTCGGGATAAATCGAAGATACGAACGATCGCAAGGCGTGTAGGTACCCTATACTCCGTATCTACGATGATTACTAGCCTCTCGCTTCATCTCGCGACTAAACTGCCAACTTCCGCCGTTCGTTTTCGCAACTCCAGAAATGTACGCTCTCCGCGGGCCGTAGGCATCATTGGTGTAGTAACGAGAGCGTATTGCGGCGACAACAATCGTCGCGCACCGCGACCTTCCGCCCGACGGAAACTCGCCGGCGAGCCGCGGAGCCCGGTCGATCGGGAAACCGATCGCCACGGGGTGGATGGAAAATGTAACGGGTATAATAGATGGCGTTAGTGAAGCGAAACCGGAAGTGGACTTACCCAATGCATGCCGGTGGTGGGAGGGGCGCGCTCCTCATACACCCCCATCAGGGTGGCTGCTTTAGCGGGGTGTTTCCCGCCGCGGGATCGAGGGCGAGAAGCACCTGGGGTGTGGGGGCCGGGGGACCGGGACGCCGGTGACGCGGAGATGGCGTCTGCCGCGCGTCGTCCAACCCGACCAGAGACGCTACCTTCTCGATCGTCGATTCACTCCTAACCCCAGCATATAAAATAAAATTGGTATGTAAATAGCGAGCGGAATGATAATATCGACGAGGCTCGAGCGAATCACTTCGTGCACACGCGTAGTAGTAGCAGTAGCGGTAGCAGTGTCGTCGTGGTCGTCGTCGATCGTCCCTCCGACCGTAGGCGATGTATCTATCGGGCAAACAAACGAACGAACCCTCGTAGTTTGTCGAGAAGCTCTGTCTGTCTCTGTACTTCGCGCACTGATTTCACAGAGGGACGAGCATCGATTGGAATGAAGCGCTCGGGCAAACAATCACGAGCGGGGCAGCGTTTTCTCGGCGGGAGCGAGGCGAGGACGTAGACCTACGTTGTTCCGAGATTCGGTCACCGTTCTCCGCATATTTACCGACGCGGAACAATAACTCGCGACGGATTATCGCCGGACAGTCGCTGCTGCTAACCCGCGACCAGTCTCGTCGCGATGCCTCGCATTCTCGCGTCACGCGGGACTTGGGATTATCAACGTTCGCGTCCACTTCCCCCGTTCTCGTTGAAACGTTCGTCTGTCACCACCGAAATTTCACGACCCGCATCGACGTGTCTCGCGACAGGCTGCGCGCTCCGCGAACAAGTGACGGTGTCGCTCTGCGAACAAGTGACGATCGCGCCCGTCACATCGCCGATCCTCCGCGGTCTCCCGTCGCGTAACACTCGCGACTATTCGTCCTCGCGCTCGACGGCTCGTCGACGATTCGTTGATGGTTTGCCAAATTCGTCGCAGCCAGCTGCTGCTTCGTCGATAACAGTTTCCCGGCTGGTCGATCGCACGTGTCCAAAATTCGTTCGATCGTTCGTTTTACTCTGAGCATCCGTAATACCGGAATCAGTCGTCACACTCGTCACACCACACGCACGATCTAGGTTAACACTTCTTCGCGAATCACGTATTCCGTTCGAGATACGGTACCGATGCTCGTTTGTTTTACGTATACGTATGTATATACAGTTTCCACGGATAACCACTAACTCCGACGCACCGCGACTTTCCTCGAATACGTGCCACGGTTTATTCGAACGAATCTCGTCTCATCGATGGGTCCCTCGGCGTCGATTTTGACTGATGCATCTCGCGGCACGGCCTCGCGCATGTGCTCTGACGTCGGTTTCGGGGCTCGCGCTGCGCTGTGGCGAACACACTCGGCCCGGGCCGCGTTGTGGAGTGAGGGGACAGTCGGACGAGGCAGCTTTGACGGGGCACAGCACTCCTGGCGGCGCGACCGTCAACCAAGAAAAGTGGGGCGGCAAACCACGGTCGGACAGCCCCCAAGCGCCCCTCCCGCGAGATAGACTCCGCCTCCTCCTCGTATATTCGCTATCCCGGCGATGCCAACCGATCCGCGACAGGCGTTCGAATATCATATTTAAAAGAGGGAAAAAAAAACAAAAAACAACCACAAAAACTCGTGTAAGCGACTTTGCTCGCAGCGTGCTGCGCGTTGTTCCGTGGTTACGAGCCCGTTTTGCACCCTGTACAGAGATACGGTCCGAACAATCGACGCGCGTGACATCGAGATTCGCCGGAGACGAGACGACAGATTCGCACGAAACGATTGCCCAGCCGTTTCTAATCGCGCCCGACACAGCCGGTAACCATTTAGAGTTCGATTACCCGGCGACAGACTACTCTGCCTAACTATCGCATTCGCACGGAGCTGCTCCACGCTTCTCGAGGATGTTCCGCTGCAAATTGCTGCAATCACTGAATCGAGCACTTGAACCGCGATAGAAAGTCGGTTACCCCATAAACGTTTTTGTCTGACGAGGGAATGAGAAAGTACGAGCGTCGTTCGTATACGTAACGTTGGGCTTCGATTCGAAACTGTTTCACGAATCGTCCGGGAACAGGGAAATCCAGAGAAGAGAAGTCTTGTGAGGGGAGTGTCGCGAAAGAAGTCTTCTCGTTGTACTCTGTCCATTGTCAGTAAAGAGAATAGGATAATGCTTCGTCGTATGGTTTTTACAGAACCTACTCAGTACTGCGTAAGTATGCACATAGTAACAACGAGTGTCGTAGAGCGAATCCACTCGTGAGGCTGTTATTTAGGATGCAGGACTTCGTCAAAAACGGTCATGTCCAGCCGAAGTGGAGGATTCGGAATAAAATTGTATCTCCGCGGCTTGGCTGCTCAAAGCTTCGTGTATTGCTTGGTAGCCGAAATGAAAGAACGACGGCTATTTCCAGGCGAGACGAGAGACGCGTGTATCCGAGTTGAAAAATGAAGTTTTCTCGTAAATTTGATGATCCACGTATCTCGCGTCCGTCCGTCTCATCTCGTGCTCTGATGTAGATACGCTCACATTCCGATACCTGGGAAAGTGGAGTCTAGCTGAAAGAAAAAAACCATCGTTCAGATTCTTGCCACAGAATCTCGTAGAATTTTCCACTGTTTCAAGCGTACCCGCGGTATTAAGTTTAATGTCCCGAAATTTAATCCCCGCCACGCAATAAAAAATGTCCGTCAAATTTAACCCAAACAGTCGACTTTTTTACACAAAATTCCGGTTGAAACGGGCATTTAAACAGTGTCGAATAGCATTTTTGTGCGTTGAAAAACGGACCGGCAGAATAACGCTTACGACCGTGTTGAATCGACACACTGCAATGTGACAATGTGTACCTAGACGCAGCCTCGACGTTTGAGGGGTGATATAATTCATGGCTCGTCGAGATGAAACAAGTGCGCATCGAGAGAATCGTTCTTATTCGAGGCATAATTGTCGATTAATCTCTCGAACGAGATGATCACGAATTCGCGGCTACGCGTCATCACGCGTGACTTAAGCTTCGCGCTATGTCACGCCGACGTCAAATCAATCGCTGGCGAGTTAACGTTGATCGGCTAACGCGCGGAACAATTGCGACCGATCGCTAGGTAATATCTCGGACGTGGGAGTATTTTATTCATTGTTTTTTATCATCCGCGTTGGTCGTAGTAGGTACACGTATCTAGAGACGTGGGCGCGCACGTGCACGTACACGTTTAGGCATGAAATTAGACACGTGTAGTTGAATAGGTTCGTAACGTTTAATATGCGGCAGCACGGTCGGGTATGTCACAGTGAATTGCGTAACCGCGATAAAGGAACGTGTTTATTGTTCTATTTACAAAATGATTGCATTGCTTCCCCCGTGTTGCGCCGACACTACGGGCGCCTCGTATTATTGTTAGACGAACAAGTTCTCCGTACACACCTACGTAGGACACCCATACAACGTCGCGGGTCGACCGCGAATGCCTATAACCCATCGATGTATCGAAGTCCCTACCTCCCCATTTGTTTGACGTCTCGTGTATACAAGCTTACGGCTCGATAACCGTCTCCAGATTTCAAATCCACAATCAAACTCATTTGATCTTTAATCAAACACACTCGCTCGGCACGGCGAACAGAGTGTCGAAGAGTCGCCGATACGATGCTTACACGACCACGAACCGACGCGATAACGCCTCTCTCTCGCGCGGCTCAAATCTCGATCGCACCTTCGGAGTCGCAGCGATCCATCTGTCACCCGCAGCTTAATGGAACGACGAAAATCTACGTAGATTCGGAACCATCGCAAATCTCTGTCGCATCGAAGATTGCTCGTGTATTTTTTCCCACGTAGATACAACTGGTGCGCGCGAGAGATTTTTATCACCACTCGTCAACACGTTCGGCAAATTTCCAATCACAAATAGGTACACCTATATATACGTGGTATTTATCCAACGTATTGTTCGTAGTCGCAGTCGTGTTTGGGTCTTCCTATTTTTCGTTTCTCGTAGTTGCCAGAAGTTTGTACCGAATATAAAATACCTCCGTTACGTGACGCTCTCCAAGATCGTTATTATCTCGTTTCATTCATGTGTATATCGACAGATCGGACCGATACGACTTTATCCAATTGGGCGAATCGCTCTCGTAAAAGTACGCGATACTCGATCGTATGCGACGAAGTTGGGATAGAATACCCATCGATAAAAATCATTAGCGATCAAGACTGCAATGATGACCGGGATTCTTTCATCTCGCGGTATAATCACCGAAATCCCGGCCACAAACCATATTGAACACCTTTTTCGGTATCTCCATTCATTGAAGCACAATTCAGGGTGACTTTTTTACACTTTCCTACCGCTACAACGTTCGCCGGAAACAGGTTACACGCCGCTGGAAATGTGTAAGTAGGTACCCACTTCGTCACTTCAATCCGAAAGCCACGCGCTTCATCGGTAAATCGTCACGTAGCGTTATTTTGTCCGAGTTTGTTTCTCGTTTTTGTTACGGTCGGAACCGTCACGCAGTCGGCTTCGGAAGGGAGGACCATACCTTCGCTCATCTTTCGGACCATCGGACCGGACAGAAACATCCGGTCACACTTTCTGCGGTGAAAAGTTTTTGCCGCGAAATTTGTAGCCTTATTTCAAAGTCGATCCCGTAGCACAGACGCAACCATCGTCATGTACGACATGACCAACGTGGTTCGTCGCCACGATTTTGAAATTAAGTTTTTCCGAAATTTTGCCGGCGGATTTGTAATCGGCATTTCGAAAAACCCGTACAGGCGAAATTTCAAAAAAAAATAGGGATGAAAAAAATCGTGGCCGAAAGGATTTATTACGAAAGCCCGAGGAAGCTTGGACGATTGGGATAATATATCTTGCTTGGTCGAGATCTTGCGTCAATGATGCAGTCGTATCCGAGAACGTTATCACGACTAGGTAGGCGTAAGGTGATGAACAGATTGCGTTTACCTAGACCTACTCGCCTGTCGGTGTAACGGGGGCTTATCTCGGCGATTGCTAACGATTCGTGTCAAATTTGATTCGAGTGATACGATAAAAACTGAACAGAGCCGATTTTCACGGATTACGATAATGGAATCAGATATGAAACAGCGTTTTCCCGCGGACGTTGGTATTTCATTGATCTGTGAGTCTGACCAGCTGATAACTCGTTATCCGCGTATCTCGAATGTCGTCGAACAAATTACCAACGATTTTGATGCGAGCACCCATCGTAAACGATGTCGCGCCGGAGTACCCAGCGTCTCTGCGAGAGATACGCGTTCGACGGTTGTGACGATGGGCAAAGCTCTCGGGAATGATGGATCGTGAGTTGTTTGAACGCGAGGTAATTTAAGGTTCGGTGCTCGTTGGTATTTCGTTTAAACGCGTACCGCGTCGATGCGCCAGCTCCGATCGCTCGGACTTGATTTATCCTTGGATCCACGGACACCTGCGATAGAAATTGCTATTAAACGCCACTACTGTCGCGATCTTTATCGCCGTTCACATAAATCACAAAATTAATAATCCGTTCGTAAATAATACTCGAACGATTCGATAACCGTTAAGTTCGTTTTAATTGCGTTTAACTGCTACCCGTGGAAACCGTTCGTAATGCAGCCTGGCGATAATGAAATCTGATACGTTGCGTGGAGAGACGATTTTCACCGCGGATAAATCAAAATTACACGAAAGTTTCGTCAACCGTACGAAGTTTTTATCTTCAAATTGCTCCATCCTCGTAATAAATCTCGTCGCCTTCTCGATTTCTTCACGAGGTCGCAGTACCTTCTTCACGAGCGTTTCGTAAACGGACAAAAAAAAACCAAAACAAAGCAACCAAAAAACCCAGCGATTAATGCCACACCGATGATACTTATTTCACCGATCATTCGACACCTCGGCGCATGCTTGCGGATCAAATTACGCGGGGATCAAATTTTTATCTGCTCGTTCGCGGCAACAAGCTTCCGTGCGTTTATCAATCGACTCGAGCGATCGTGCCTACGAGACGCTGAAATTAAAATTCGAACGTGGAAATTTGAATGTGGCGTAACAGTTTTTTGAGATCGGATCGAAACCACGATGCTGATCTCGGCTCGAGCGTTGAATTCTCATCGTGGTTCGAAAATTATTCAGCTCGAGACGGCGTGAAGGGAATCACAGATTCATGAAATTATACATTTCACGCTTCGCATCTCGCGCGATAAAATATACCTACTGTTTCATTATCTCGTGCGATATCGCGATCGTGATCATTATTTTACTCGAAAGGGTACGGAACTTGTAATCGAACGGAACAACGCTGTAGGAACGGAGAGGCGAATGAAACTGGCAATGCGATGCCAACGATATCGAGATGAAGAAAATGATACTCGTTTTTGTTATGTGTATTCAGCACGCGATGATTGCGCGAAACTGGAGCCCAAAACGCGGCACGAAGCGGACCCGGTGTACGTCATTATTTGTATGTAGTAATTATATCTCATGGATCGATGATAAATAGATGGATATCACTTTATTATACTACTGGAATTACTTCCGCAGTACATCCGCGCGCCTTGTTAAACAGCTTTGTTTTATTAGAGTAAAGGAAGCTAATTTGGAATAGTAGTTCTTAAAATCATTATATTTCCCCGTGTTTCAGAGATATAACAACGAAAGCTACGAGAGCATCACTGATACTAATTTATCGTTCACGCCAGTTCTCCTCTGATTGCAATAATTTTTGCTTTATTCATAAAACCACGCAACGAGTCGATGCGTACGTAAGTGATTTGTACGTAAAAACGTATACTACGTGAAAATTGTACACGTTTTTGTAGGTACATTTAAGCCTACATCTAATACACGTAAAATCGTGTGTTACACGCTGAAAAAAAAATTTGTTAACCCCAAGTAAATTTGACTACGCTCAAGTGAATGGCGTACTTGTACAGAGCTAGAAGAATATTTTGTTGCCCCGAGAATAAAGAATATCTTGCGCGGAGAAAATGTTCTCTTCGTTCGAGCAAATTTTTATTTGCGTGAAGAAGAAACTTTTCGAAATTTAACTTCTTTCAGGAGAATCAAGTCTGGATGTGGCGAAATGTTTATTTGATTTGAGCAAAGATTTTCTTGACGAAAAACGAGTTATTTTATCATAAAAAATCGAAAAAAAAAACTTCTGACTCGAGTATTAGACCTTGAATTTTTCTTTCCTCCTAGATATATCTATACATGTGTGTAGCTACAAATTTAACGGAACTTCAGCCGTGTGGGATCGAATCGGGAAAGCTCGCTTTGCCTACCTATCGATCGCAAGTAAGGCAAACGCTTAATAATGAAGTAGGTAATATCGGTACTGTGAACTTTTTTGGTTCTAATAAAGAATTGAGATATAGCTAAGATAGGAAAACGAAAATACCGAAAATACATACGACTGCTGCGAACTTGGCGAGTTTCGCGATGGTATAAGTCAACGTACCTTGTTTTTTGTATTCAGAAATGTATTGAAAATTATTCCAAGGTCAGCACTAACTTCAGTAAGTAAATAATCGTTCGACGAGCAGGAAAATTCGGAATTTTTCAGAGTCAAGTGGAAATGTTCGCGCGGAAGTCTGCGACGTGGCGCAACACCTTCGTAGATAAAGATGTCATAGCGGTGGGTCGATGTTAAATGGAGAAACGGCGTCTCGGGTCGAGGAAAGCGCGATTGTACTCGGGGGATGCTGTTAACGCGGCGTGTGAATGCCGAGGACGCAAAGATGGGACAATGAGCCTAGGTTCCCCGTTGACAACGGGGTCCCGCCCGCTGCGAAGCCCCCCACGAGCGAGACAGCCGCGACCCGCAACGCGGGGCCCGCAAACCTAGGAAACTTCGAGGAGACCGTGTTTGTTACAGAAACCGTTTAAAGAGAAATCTGGGTAGCGGTATATTGTACCGCGCGGCGTATACACATGTATACGCCAGTACCTATAACGAGACCAGCTGCGACGTTTCATCCCCGAGGACGTTTCTTTCCGACGATTCCTCGATCGTTTCCTGTAATTGCATCGGCAAAGAAGAAAAAAAGAGACAAAAAAAATCGAGAAAACCAGCCGCGCGAGCGGGGAGGTGGACAAATTGCGCCCGCTGCTTCGAAACGTATCGAAATCAGATTTCACAACAAGCACTCGACACGTTATCGTTTCATCGTAGAAGCGAAATCGACTAGGTACCTAAATGTCGGTGCGTAGTAAACCCCCTCCGAGTCCTGCTCATTGCGCGACCGTAAATCTTAACGCGGCGTCTGACGCTGATAAGAAATAAATTCAATAATAAATCGCCTCTTTCACCAGAGGCCAACGACACCTTCGAGTCCTTGCTCCCCCCGCGAAACCCCGTCGCGGCTCGTCTACCTACCGTAAAAAACGCCGCGAGCCCGCGACACACCGGACCATCGTTTTCGCAAATGACAGGGCGAGGTATCAGGGTATTTCGTGGAGACAGTTGGCCGAGTTATAATAAGAGGTGGGCCAGATAAATCGGACGATAACTAAACTTAGCACAGCTGACTGCCCGACTGCGGCTGTACGACTGCGACTGCATTCGTACGTCCCTTCCGACCTCTTCGAATCTTTCGGTGTTGGTAAATGAGAGAATTATGCGCGACAGAGCTGGGATATAGAGCAACGCGAACAAGAGGATAGCCATGATTTACCGACCTTCTCGCGATACCGCGCTTTCATAGACCTCGCGGATAGCGTCTGGTCAGAAAACGAGCTTTCTCTCTCTCTCCCCCCCGGTTTTCGCCATTCGCCCTGCCAACTCTCGAGGTGCTGCCACATCGCAAGGATTTTCGCACAAAAATTGCTACTCGCAACCCGAAAATGCGTGCCGTTGGGAAACCGGGAGCGTTATCCGTAGATCGCAGATGATTGTCGCAGCGCTCTACACGGGAAATACGATTACGCGAGTCTACGCCGTGGGTGATGCGACGTTTTTTCTCTTCTTCTAATTTTAGAACCTGTCGCACGATTTTGCCCACGACCGTTTTTCGCCAGCTGCCAAACGATAGGATCGCTGAGCATTCGCTCGCGTTTCAAGATCTGTCCGGCACCCACCTCGATTGCGTCATGGGACAGCTCGTACATCAAGCGCAGCCTCAGATCTGTTGGCACTTGGCTCGCTGGCGTGTCGCACGTTTCAATCTCGCGTTTATACGCTCCAACTCTACGAATTTTCATAGCCTTAGGCGTGGCAAAACGACGCGAGACGAAAGGTAGAGAGCATCGTAGTTGTCAGCGACGATCGGAGATATACGACCTGCTAATGGCACGGACTACCGCGACCTGTCGCGCGATTCTGGATCCTATGTACAAAGAAGCGCGAGTGGCTACGTTGTGCGGTGGGAGGAATCGTTGTTAAACCGTGCGTTTCGGTTGAAGTTTGGCAAAAGTCGAGTACCTATCTCTTACAAACGGTGCCGCGAGTCGCGGCACGTGGACTTACCGGAATTACCGGCGAAGTGCGAGCTTCACCTCGCACCGCCGCGACATTTCTATCTAAACATAGAACTTCTCCGCGCGTCCGCGGCATTATGAAAAGGTTACGTTACCAGGTATGACGAAATTCTATAATTACGATCGCAGTCGCGCTTTGATTCGTAATTAGACTTAAATCATTCCGAGTAATATTAGCAACGATTGATTTACGACCGGTTGAATTCATTTCGGATAATTATCTCTCCGCGCGGAAACGCGTCCACGGGATGGTAAAATACGTCGCGTCGTTTATAGACCTAGACTGGGATACCGCTTACAGGAGGATGGGCGCAGGGGGCAAGTCGAGATTTCCGAATCCGAAAACCCTCGACGGACGAGCTTCCCCGGATTCAACGCGCCCAAAACGATCCTCCCCTTCCCCATTGTGCGCGCATTGTGCGCGGACGGTGTATTTCCAACGAGCACGTACAAAAATTCCAAGCTCCGTAATACCCATAATATCCATTGGCCAGTTACAAACGTGACAATGATATTACAATGATCCGGACGCGAGCGCGGTAAACGCCTTCGGGCTGACCACTCGCCCTTTTCCTCTATGGAAAAGCTTTTCTTTTGTCGCGATTCCAACGTTCCTCCGGGTCACACCGGTTGCCGATCGGAACGCGTGCCGGTCAATGGAACTGTCGAGGATTACCGGATAACTTCCTTTCACGGCGCAGCGGATCGATCCTGTCAATGGGGCGAATAACTGCATGTTCGAAAATATCGCATCGGTTGATTTTTAACAACCCAGATACGTGATTGCCAATAAACGTCGCGCGTTAACACAGCACGCGCTTCGCATCCTCTTCTGCAGCCAAAAACACACAAATTTCCGTCATTTTGTGGAGTGTACACATTTTTGCGCACAATACTTAACATTCTACTGCGTTGATCAGCGTTGCTCTCGCAGTTCGTCTGTCAGCACACAAGAATGTTACTTGATACCGAAGTACCACTTTTTAAACGTGACTCCAACATCCGTTTGGGTTACTTTACCACTACGAACACTAATTTTGTGTAAAAAAAAGTGGTCTACGCGAATTGTTGTGCTGAATTTGTGTCGAAAAAATTCCCGTCCATGCCCGTCCAAATCGCCTCCTCACTTTACCCCGCTCGTTGCGAGCTGTGAGATGCGATTCGAGGAGAAGTTCCGTCACCGCGATTTTACAGGTGGAGATGGAGCCTGCGAACAGCGGGATGAAGGTTTATCATCGTGTGGTCGCATCGCGGATAAGCGTGCGAGACTGTCACAGAAAATCCAAGGCGCGTGCTTGTATCCATCTTCGCCCACGTCGCGTTGAGCGATCAACCAGTCGACAGATCATTTCACGAGCTAATAACCGAATATACCGACTAAATCGTACAACAATACAATTAGGTTGCGTATTGATTAGCCCGACGTACTCGCATCGTGTCTTCATTCGTCTCCTCGGACTGGGAACGTAGACAAGTATTAATGGAGAACGCTAAACAAATGACCAGACTCTATATTTGGACCACGACGACTACGCTATCGCGGCTATGAAACGTAAACATACGTGAAGCATACTCGTACTATTTCGACGGAAATAGTTACCCTGCGATCACTGGTAGTCCTTTTATTCGCGTGGACTTTCGTGGCGTATTCCGAGCCAATTTATCATCACGTTCGCCAAACGATCATCGGGTACACTTTACGCGCATACATCGAGTCTAGTTCGCGAACCGAGGTGGTCCGTTCAGACCCCGGCGCATCTGCATCGCCGCGTAGCCTTCTCTTCGTTCCGTTGAGTTCCCGTTCGCTGACACGACTTCCGATTTTTCCTTTTTGACGCAACGCTCCGAGGCACAGGCTTCGTACGCGAAAAACAATTTTCCATCATCGTGTCCAGTGTAAAAATTGTGGTATAGAATATTTAAAATTCTAGTGTGTCGTTCCAGCACAAACGCTAGTCTTGTTCTCACAGTCCGTTTTTCAACACACTCTTTAGACGTTACTCTAACGTTGGTTCGTGTTACCTTTAGCACAGAGCTGTGTTACTCTTAACGCTGAACTGTTATTCTTAACGCAGCGTTTTCCATATAGAATATGGAAAAAATTAGACGAGTATTTTCTTCATGCGCCGAGGCTCAAATTTAGGGGTAGAAACCACCCCTAGAAATTTGACGGACATTTTTTACCGTGTAGGTTCTTTAGAAATATAGACAGGCGATTGTTTTTCGTTTAGAATTAGTGACGCTCTGTTTGAGGCTCCTAGCATTTTATTTAATCGTCAAATTGACAAATCGTCAGGCAAGTGAACTGGAAAAACTCGATGCGCCCAACTTCTGATATCGATTGCTCTCTGTTCTGCCTTATTTATCGTCTCGCATCATCGTGTCTCGAGTCCTAATCATCTCTCGGCATTATAATCGACAGAAATTGTTCGGAACGCTTATCTACGATTGCTTCACTATTCACGGAACGTCTTCGCTTGATCGTTATTCGCTGTCACGAATCGTCGATAACTCTCGTATCAGTACGATACTTTAGGTAGGTAGGTACTGCTGATCGATAAGGCCATAATCGAATCTCTCGCGTTCTGCCATCAACCCTAATCAAACACGAAATATCTGTTCAATCTGACAACGTATACTTGACTTCTATTCAACAAATTGGTGTGCTCGCGAGGAAATGTTGCGTTAACAAAATTATGATATTTCAACGTTCCATTGTCAGCACCACGTTCGAAGATACGCTACGTTTGTTTCTGGGTCAAGAATAAAGAATTTTGTAGCGAATTTTCTCGTCATCTTCTACACTTCGGGTCAATTCGACCCTGTCCACTTTTTGAGCGTGCATAACTTGGGAAGTAGCGAGCCTTTCGACTTGGAAAAAATAAGAGGTATAGTTTGGATAGTGTGAAGTTTTTAGTGATGGTTAGAAGTTTCTAGAACGCTTGAAAAATCGCGAAAAAATTAAGTCTGTGACGGGGTCAGAATGACCCGCAGTGTACTCTACTTATACTTGAGGTCTAAGCTTGCGACGCGCCGGACAGGAGGGTTTTCCAAGGAGTCAGATAAAAAACGTGAGGCCGAGATTATTCCGAAGGGCCGGGGGCGTCGGTTTCCCGGCGCTTGCCGTCCGAGATTCCTGACGCTCGACGTCGCGACGTTCGTCCAGTCAGGATTCCTTTGGCGGAGTGTAATGCGCGCGATTCCTATGCGCGACTCGCAGCGCATAAACTGCGCGGAGTGTCGGCGACGTCCGCGAGAATACGGGGCATCGTCATCGCGCGGGTCTCGTCGAGATCGGGTCGTTTTCTTGCCCTCGGGTATATCTCAAAGTCGTCGCGACACCGAGACCAGGCAAATTGGATAAAAACTCGGCACGATTCCGTATTTAGCTAACGGGCCGATGCTATAGATCACTCGAAACGCCGGCCGATGAGGAGTAGGCACTCGGGGATGCCTTATTAGCCCGGGATGGTTGTACGCGCCAATTTTACAAGCTTCATTCACCGCGCGTTCTATCGCCGGTAACCGTACGACCGCACCGTCGAGTCGAACCACCTGACAATCTTCGTCTCTTCGCTTCATAGTTTCATATCTTTGCTCAGAGACCGCTGCGCAATGATCGGAATACTCTAAAGCCAACGCATTCGTCGAGAATCCTTGAACAACAATTATCCAAAAAATATTTTCCGCTAGGTAAAAGCGCAAACAATCGAAAACCGCTGCACCTTTCGAGCGCTCCAGCCCTCGCCTCATTTACGACCCCTAATCGAAACTCGAATAGCGACTAGTCTGAGTTGGTAGTTTTTGATATACGTGGTCGTCCAGTTTAATCGCTAAAGAAGATGCCACAAAAAGTTGAATACAAAACTTGAAGGCTTTCGAGGGGGAAAAATGATGGTGGTACGTGTTGACTTCCGGATTTTGCCATTTCCGAGATTTCGGATTTTACATGGGGAACGATTGTTTTGGCTCTAAGCAACTAATGTCGAGACCAACAATAACCAGCAAAAAAATCGTGGGTACGATTCAGGGCGGCGCCAAATCAGAAATCGTTTCAGATAAAAGTTGCTTGTTTTCCCTCGAGAAATAGGAACCTGCAGAAATATAGGGGCTCCCATTCGAAAAAATCACCATGACGTTGAAATAACCCCGATAATCATCTTCAAGGTCAAATTCAGAGTCACCGTTACTCAGCCCGTTCTCCATCCTACAAGTTTTGTGGGGGTCGATTTTCGATGTGATACGTTTCTAGGGAGTTGTTAGCGTGCATTGACTAAAATGGTACACCTTGTACACGTGTAGACAAAGATGAGTCCTCATCGCGAGCTCCAATGGCGACTGTCGATCTTTAACCCCCAGCACCAAGGCAGGTGGGTTGGTATGATATGTCGCACGCATCCGCGTGTCGTCCTCGTTTCGGTGTCAGAATACTTGCGATGATCGACACCGATCATTTCGCAGAACCGCGAACCTCGCGTATCCCAGGGATACTCGCCACGCCAAACCAATGTCGACGCGCTGTGACGCGCATCTTCGCCAATCCTCCCGTAAATTTCCACACCTCGAGACTAAGCTTCGCGATTTTTTCCCTTCGAGAGGAGCTCTCGCCGCCCGTGAAATAATCTGCTCGTCAGCACCCTAATCTGCCCTCCCTTTCCTCGTCCCTCCGCAAAACCAGTCGCTGCGAGCAATTTTGCATTCCTCGGCACTTAAGCGAAAAAGGATCACGGAATAAATTTCCGCTCGCGTCTCCGCGATCGAACTCGAATCGAGCACCTATCACAGAACGAAGTACAATAGAACGAAGAGTAGCAGTCCTTCGGTGACGAAAATCCACTCGCGATTCGAACCTCCGCAGCGTAGATAATCAGCGAACATGCTGCTAGATCATTCGAACACTCGCCGCGCCGTGTTTTGACAGCTCTGATCGCCCGGCGGCGAAAACATGAAAAATGATCTCGCGGATGTGGCCAAGCAATATCTACGACGCGGGTCATCAAAACCGAGGGCAACGGTTCGTCACGTCGTTGTTGTGCTCTCGCGTATGCACGCGTAGTGGTAGGTATCACGTCAACAACTCGATAACGAAATAACTCGCGACTTGCACACACTTGACGGGGTTAACGGACCACCCTGCTTGCATGTGACCCGAGCAACGACGGTATTCGAGCGTAAAAAGTCGTCGCAGATGTGGTAGCAGGTTACAGGCTATACGACATTCCAAACTTCGTTTTACCGCGTTCGAGTGAAATAGTTTGCCACCTTCCTGTGTACCTACCAACGTGATATATCTCTACCCGGTGTCTGCTGGTTGTGCGTGCATCGCGACGCAGGTACCAACTATGTGTCAACGGTAAACGCGGTGGCTACGCGCGTGTACGAGTCGGTATACAGAGAAGCAGAGTTTTCGTACGCGACAGAGAGAGAGAGCATACCTGGCAGATAATGCCCAAGCATGGTAACGCTGAGCCTCGGCTCGCTCCAGGTATATTGAATTTGTTGCTACTAATTGCCGAGAGCGAGCAATTAACGCACTCCTTTCGTTCACTTCGTTTCTCCGTGTCCCGTGTCTCCGGTATCGAGGATCGAGCATCTCTTCGCGTCTCTCGCGCGACGTCACCTTTCTTCTCTCGAGCCTCGCGTCGTCGTGGTGCAAATTAAAGCCGAGTCGTGCCAAATCCATTAATTCGTTCAACAGCGTTTTATCCTTAAAAAGGTGTCGGACTCGAACACGCGAGGCTGTTTCATCCGATTTTTCATTACCGTACGACGGCGAGTCGCAGCTGATTAAACCCCTCATTTGGCGTCTACGCATTTCCCATTCGGCTTCCCTAAAAGTGAAGACGCGATGCTGTCGACAGGTCCGCCTCAGAAACGAGCGAGTTTTTCACCAAGTACCTGCATTTTATTCGTCGCACTCGTTGTTTCACGAACAGGCGACTAATAAATTGATTACTACCTACCCACTACTATTCCAACGCTCGCTGCTCGACTGGCGGCTGATCGCAGTTGGTGAAATCAATGAAATCGCGAATCCGAACCGACGTCAGTTTTCGTCAATTTTCCCGAGTTAATCCGAAGATTAGAAGTCGCGCGTGCGAGGAGCGGTAACTTTAGGAACGTAATACACGTTTGACGTGGGAAGGAAACTCGAGATGTCAATCCGATACGATGATCAGTGATCGACGGCGGCTGGCGAGGATCCGATTGCAGGGGACGACGTCGATCTTACGGGGACCAAGTTCGACGAGGTTGTTTCCTAGCTCCGAGGAACGATGATTCCTCTCCTCGTTTCCCTCGCGGCGAACGGGAGGCCCGAGGCACCTGAGCCACGTTACCGGCCGCTGGCGCAGGGCGGGATGGCTATCCTCTTACCGACACGTGCCTCGCACGTGCCCGCCTCGCCGGCCCCGAAGAACACAAGCCTCGCCGAGGGTCCGCGACTATAAGGCTATTAATTAAGCGAGATTCGAGACACGCCGGATTTTCAGCACATTTTTACCGATAATGGGCTCGAGTTGCCTCCAAGCTCGCTTTGAACTCGGGGACAAAGAAAAACTTTGCTCCGTTTCGAGCGATTCCGCGTCGCTTCTTGGGGAAACAATCCATCGGCGAAGACCGAACGAATCTCGTCTCATTGTTATCATTATTATTACTACTATGATCATTGTTATTCTTAACTTTACCTCATCTTCAGCCAAATTACCACCGCATCCATATATTCGTTTCTCTTCCCTCTTTTAACACGCTTCTGTAAGCTCGGTACACGGAGAGAACACTAAAGCCGTGGGTCTCCCATCCAAAGACTACGGTTAAATATCGCCCAAACAACGATTTGTTTACGGCAACGAAAGTTAACGTGCATAGCTTGTTTCGGTGTTGCGACTATTCCCATAGTCGTCGCTTCCAAACCACTTTCGGTATACTTTAGTTGCGAGGCAACCAAGAGGCATTGTCTTTTGTTATTCTATAATATTGTATTAATACATAAAAACTGGCCAATATAACATAAACTGTACTTTATAACTTTTTCCTCAATGCAAGACATTGTATATGTCTACTGAGGTGCATCTAACCAAGCACGTATAAAGTTAACCTCGATGTTACATTTTCAACCGTTCCAACTAAAGATCATTAAAAAATTATCAAGAATATCGGAAAATAGTAATTTACATTAGAGAATAGAATACTGAATTAATTAATTAATTTTAGAAGATACAACTAAAATGAACGGGTACGATAACCAAAGTTTCGATGCCACAACCAAATGTTCGGCACTATTAGCTTTGGAAAGAGCAAGTAATCGTAAATGAAAAGGGAAGCACTCTTTAGATCCGAGACAAAAATTAATTTGGTATCAAAACTAAGTGCAGTGTAACCAAAGCTCTTTGGTTACCACGTCACAATCTGTTCTCTCCGTGTACGTATGTAACAAAATCTTCGAACGTGATTTTCACCTGCAACGACAATACAATATCTGGAGACGAAAATAATTAATTTTTTGTCTATTTTCAGGATCAATTTTCAAATTAATTTTTTGAGTTTTTTCAGGATCGGAATCCTCGAAAGCTTCGAAAGCTGCGACGAGCTACCTCGTTGTATCGTTATCGAGTCAGATGCCAAAAAATTCGCTTTTCCAACGACGCGCCGCTGGACACTCGTCGCGGACATGTTCGTCGCGCTGATGCGGGTCGGAGCGGTGCGAGAGGAATTTAATAAAAAATCGAGCCTGGCCGTCAGGCTCGAGTTCCCGGCGTCCCTTTCGGCCAGACGTCGTCGGACGTCGCAGCGAAGCTCGTCCTCGGCGAGGCTTGACGACTTAATCCTCCGTGAAACGCGATACCGAACTTTGACGAGAGCCAATCTGACGCTCCTCCGTAAGGGATACCCCGTAAAAAAATCTACTCCATTACTCCGGCAGACCCGTGCCGAGCGCGTGATTTTTATTGTGGGAAACTAAGCTCGCCGATATATTACGCAACGCCAGCGAGCGCTTACCCTCCCTCGCTGCGATTTCTTCCGCTCATTTTTATTCCATTCCGACAAATTTTCACACACGTATCCTAGCGTATTCCGCTCATTCACACGGTTCGCATCCTTTTTTCTTTCCCGTTCGCGAGTGAACTTGATCCGCGACCTCGATAGAGAACACGGCGATGGGGGATAAAACAATCCGTTGCTCGAAACCTTCTCGAAAATTCCGTCGCTCGAATCGTTCATCGCGTTTTATTCGTTATCATTCCCCGTTCCGGCGGAACTCGGCGTTCTCAGCGCGTTGCCGCGATTCTGGGGAAAATACAATGGATGGGAAAAGTGCGGTCACGCCGAATTTCACACGGTTGCAAAAACGTCAAAAAAGCGAGAAACGACCCTCGAACCGAAGCGGCATGGTTGTATGACCAAAAAAAGAGAAAAAAAAAAGACGATCGATACGCCGAACGACTGCATTATTATTGCTCTCGCGTACGGGGTGGAGGACGGTTCATTTTCGTGGTCGTTTAATCTCCATAAAAAGCAATAAACAATGCGATTATCTACGGGTCGTTCGACGTGTTTCAACGCTCATCCATCAACACCCGTAGAAACGACGTCGGATGCCCGCGAGCCATTTCGAGTGATTGATAAAACGTCAAATTAGCTGACAGGATTTCCGTGGTAACGTTAAGCCCCTCGTGCCGAGGCGAGGACACGAGAGCGAAAAAATCGAGGGATAAGACTCGAGTCTACTTACGAGCAATCATGCTCCTTCGGTAACCGAATCTATGCCTCGTTTGCTCCCCAAACGCTCGACGCGTTTTTCATTTTCTCAACTAATAGTTTCCGATAGAATAACTTCACTCCTCCCCGCTTCCGCGGCGGATCTAGAAATTTATCAATTTGAATAACAATTATTAATTATTTACCTCATTATTACCCCTCAATTAATAACGAAATCTCTGGAAAATCAGATTACGTTTGTAATCGAAAAATTGTCGATCGTGTAGGAAAGTTCGCGATAGACGAATAGATTTATTTATCGTGGAAAAAGTGTGAGCATATCTACTACTAAAAGTGTGAGATAACGCCATTCACGATTCGTGACATAACCTACGAGCCGATAAAACTGATAAACAAGAACAGATGTTGATAAACAGACCGATCGATCTAGAAGGCGTGGAGACCGGTTGACGAATCGGGAAGAACGCAGAGCGATGTGACGTAACTGGGAGGAAGGAAGTAGGATGCGACGGTGTGGAGTGAGAAACGGAGATGAAAGGAGAGAAGGAAATCGAACGAATTTCCAACGAATGACGCGTCACGTTCGAAGAGCGAGCGAGAGGAGTGATACGCCGAGACGGGGAGAGGGAAAGAGAGAATGACAACTTCGTCACACCTGGACCCGTACGCCGCAGGTGTCGACTCGTGGACCTCCTAGCGATCCGGACCTTGAAAGCACCGTTCATAAAAGAGAGCGGCCACACGCTGGGCACCGAGGGTAACCGAGCGATTTTACACAAATTAACCAAAGCTACCCCTCCCCGACGCCCTCTCTCTCTCTCTCTCTCTCTCTCTCTCTCTCTCTCTCTCTCTCTCTCTCTCTCTCTCTCTCGCTGCGAAGGACTAGAAGGACTCGTTACAAGCGTACGACGAGCGAATCCTGCCCTCGTCGGTGGGCCAAGCAACGTCGTTCGTCTTTGCGTACGAAAGAGAACTTGACGTGTGCGTGTCGCGTATAGAATTACAGATAATACTACACGCCCGGACGTATCCGTGTGCTCGTAGTTACGTAACAACGGCGGGTCTGATTCCGTTGGAGGGGGATAAAATTCGGTCTCTTCAATCGATTGTGTCAAAACATCGCAGCTGAATACTGGCGCCACCGAAGTGTCAAATAATTTGGCTGTGCTCGTTGGAATACATTATACATCTAGAATATTTACGATCCGACAAATTGCTCTAATAGATTACTCGGCATACGTTAGCGATCGGCTCGATCTCTTCATGAATTTACGACTAGAGCGAGGCACAGAGCGACGGAGAGAAAGAGAGAGCGAGAGAAAAGGGGGGCGGGGGAGCAGTTCTCTTTGATTCTTTCTTCCCTTCGCTTCTTCGCGTATCGTTTGATAATTTTTTCATCCATCGAGAGACCTCAGTGCGGTTATCAACGGTTTACTGATCCGAATCGCGCGTGTCGATGACTTCATACGATTCGGTGCTCGCGAGGCGTTACGCGCCGCGGCTCGACTTTCGGAAGTGGTAAAAAGCATCGGCAAAGAACGACAGACAGACAGACAGAGAGAGAGAGAGAGATAGAGAGAGAGAGAGAGAGAGAGAGAGAGGGAGACAGAGAGAGAGAGAGAGAGCAACGAAGCGAGCAACAGCTACGCTCGTGTCCGAATCTCGGATTTATCTTTTCGATGCTCGTTAGACTCTTCTGCTCCGGCGCAAAAAGGACCCAAGGACTGGCACGTACATATATATATACCCCGAGGTTCCGCGCCACGTGCGATCGCTGCAGGGACAACCGCCCTCGCTCGTCCATCCTTTCTCTCCTCGCATTCGTAGCTACACCTTCATTCTCTCTCTCTCTCTCCGACCCAGCACCCCGCAGCGGCTCAGAATAGCCGTAAAATCGATGAATGAACATTTTTCGGGCAACGGGTGACCAAACGCACGCGATGACTCAATCTCGTTTGAGTTCGTTCGCCTGGAATCATGACGGTGGGCTCGATGGTTTCTGATGCGGTTTCTCTCTCCGAGGCCTGTAACAGGCTCGGCTTACGCGACACCGCACGACATGCCACCCTCCAATGATCCTGGCTGCTTGTTTAACGGGGCTCACTCGCGATTTTTTCCTACCCCCTTCATTTTTTCCCTATCGAAAAACCCTTCATTCGCGTTTTGCGTATTTTACGATTCGTCATCGTCTTCGGTATTTCGCGAGTCACGGAAAAGTATTCTGCGCGAGGAGGAAGGAAGATCAATGTTTCGGGTATTTAGAGGAGAAATGCGTTTCTCGCGCGAAGAAGAGTGTCACGAGGAGGGGAAAATGAAGGTTGAAGCTCGGTTTGTTTATTCGTACGGTTGTTTGTTAACGATCGATTGGCGTGGGATGACTCGACCGAGGGAAGATTAGCCGTGCGCTGGGTAAGTGTAAATTTGTTTTTCCACGTTTGTCGAGTGGTGGAATCGCAGAGGTGAAGTGTCGAACCAGAAATATGCGATGCCTCGGCCTCGCGAGCAACGAAACTTTTCGCGTGGCAAAAGCAGCTCCGTGACGCACGGTGCATTCGTTTATCACGAATGGCAAGGCGAATGAGTAGGAACGTGGATGGTTGACGGGAGCATTGGAACTGATCGAAGGTCCGTTTTTTCATCTCCCGAACACTAAAAACCTGCCAAGGTTTTTTCTTTTTACGAGGAACGTCCAGTCGTAAATTTGATACCGAAACTACGAAACATGGTCCGGCGTTGACGGGTGTCAGGTGGCCACAGTCTAGAATCGTGCAACCTGCTGTTACGACTCGTGTACGTCGTACTCGGTACGAAGTATCCAGCTGCTCGTCGTCTTTTCCGCGCACGGGAGCCTTCCCTAGAAAACTTGGACATCGCACCGATTTTTAGACGTCTTACTCTCTTTACTTTTCAACATTGAATAACAGTCGAAACGAGGCCCTCACAAATTTCTTTCCATTCTCAAATAAATCTCCTTACAATTCGAAGTCAGTTTTGAATCTGAGGCCACCTTCCTCGATCCAGCTACCCTTTTTTCTCGATGTGTCTGAAACTTCCAAAAAAAATCCATATCTTCGAAATCTCTGATTTTTTTTGTGTGGATTTTATGGAGCTTCGACGCCGAAGTTATACGTCTACTAACACTTTTCATTTCGACACTTTTTTTTGTCTTGAAAAAATTTCAGGTCAAGGTACAAATAGTTTTTCAGCTGAACTTGAGAGTCAGCTTCTGAAAAACTTCTATTTGCCACACAATTGAACCTCAAATTTTTGAAAAAAAAACGTGTGGAAATCCGTGAACCTGGCATTTGTAACCTTATTTTACCAATGAGATCCTTCTAATCAGATACTTATTTTGACGACATATTTTTCTTAACGTTGCACAAAAGAGTTTTATTGTCTGACGAAAATTTATCGCGATACACCAAACTTTCGAAAATTTCTTAGCAGACACGTAGCTCCAAAAAATCGGGGAAAAATCACGGAAACTTCACCTAACGCGTGGAAAAGTACAATTTTTTTTCAGAATTTTCCGAGACATCGGGCGGCTGGATTGCGGAAGAATGCATCATTTGTGCTCTTCGCGAAGTTGAAGCCAACGCGGCGATCAGTTATTTTTTTTCCGAATAAACTCGTAGCGTTTGTCAGTTTAGGGTGGCTAAAATAACCAAGAGCCGATTTATTCTCTCCAGGTATTTGCTTTTCCGCGTCTAGACGAGACTCGGGCCGTTCGAACTGTCGATCGGCTGGGGATCGCTGGGCGTATCGTGGAAGCGGCTCGATAAGCATCGAGAATTTTGGACAAAGCGGACAAACTTCGGATTGGTATGGAGGTAGCAAAGGTAGGTGGTACGTCGTTCGACTCTCAGTCAGCATCCTTCGTCAAGTCAACGGGCAGGATCCCTGTTCCCAAAGAGCAGGGCTTCGTTCCCCCACCCCAAGGGCCGCGTCGCGTCGTAATGTTCTTGTACTCTGGAAGTTGACCTCCCTCGGCAACCTCTTCGGCGTCGAGGCGAGGCAACGCCGACATCGGTGGATACACGACTCGCGTCCTCTCTCCACCATTCCTTCTCAGTTTCTCCGTTCAAAGATCACACAGGTAAGTGCGTCCGTTTATTTCCCGAGGTTCTCGTCATTCCCGTAGATATATATGTAGATTAAACGGATAGGCAGCGCAGCGTCGCGCAGCCGCGTCCTCTCTCTTTCTCCGCTATCTCCGCACTATATCGCGGAATTCGTACGGAAATATTTTCCGTTATCTCGAAATGTCTATAGAGCGGCGGACGACGCGTCCGAGCCAATTCTTGCTGACCGCGCGCGCGTGATAAATGAATCGTTGTTAACCTCCTCGGCCCATCTAATCGTCGAATAATCTGCCAAGCTACCGTCAAACAAA
Organism: Arge pagana; assembly: GCA_963969455.1. NCBI lineage: Eukaryota > Metazoa > Arthropoda > Insecta > Hymenoptera > Argidae > Arge > Arge pagana. The sequence continues at coordinate 8,510,833 of OZ018310.1, read as the reverse complement.
TTCCCAGGCTCCGAATCCGGCCGAAGAAAAAATTCTCATATTTATCAGCAAGATCTACTTGATTTATTTATCACGGATGCACCGAGAGAAAGAGATATGAAGGAAATTCCGTAAATTCCGTTCTCCCACCCCTCGCCACGTCTCACGTCCGTATTTTCTCCGGCCGAGAGCGATCATCGTTTCTCAAAGTCGCGTCAGCAACGATCGAAACGTCCGGCGAAGACTCTGGCCGCGAAATCATCGCGGGCTCCAATCTTTCCAAAATGTCGTCGAGAAGCTTTTCGCAGCTGCGGAATACGACTATTGGCCGATAAAAATGCGCGGGGGAAATGTAATTATCGATCAGCTACGAGCGATCGCAGTTTCCTACCCGCGCGGTTCGATGAGCCGCGATTTATTAATAAGTCCGAGACGTTTGAGCGCAACCTTGTTCTGGACAATGTCTTCGCGCGGACGAGTGTCTCTCGATCCGCGCGCAGTTTGTAGACTTCGAAGTAGTCGGTTATTTATGGATCGAGTTATTAGGGGCCGGTATAAACGTCGGTATTGCAGACACTTAACAGTGCGTATATCAATCAGACGCCAAGTTGCAACGGGGCCCCCCTCTCGGGGTATACAGGCGCCCGCGTCGCGACGCCCTGCTGCGTCCAGTCCGCGGGATAGCCGAGCGGATCGTTCGAGACAAGCAATTATCATCTCGTCGATACTGGACAGTTAGAAATATACGACCATCTTCGAAAATAGAAATAAATTTGACCGACCCTTTCACGCCCTCGAAATTGAAAAATTGCGACAACGATTCCTCGCGGGAAAAATCGCCGTCACTCTGTGATCCGACCCTCGGCTCTACCAGCCTGACGCTAAAAATTTGACCGATTTTTTGAAAGAAAAGTACTCGACCGAATGTGTTTCGGATAAGTAGGAATTTGTTTGGCGACGTAATTTGCTTTTAGAGGCGCCAAAAAAGTGGCGCACCGCGTCGAGTAGTCGAAACCAAAAACGGAAAAAATGGCATTAGACTACAATGGACCCTTCTCTTCCTCGAATACCGGCTGCCAGGAGGCCGAGAGAAGAAATTCGATTTTTCCAACGTGTCACACGTTGGCTGGTATAGCCCCTCGAGCGCAATCGTCTCTCGGTGCGAAGAAAAAAATTGGTGTCGAAGACTTATTGAGCCGGGAATCAGTTCTTCGGGGTGTCTAGACCGTGGTGGCAGTAAATAATGCCACGGATAGTCAACGTGGGTCACGTCAGTGCCCGCCGCGCTCGATAACACCGATAAGACACATAAAGAATACTTGTCTCTTGCCCTTTCTTCTCTTCTCATCTCATTTCTCGCTCTACTCGCTCATCCTTGCGCAGACGAGAGAACTCGTATCTTAATGTCTCCTCGATGTTATAAATTACCAGGCCGCGACTTGTTCCACCACAGCTGCGGCGCGGTGTCGTCCTCGATCGCGTTTTCACTCTTTGACGATACGCGCGGCGAGAGCCTTCCGATCTTCATTCGTGGTTTCGTCTGGGACCTCCGTGAAGAACAGGCATTGAAATACGCCTCCCGCCGACCGAATCGAGATTACGATACTCCGTTGCGCTATTTTCTTTTCGGTTCCACCAACGTCAAAGAGGTCTCTTGTCAGCGCGACGAACCAAGTGAACCGAAAATTCCGCAAAATTCCCCACAATTACGTTGCTATCTCGCGGCGAATTATACAGCGTTGCAACGCTACGAGAATACAATTTTACGGATGTATTTCAACATAAAAATGGTATCGCTCTTTCATCCTTTCATTTAATTTGCTTTTTTTTCTTTAAATTTGGACCGAAAAATTGTTTCCCAAGGTCTCGACGACCGCGTCGTGATAAGGACTCGTCGGTCGTCTCTTTCGCGCTGTATCTCGTGATCTACACGGGGATGCTGCGGGGGCGGCGACGCCGGACTCATAACCGCGTATACGAGCGTTTGCCGGACGATTTATGGCAGAGATTTAAATTTGTCAAAAGGAGTTCTAAAATAACCGATAAATTTCCCTAATTAACGGCATCCCTGTGCCTACTGCTCGTTCGAGGGTGGTTTCCTGCTTAACGACCAAGAAAATCGACACCGTATGCCCCAAACATATTTTCCCGTCGCGCCCTAAAACGGTACAGCCATTCGATAACGCGCCTGCTCTCCCCCATTCGCACAGATCACTTCTGCTGCTCGCTGAAAAAAGCCCGTACCAATCTTCGTGGCGTTGCCTTCGGAAGGGCAGAACTTTGGCTGGCGATTCAACGATCAGCGAATCGATGTCGTTTCCGACAGATTTTTCCGCGACCGCGAGAGAAGTCGTGACTTATCTCGAAAATCTGGAAACCGAAGAGGCTGCCGCGGTCTTTGATTCTGAAGGGAAATTTTGGGAAAGCGGAGGATCGACGGGGCGACGACGATGACGGTGGAAACTGCCACGCGCGTGGGTCGAAGTTGTAAGTAAATATTTTCTTAGGAAGAGATCGCAATCTCCGACTCGCGAAGCGGTACTTAAAAAGTAATAAAGGCAACGAGAGAGAACGCACAATTCGACCTTTCCAACAGGTTGCCGGACGCTTTTCGTGATCTCATCGCGACCCCGCTTTTATCTTCCGTGGAAACGTTTGAAAACTTGTCAAAAGCGGATGACAAATCACTTTGCTCGGATAGGGTAAAAATAGACCTTTTATTTCTGGCGTGGTTACCCTTTCGTAATTAAAGAAGACTACCACTCGTGAAACTTGAAGAGAGAACGAGCAGGCCGAGGAGCGGGAAGAGAGGGCGGCGAGGACCACGGGGATGGGAAAAAGTACACAAACTTCGAGCAATCGGAGGTACGGATATTAGGAATCGATCGATAATTAGTCTCGCGGCTGTTATCGGAAGACTTTTAACCCTGACTAATTATTTTACGACGCAACTCGAAGAGAGCATCCTACTCCTTTATCGCCCGTTTCTCCATAAATATGTCCGAAATAACGAAGTGGAAAATGGGCATTTCCAACGCCGTTTGACAGCTCTCTGCTCGGATAGATTCAACGGAAGGCTTCTCACGGATCTTGAATTACGTGGCGATAGAATCATAGCGCTGCGACGAGTTCTGTAAACAATTACGAATGCTGCGGAAAATATCGAAAATGTCTGCCCACTCGAGAAATTGTCTCATCGAACCTCGAGGATCGGCGTTATTGGAGAGTCAATCTTCGATGTATAGCTGGACGTTCAGCAAGATTACTTCGCATCGCCGAGGTAACGTTCAATCAAGATGCAGGGCATCTCGACGGCCTTGACGAATAATACCCCCGAAATTGTCCCGAACATGAGGCCTCTAATAAAAATTGCCACCATTAAAGCAGCGTACACATTTTACACTGCTGAACAACTGTTGTGTTCATATTTCAAGTATGTAATAAGAAAAAATAATTCTGCTGAATACTAACCGATATATTAGTCAATTCACGACGCATGCAATTTATGTTGTATCAACAAACCAAATGTACTCGCGTCACTTTATTTTAAAAATTGGTAAAGATATATTGTAATACAAAAATGTGTGGACCCGTGTATTTTGGGAGATGCACTTTTATTGAAAATTCTCTTCCAGTCCTCGAATATTTATTTGATGAAACGATATCCAACAGTTTTTGGTTGGTGTTAGGATTCGTGATACAATCAAGTTTAATGCTTTTACCCAAGGCAAACTTTTTTTGCTGCTTCTAGCCGCGAACATCTCATCTTCGATTATACTTTTTGTGCCGAATTTTGATCGGACGATAGAAGCACAGAGTTCATCGAGCGCAGTTACGATTTTAAACCACCAATCGAGCAACGATTTGACACTCGCGGTGTTTCGCATACCAGTCGCTACCAATAATTGGTAGTTATAGTTACTATCAATTATAGCAAGAATAATAACAATAAGAATAATAATAATGATAATAATAATAATAAAAATAATAATGGCAATGATAGTGATAATAATAATGATATCCGGTATTTTTTACAGCGCGACTCAATCGATTCCGATTGTTTTGATGCGTTGGGGAAAAGAACGAGGGTCGGGCGGAGAAACAGCCGCGGCAAGACAGATACACCTTGGGAATCAATTTGTATAAAATAATATACAAAGTTCATCGCTTGATCGGCTGAACGTCGAGACTTTGATATTGTTTACGCGACGCAATTGAATCACGTGCAAGCTGCGAAGCGATCGCACCAACTTTCAACGAGATAAACTGTTTACGCGTTCCAATATTTGCCTCGCTATTGCGACTCGGCAAGAGACTCGGGGATAACCACTACTTTGACACGTGTCCCAAACCGTCGAGCCCGAATCGCTTCGGAGAAGCGTCGCCGGGTTGTGAAGTTGGGAAGATGGTTCGAAAGTTGACTTATCTCGCGGTCCAGATGTTCGGCTGTGCCGCGTCGTGAATGGTCCGTGACAACGGAGACGGATCCGAGATAGTAAAAGGGAAAAGCGACGAAACACGAAGGAGCGCGGAGAACGAGAGAGACGGAGAGAGAGAGAGAGAGAGAGAGAGAAAGCAGATATATCGGAAAGCTCGCGTATCAGCATCGATCACTCCGCGTACTCGCGCGGCTGCGGTCCATTTGGTGCGAGGATCTCGCGAGGTTTTTCCTTACCGAGGTCGACGGATAGCCATTCGTTTCGATCTCTTCCGCGACACGCCGCGGCGAAAAGCGGCGGAAGAACCAACGGAGAGAAACAGAGAGAGCGAGAGAGAGAGAGAGACAGGAAGGACGGATAGAGAGAAAGAGAGAGAGAGACGGAGAGAGATGTATCGCAGCGTTATATCACGCGTCAGGCGTCAGAGGTCGGCGCAGGTATCTCGGATAATCGGGATAAATCGAGGAGAATTCACGGAGATAGAGGGAGAGAGCGAGACGACCGGAAGAAATCGCGGTGAGGATCGCGCTGGCAATGATTTATCAGCAGTTTGGGAATTCGATTTTTCGAAGAAACAGCGGGAAAGCAACGATCCAACCGCTTATAGACCGTGACACGTGTGCTTCGAGAGACCTCTAAGCTGGAATAATAAATCCCAGGTCTCGCGGAGCTAGGTCTCGGCTGACTCTGCGCGCATACCTTCGAGATGCATTGCGTTATTTCGCGCGAGGAACAAGCTAGACGCAGTTTTGAATGAGAATTAATCTCGCGGCCCTCGAGCTCGCGATTCCGGTCACCAACTTCGTCTTCTTCCACGGATCGGATTCGCTTCACGGCCATGTCCAGAATCAGCGACAGTTCTCGCGTCCGTTTCCCCGAACGGGGCGCTTTGCTCGGACCGCTCGCGAGACCGACTAATTACTCGGACACGATTATCATTTCGCGAGGACGCGTCATCGGGGGAATTCACCGGTAGAGACTCCCCAGATTTTTCCCTCTCTCGCCGCGTGTCGAAAATAGCGTGACACTTCCTACGTGTCTCGCGTCGCCTCGGACGCGACACACCCGCGTACACGGTTATGGATAATTCCTGCAATTAATCTGCTTCGCGACAAGCTAACCTCGTGTCATTCCGTGTTATACGTTCTTTGACCGGTGAAAAACGAGCCACGCATACAATATAAATAAATATATCCGTGCTCGTAGGTGTAGGCAAGCAACAGGGTCGGCGAACACGCGCTCGGGAGAGGTACGGACAGCCGGACGGACGAACCGGCGTAGAAAACTATCCCTGGGTCTTGTAGATGACTGACGCGATAGCCGGAAAATGAATAATAAAACCTAATATTTGTTGCACTTCGTTATCTCGAAATCTTAATGCGTTACGTAATGCTCGCACCGACCACCTCTCCTCACATCCGAGACCCCCGCGTCTACGAGCGCCGCGTAGGCATGTACGTATCCGCGTTTCAGCGAGCAGGCATTATATTCTTCTCTCAGAACATGACGTCGCGCATCTACAAGTGACTGTTGCACTTGTTTCGAATCGTCCGTCGTTCCCGTCGTTCCTGCACCTAACCGCAACGTACCCGCGCGCGTGAGTATCGCGTGATCACGCGAGCCTGTTCGAGGCGTAACACCGCCCTCGTTTATCACCGAAGAATTATTATTACCGCAACTTGTATGGTAATTAACACCTTTCCTTCGGAATATTCATCATTACAATCGTAGCACATCAAAGTCCGCGAACCTCGTCCTCCCCGAATTCGCACGGAGGCATCGTGGTCTGTTCTTCGGAGCTCTACCTGAGGAGTGTACCTGGACGCGCGTCCCTCCGTTTACAATTAGATCGCCATGCCAGGTACGTTGCTGATTCGGTAACTCCACCCAACGACCTCTTCCCTCCTCCTCGACGACAGTTTCGATTTTTTCCAAATCCTCGCGCACCCCGAAATCGCTCCGCGGAGCTGGGGGAGGAAGAGAACGTCGGGAGTAACGTAAACCGTCGTAAAGGTGGAACGCGCGACGTAACGCGAGGCTACGTAACGCAACGCGTCGCGACTCACGGGGCACATAACGCAAGCCCTCGGTGTGATAAACATGTCAGGATGACTGGACCCCCTGTAGGGGCCACGGCGCGGAGACCCTGGGAGTTTGATGCCCCCTGCCCGAGGACGAGGTAGGCCACAGCCCGAGTCTTCTTCGGATTTATAAACTTTGTCACCGTTCCTCCGAACTCGCTTGGGACGTCGGGCTCAGCGTCCGTCTCGGCACCCTACCCCTCCCGACGTAGGTACCTACAACGTGATCCGTCGCGAGGCCCTCCTCGTCTTCTACTCGTGACGCGTCATCCCTATCTTCGGATGCCTATCTCGCCTTATCGCCGGACCCAACGTGATATTTTGCATTCGTGTTCAGCTCCAGGCGAACCTCCGCGTAGGTACGACGAGCGGGTGTGCATCTCTGGATGTGGAATAGTTCTCGACGGGATTCCCGCTCTCGTTCAGCGGCGGTTTTACTTTTCGCGAACAACCGAGCTGCAACGAACTGAATCACTCCGAGGTCGTCGAGTACAGGGGAAGCGACGGACGCGTGAGCAGGTGTGCTCCTCGTTGTTCCTCGCGGACGAGCTATTTACTTACCTCCGACGAGGCGCGTGAAATCGACTCCTGCTCCCCCCGCGTAACGTCCTTTCCTTTCGGTTTCTCGACCCTCTCAGTCGAATTTCGCGACGTGGAATATTAGATCGGTTGCTATTAATCATCGGTGACTTAATGACTCGGTTGCGGAGGTAGTCAGGTGCAGGGCTCGGTAATTTGCTTTATAAACACAACGGGCTCGAGTCAGTCCAGCGTGACCTCTAATGGGCTTAATTATAGACCGATTTTGTAACCCGAGCTTCGATTCCTATCTCGAAATTTCAATGCATTTCGGAACCAAGTTTAAAATAAGATGGTACTTAACAAAGGCCAGGTATTAAACGCATTCTGCGCGCTCATTAGAGAAGACCCTTGGCTGTCGCAGCCGAAGAACGCTCTACTTCGGATGTAGTCTGCCTGTCCGCTTTCGAATCGCACCTCGCTTACGACGCGGATCCTCGAATATTCGTCGCAGCTTCGTCGACGTTATCGCGAGTTGCGTCACACGCGAACCGACGACCTCGCGAGTTTCAACAAAGCTATCGGCGATATCAGCTACCGAAATAGCGCAGCTGGTTGATGACCCCAGCGCCGAGTCGAGAAACCGATCGGAAGTGCGGACGACGACGCTGCTACGAAAACGGAACGGAGAGTTTTTCTCGCGAAAAACGCCACGAAGAGACGGCGAAGAATGCGCGAAGGACGGAGACCCGGCGCGGCACCAGATCCACCACTCGAGTATTTTATTCTGCATAACGGCCGGCCAAGAACGACAACTCCTCATGTAGGTTATCTCCCATATTACATCGCCGCTCCAAATGCAGTCTTCAAATACTACGTTGGCGAGTTGGAGAATGCGGTCCGAATGGCGCAGTGGTTTTCATTCGCATAATTTTCCCCGCAGGTACCCACCTCCGCTCCTTGCCCGAGATCCGATAAAAATATCGCGATTATCGCGATGCACCGACTGTTCTCGGACTCGTGCTGCGCGCCTTTTTTCCCCCAGCTTTTTTCTCCCCTAGCCTCTGCAACGCGACCGGAATACAATTTTCTCATTCGTTGCCATTTCCTCCAACTTTCCGAACATTAATCTTTCGCTGCGACGAGGATCAGCCCTGGGAATACGCGGTAGCGGCGTCTTTGTAATTAAAGAGCTATTTAAAAATCGGTTGTTACGTTTGGAATGCCGTGGCCGGTGCTAGGTCGAGGCATAAATGAAGAAGAGGCTTCCAGTTCGAAGGAAATACCTCGGTGAAGTTTGCACGGCTCAATTAAGGAACGAGAGAAGACGTTCGCCATCGACGGGGATGCCGATGCGCGGGTTCACATTGAGAGGCGCTGCTTACGAAACGGCGAGGGTGCCGTATCTCATGTTGCGTCGCGGCGACGTGCTGGTAGCCCAGCAGGCAGGGCGCGAGGAGTCTGCCCCTTCGCTTGTTCCGCGTGTATATATACGTGCATATACGTGTAAGACGTACGTATATATATATATATATATATATATATATATATATATATATATATATATATATATATACACAAGGTGGGTATATGTGGGTACGATTCTGACCGCTGGTTCCTCGGTTCTTCCCGTTCTCCTGGTTCGCCGGGAATCGTGGCGCGACTGGTACCAATACGCGACAACCCAGCGGCGATAAATAATGCTTAACATATCGCGCTGGACTGTTTCCAACAAATCGGTCCGAGCGACGTGGCAACGGGAAGTCATATAATTCACAAATAAACACAACCGCGAATTTTGCTCCGCCACGGACCGAGAGGTCCGGTTTTACTTGGCATACGATTTCGGTTAGATCTTTCATTTTTACCCGCCACTACCCCTCCGACTTGGACGATGAGCCACGAGGCGCGCAACCGCGACGGCAGTAGCTACGAGCATCGCGGAGGTCGGCGTAATACGCGATGCCGGAGAATCCTGTTAATTCGTTACCGGTGCTGGTCTCTCGAGCTTGCCACGGGTTCGTAGCTGATATTTGCAGTTAAATCTGCGATCCAGATCTCGAGGAACCGCTATCTCGCGAGCGTAGCTAGCTAGGTGCTGTGCTGCCGTTTATTCCGTTGTTCGACGCCGACGCCAACGCCGTCTTTCCGTCGTGGTTGAGAGCATATGCTGACCTGCCGACGTCACGTACTTGATCCGCAGCTTCGGCCGCTCGATTTCCGCTTCTGTTCGTTCCCTCCGCAACCTCTGCTTCCTTCCTTCCCGGGGTCAAGCGTCACCGGCGTGGGCCGCGCTCCCATGGTACGCGCGGGCACATCTCCGCGGACGAGGCGTAAACCGCGTCAAAGATGCGTTACAGACGCGTAGCGGAACTCGGAAAGGTGGTGGTACGCAATCCTCGTCTTGCCATTGCGAATCGATAATACGAGGTGGGAATATATTATTCAAATCGACGATATCGCGCGACCTCGCGTGTACCAACAATGGAGAAAAAATTCGCATTAATTGAGAGCGCGTTCGCGCAACAATGTATCAGACAGATCGGCTTTGGATTCGGATCTGAGCACAAGGAATCCTGGCGTTTCTGATTGGTAATTAACCGCATGACAGCCGCTAGCTCGCACCGACGTATCACCAATGAATCTTTGCCTCGTTTTTTTACCTCCGATCTCTCCTACCGCCCCCCACCCCTTGGCGACCTCCTCGTCATCCTCCTCTACACCGGCCTGATTGAGGAACGATATCGGAGATAGCAAAAGAATTTCTCCGTCCTTCCCGCGCCTACTTGCCTCACGAAACTAGCCCGGTGCCATCTCCTCGCACCCTCGTGTTCCCCGCACCAAGATGCTCCGAGTCTCCACGTATTCGCCAGGTATTCGTTTCAGTGATTCATTTCCGCTCCATCTTCTTCTTTTTATTCTCTCATTTTCATTTACCTACACGTATTATTCCCGGTCTTTCTCCTCCCCGTGACTCGTACCATTCGCGGACTGCCATTATCGTATTCATGTAGCATAAGCAATAACAATTACAGCTATCGTTAATTTTATGTACGCGCCATCTCTCATGTCCGCAACCATAAATACACCGAGTGGCCAGGCTTCCCGAGGCGCGGAGAGGAACGCAGGGAGGACAGAGTTACCGATCTAGTTGGCGGCTCCCATTAAACGGCAGTGTGAACCGTATCTCTATCTATCCTCCAGCAGCATGCACCCCGCTTTCTCTCCTTCCCTTCCTCTCTCGCTCTCTCTCTCTCTCTCTCTCTCCGACACCCTTCCCTCTCTTCCTCTCTCTTTACCTCTTCGTATCTGTCTCTGTCTCCCTCCAGCGCTGTCCCCGTCGTTCTTTCACGCGTACGGATGCGCATGCACGGAGGAACACATTCGCAGGCACGCACACGCCCCCCCAGCTACGGGAGCTCGGGCTGACTGTGGCGTGGAACGACCATGCCTGCTTCCTTCCACATTAAATCCTCGCTATTCGCAGGGAATTGCCTGCCGACACGCACACCGCCACCTCTACCTCTGCTGCTGCTGCTGCTGCTGGTGCTGCTGGTCCCTCTGTGCGTCCGGCTGCAACGCCACCTCAGACTCCCCGGAGGACAAAGGGTGCTCCGGTAATTAGCACGTCGAATCCGCAGAGACGGAACTCGATTAGCTAATAGGTTGTCAGGTACTTCGTCATATCTACAGCCTTCGGACCCGCGGACAGGAGTCATCGGCAATGTCGAATACTCGACGACCACGTGGTCTCCGCGCGAAGCGATATTTCGCGATGATGGCTACCAAAGGTAAGAAAAATGACGAGTCCTCTCCGGTATGTATCCTTTTTTGCCGAACATTATCGCAGGATTCCCATCCCATAGATTTTCTCTCCGAGGACATGCGTTGTGTCGGTCTCGTGCCGAGCTCGTAACCTCGCATATTTATTCAGCGTGCTCCGTGTAAAACCGTTATGTTATGTTGCCAACACTCCTTCTCCTCCTCTGCCTCCTCCTCCTCCTCCTCGTCCATGCGTATACGGCGAACTGAACGATATTCCCGTGATTGCGTCGGGATGGAAGTTCGGGATTGGCCAGCCCCACTGGGAGCGAGTCCCGGCGAGGACCGCGTCACGCTGAGAGCGCTATAAAAATTGATTTAATTAGATCTAAATAAAGCGGGATTGTCTCCGTCACTCCTTGTAGCGCTGCGCGTCGACACGAGCGCGCATGAGCACGGGTGCATGGAAATTAATGGAAATAATCCCTCGACTCCGCCAGTCAACGAACCCGTTCGGCGACGACGCGAGTCCTTTTGCTGGCTGAATGGAGCCCAAAGATCGCGGCTCGATGTCGTTTTAATTGTCCCGCTCTGGTGTCAAGGTCGACGAGGTTCGGCTCGCCTCTTCTCTCGATCGCCCTATGCCGAAGGAACACGGCGAGCCTGCTGATCCATGCTTCGATAGAATCCCCCGAAGAGGTAGCAAATTTTGCGAGAAACCGCGCTGACAGCCGGGATTCTCGGCGTGTTTAATTAATCTGATAAGTACACTTTGGTGAAACACGACTTAGTTTACATACGAGGCTGGCCGCGTACTTTCCCGGCTCTCGAACACCGACGACCACGCCAAGCCTCGTCGCAGACGTAGAGACATTTACAGAGGTTAGAGCCGTGAGATCTATACAAGATTTCCAGATATGCCTCGATGTCACACTTACGACCGCGAGACTCTGTAATAAAAAACCTATTACCCGACAACACGAATCCCGCGTCGTTCCATTTTACTTTGTAATATGAATCGTAGGCACACTTACTCGACTGTGTCTCGTTACGCGCGAAGTCTCCATCTTACAACTGTAACATCTATCATACACCGATCAAATTTGCGGAAGAACCGCAGACGCAGTCCTTTTCCGACAACGATCTCCGTACAATCGAGCGGACGTGGAAAAAGTGTCGACACGATCGCGAAAAAACGAATTGCTGGCGGAAATATCTAGAAACGTGTCTAGCAGCGCGGAGCAAACGTATCTATGCTAGAACGAGGTCGGGTCGAGAGTAGTAGTCGGAGATACGTGCTCCGTGGCGGATTTGCGTGCGAGAACGTAGTTTGTTGCAGCTTCGCCCCATAAACTTCGCTTACAGCGAGTAGAGCGCAGCTGGCGAACTCGTTGTAAAGATAGGTTTACACTTGTTTCTACCATGCTACCACCACCCGTTCGGACGAAATCCGTCAAGTTTTCTGTTTCCTTTATTGCTTCCAATTTCTCATCGCTTTATGAAGCTTGCGGCAGCGTCGTCTTTCAAGGTCACGCGTAGCTCGCAACGTAGGCGGATTAGGTGCGTGGATAACGGGTCGCAAGGGTCGAATCTACCCTTCGCTGTCGCCCGACCAGTCCGTGAGGCCCGAGGACGCGTAATTACTCGCTTCATACCTGCTCGTTGACATCTGCTCACCGGGAATTCCGTAAACGTCTAATCGAAGCGTCAGCATCGGAATGTATTCCGTGGTTAATTTTTCAACGACGAGGCTCGCGCTGCAAGCGAGAAGTGAACGGCGATGAAGTGGCCCCCAGAAAAATAGGCTCGTTCACGAGGAGTAAACGGTATCTATTCATCGTAATCGTACGAATGCTCACTTCCTTGGACAAGCGTACCCCGAATTTATCCGGGCTTTTTACCCAAATAACACGCATCTCCCAACTTTTCCTACGTATCTTTCATCGGTACACCTGTTATCAAGTATAACACAACAACGGGCGGACCGAGCGGTTTACTATGAACTCGTCACGCTGCCTGGGCTTTTCTATTTTTGTCTAGCCTCGAAGTAACGATTTTCTACGCGAGAATGACTATTCGCAATATTTTTTTCACAAACGTCCTTCGAAAGCGATCTTCGATATTGGAGTGCTCTTCGTCGTTCTCCACGGCAAGGAGGGATTTTCTGCGGAAAGAGGCAACGTCTCGGCCATCCGGTTTGAGGGCAGGAAATTATCCGCAATTTTTGCTTGCACGTTTCTCACTTTTTTATCGCGTGCGAACGTTGCATGTAAATGTGCGAAGAAACAGCCTTGAGGGAGAATGGAAAGGTGAATTTTGGGCACTACGCCTATTTCTACGCGTTGGAGTCACGGATCCACGTACGCGGTGCTGTCCGCATAGGAAACGTAAACTAATCTAATTTTCTCGTCGTAAGTTTTTAATTTATTCTATTTCCGGCTCGAAACATGCGCCTCTTATCGATAGAGCAGGTTTCGACTGTATCACAACAAAAATAGGCCTGTTACCGTTGGCATTCTCGGAGCATCGCATGAAATTTTAATAATTAGATTTGTTTGGCCACGTTCACGGAAACCTTGAGGGCTCACGATGCGCGTCACTGCTGCGTATCCGCCGTCTAATTTAAGGAAGATATACGACTTCGAGGTAAATGAAAAACGAATAAAAACGCTACTCGTCCAGGCTGCGAAATTCGCGACGTGTGAATGAGCAAGAAATAAAGAAACGAGTAATCAGCCAGCCGATGATAAATTTGGTTTCTCTGTTCCAAGAAAGGACAATAAGTCCTTTCTTGGAACAGAGAAACCAAATTTATTGATTCTATAAGCTCCGACAAAATTTTTTTTTCCCAAGCACTCGACTTGTTCAGAATCAGTGTGAACATTGAAAATTCGTCAAAAATTCGACGATTCGCAATATCATGGCAGTTCGTCCTGGCGAAAAAATCGCAAAGAACGTGGGAAACTTTATTGAGGAGAAAAATTCTCGATAGCGTGTAATTTTAGAATTAATTTTAAGCTTTGATAATATCGCGCGACTATTTTGTTGACGAGGCCTTTACGTAGATATTTTCTATTCAATTGCCAATCACCTGAGAGAGTAGGGTAGCCACGGGGTGTACGTGCCAAAGTCTCCCGCTGTGAATGCCGGGAGACTATGGGATTCCGCCGTTTACAAAAATAACTGTGAAGCGCGTTCGTTACAGCCAAGTGAAAGTTATCGAGGTATAAATCGGTAATTAAATGTGTAAAGGTTACGACGAGGGAGATAAGCGCGCGTACGTCGAGGGTGGCATCGCTCCGTCTTTTCGAAGGAAGCGCGATCAACGTAATGAATAATCCATACTCATTAAAAAGCAGTTGTTTTAAAAAAGTGGAAGAAAACGCCCGATAAATGCACGACAGCGAAGGCCGAAGGCATCTATTAATTAAGACGTGATCGTTGCGCGCCGCGTGACACCTGCTCCCTCGTCATTCTGACGACGCCTTCGAAGTAGTGCCCAACCAGAATAAGATGTCTCGCCGTAACCTGCGACGAAATAATGCGAAGTCTTCGTAATTTTCAACGTCGCTAGGCGAAGAGTTCCCGAAACGCGAGGGAACCACTCGAACGAGATTCCCATACTTCGCGTACGAATTACCGTTCCCATTACTCTTTCCTATCGTTCATTGCGCAGCCGACGCGATCTCCGGCGTCTCGTGTGGCTAGGACAGGTCGAACATCCCGGCACCTACGTGCACCTCCTCTGTGAGAAGGTAGGAACGGTAACCGCTATTCGCGAACACGGAACAGCGGGGAAGAGAACGGGAGCAGAATGGAGTAAACAGAGGCAGCAGCAGTCGTGGTTGCGAGGCGAACAGCCTAGCACTTCGTAAGAATTAGCATATCGAGGAGGACCTCTGTAAAATATGAACCATTGTTCCTTCGCTACTGGTAGGTACCGACACATCACCGAAACCATCACCCACGAGGAAAGAGATTCGCCGTCGCTTCGCGTGATACCGGTAGGTGTATACTTCCTATACGCAACGCCAAGAGGCGAGTGCTCGACGATTACTCACACGTTCTGCCGATCAAGAATCTCGGAAACGCTAGGCGTATATTAATAATTCATCGCTATCACGTGAAATAATGAATATCACGAGCACGAGATGAGATAATAAGGTACACGAGTGAAATTATTACCAGAGTGGCGCCAACCTTCGGCTATATACTTCTTCCGCTCGGCTTTTACCCAACAAATCTGGCTTCCGCCAGAGAACATCTCGCTCGGTTTTAGTTTTCTTCTATTTTTTGTTCAAGTCGGAAGGTAACCGATTTTCTCGATTTTTCGCACGCAGCTACAAATGTAGCACGAGATGTAGAGGGAGTGACGATGAGGAGGATGAATTGAGATTTTTATCTCAACGCGAAGAGGTTTGGAGCTGTACCCGATTTATTGCCAGTTTTGGCGGTCGCTCGGGAGCCTGGCAAAATGTGCTTGCAGCGTTCACGATTTCGGTTAGTCGGCGCACACGATTGGCGATCGGTAAGAAATTGGTGGCATCGTTTCGGAAAGAGGATGTGGAGCGCGACGGCGACCTGACGTTGAAATTAACCGATCATTTTTGATCGTTGGCGAACCGATGAATTTCACGAACAGCTACGCGAGCTCCGTAATTATTGGACTATCGGGACTATACGAGCCACGCGCGTGTTGTTTGCGCGGAATAAAGTACAGAGCGAGATATACGGAGGAAAATACGTACGCTAACGGGTTTCGCACCGCACCGGTCTCTCAGATATTTAACCGATAGTCGTCGCAGCCACCTGCCAAAACTGATATGCAATTATTGCTAAATGCTCAACGAGCACGCAATCTCACGCGTAAGAGCGTTCGGTATCGCTCGGTATGCGCACAGCGACGAGAATGGCG
Source organism: Arge pagana (assembly GCA_963969455.1). NCBI lineage: Eukaryota > Metazoa > Arthropoda > Insecta > Hymenoptera > Argidae > Arge > Arge pagana. The sequence goes on along the minus strand of OZ018310.1, from coordinate 8,495,138 downwards.
AGCTTCACCGCCTCTATCTCGACGCACGCCAGGAGGATCCTCTCGATGTGTGAGAGGTTAACCAGCGTCGAGCATGCTCAGAGGAACTCGCGCCGTAACGTCCGATGCTCTACGTCTCGCTCCACTTCCGCTCCGAATAATTTATCCTCGTTGCCATATTTCATCAAGTTTTGATTTACCAATTCCACGCGTTTCACTTTTTTTACACCCAATATTTTTACACGCGTGCCGTTTACCTGCTACTCGATTTTTCCAACCTCCGAGTCCCTAATCCTCGCTTTCTTCAGCGATCGCATCTCACGTGTCCCTTTCAAATCAGCTCTGTGACCATGGAACACGCGCCACGATAGAATCCTATTTCTCAACCGAAAAGTGAGAATTTTCGGTGCGAGGTTTCAGCACAGAACTGTCGAATGCATTCCCAACACGAGCCACGGAGAACGTATTCTTCTCGTTCGTAATTTTGACACCAAGATTTGTGTTAAGGCCTTTTTTTTACATAAAATTAGAGTTATTTCAACACACTCCGTGTGTAGTGATACAGTGACACGGCTTTATGCGAGAGTAGCACAGCTTTGTGTGAAAAGTACCGTAAACCAATGTTAGAGTAACATTTTAAAAGTGTGACTCTAGTACCAAGTAACATTTTTCTGTGTTGAAAAATGGACTGATGGAACAACACTACACAGTAAAAAATGTTCCGTCAAATATAACACCCAAATCTGAGTCGACGACTTTTTTTTACACACATTTAGTGCCATTTCAACACACTCTGTGTGTAGTGAAACGGTGTCACAGCTCTATGTTGAGAGTAACAGAGTTCTGTGTCGAAAGTAACGCAAACCAATGTTAGAGTAACATTTTAGAAGTATTACTTCAGTATCAAATAACATTTTTGTGTGTTGAAAAACGGACTGACCGATCAACACTAACGATTAACTCGAATCAACGTATACTGAAATGTTGAATATTCTATACGAAAATTGTTACACTTTACAAAACGACGGGCATTTTTTGCCGTAGTTCAGTTTTCGAGTAGCACTTGGATTATATGGCTTTGGCTACACGCGACTCTACTTGACAACAGGCAACAAATCAAAGGTTAGGATTATTACCGTCCGTAACAATGCGATCGTAAATCATTCATTGGGCAGGTTGTGTACCTACCGTGATTCGTAAGTCGCACATCAGCAATGTCAAGCGTGTTGCCGATCTATTTGGCCTACTCCCTCATTTCGGAGTCAAGTATAACTGTTAGCATTATAGCTTGTTAGCCGTGGCTCTCCTTGGAAACGAAGACTTGAGTCGAATCGTGGGATAAAATAATGCTTATTCGGACTAACCTAAGCCAAGGGCCAAGGTTACCACGATGCTCAGCGAGTAACGTTCGAACGTCGATGCACCTTGTCGCGTGGCACCCCGTTAAAAGTGACGCCGATGTTTGACCAGAATAACAGAAGAACGTACATTCGAGACGGAGGAGAAGGATACCCATTTTTGGAGTTTCCAACGATTTATCAACGCCACGAGCCGCGATCGCAAAAAGCAGGAATCGACGGGAGTAAAGTTGCGACCGAGTTTCTAAATTGCGCGGACCTTTTTAGGTCCGTAAAACGAGGCTTCGTGTCACACAGTCGCGGAGATGGATCTTCGCGGTGAGAATAAAATCCATCGCTCGAGAGGCGAGATAATAATCGTCGAGGATTTTCACTTCGCATTGTTATCCGGCTGCTCTCTGATCTTGTTGCGATTCGAACGGTTTTCTTTTTCAACTGCGGAGTACTTTTGACGAAAACTCGCTGCTCCGCGCGGGAGTTTCGTAACGTAACCTTAGGACTGAAGCGGCGCGTGACGGACGGTTCTTGCCCGTGAAAAGTAAAATGTAAGTAAGAAAGAGATTGTCGAAAAAGAGGTTCCGGCGTCTCGATATCTCGCGCACGATCCAATGAGCATAAAATACAAGCCATTATTTCTTACATCTTCATCCAAGCGAGAATTATGACTAGGCGCTCCTCGCATCCTTCGCCATCGTTCGCGTCGTCACGCACACGTCGCGAAGACCCACGCTGCTCGGTCTCGTGAATTAAGCTTCGCTAATTTCGTCGAATAATTACTACATACGCGAGATAAGATGCACGCGATGGCAAACGAAAATTATTTATTTATCAGAATCGTAAAACGCGACTGTTTGCTACCGCGATCCGATCTTATGAGCTCGCGATCTCCAAGGATACAACGCATCCGTGGCTCGATGCTCGCGGTCAATCTACCCGCGTGCTCGTCATCCTCGCGCTATTCTTCCCTTCCTAATTGCACGCGCGAGCGTAGGCAACTGAAACAGCGGAGAAAAATTCCGCCATCCGCAGGAATTTCTCACGTGCCACGTGTTTCGCCTCGATTCGATTCCGCGGATGGTGACCGGTAAGCCGACCGCCTCGATCGTCCTCGCGCGCGACGCCGGGGAAAATTACAGCGTGTAACGATCGTCTACACACCAGTAACGACGTCGCAATTCGCGGCACGCACACTCCTCCTCGCAAATCCATCACTTGTCGCAGGTCCCTCGTTTTAATGCAGCAAATCTTTCCGTTTTCTTTCCCGCAATATGGCACGGGTACTTCCTGTCGTTATTGGCCGACGTCCGCAGGACAATCGCGGCAATCTCGTAGTACTTAACTGCGGTTAAGGAACTTGAGAGCGTATTATCGCGCGAATTATAACGGCCACGAATAAAAGGAGAAACGACACCGCCGCGGTGTCCATATTGACAATTACGGTGTACGCGAGACTGACGAATCTAACAGCAGTAGGAACAAAACCGAGGAGAAATCGCTTCTCCCCGACCGATTTCAACGATTAGCAGGTCGATGCTGAATTCATTTCTGTACCCGAATCACACCGACGAATATTCACCAATTCGCAATCGAGATGACCTCGTTAGATATAATAATGAATGCGCCCAACAGGCTACCAAGAGTACCTACCTAGTTGAACAAATATTTCCTTCGAATGAATAAATGAATAAATAAATAAATGGATAAATGAATAAATTAACAAATAAAACGACGTTTGGTTGCTAAACAACGTTTACAGTATAAACTCGTTTACGAGTTTGGCATCTCATCGTGAGAATCATTTCACATCCGTGATAATCCAGTCAATATGTCCAAACATTTGCCCCGAAATGACAAAAATTCTGGTCACCTTTTTTTTCCTTATTCGTTGGGCGGGTCACTGGTAGTGTAAATTCAAAATGGCGACCGAATCGTGCAGTTGCGTATATTCGCTATATTGAATTTAATGAAAAAATGGTTTTTCTTGAGAATACCTCGGCCATTTCGAATTTTAACGAAAAGTTGTATGAACCAAATTTGTAGGAAATTCAATTTTCTACAACTTTGTTTTCTACAAATTTTCTTCTAAGATCGATATTTTTTCAACAAAACCAATCGGAGTTTCATGTTACATGCGCATTTGGTGATCGAATGATCTTTTTTTCTTCGCCGTTGGCGTAATATCGATCTTGGGAGAAAAGTTGTAAGAAATAAAGTTGTAGGAAATTAAATTTTCTACATATTTAGTTTGTACAACTTTTTGTTAAAATTGGAAATGGCCGAGGTATTCGAGAAAAACCATTTTTTTTTTCATAGAATTCAAAATAGCACAGTGGAAAATTCCAAAAGTATGTCCAAATATTTTTCAGCGTACTATTTTACGTTTCAGTAGCTCTGCGAATACGCGAAAATGCTGACCATGCTGTTCGTTGTCCATTTCGCCGAAGAATCGAACCAAGGAGGAATTATTCTCGTTACTTACGAGTATCTCCGGTTCTCTTTTGCAACTCTTTCTTCGTTTTTGTCCTTGTTATTCGAAAGTGTATACGCGGTTTCAGGGTTCGAGCGATAATAGTCACACCTGGCCAAGTGGCAAGAGGCTAATCTCTACTTGAGCTTCTTCTAACCACCTACTTACTCACAACGTAAACATTTTTCCCAAAGGCTTCGAAATAGGCATCGCGTGTCTTCTATTTCCAACGGAGATTATCCCGTGTCAAGCGTACGGGGTATAAGGTGCGTGGCGGAAGACCGCACAGATTCGGTCTACCTCTCAAACAGAAACTAGCTAAGACGGTTAATAATATTTAAGTCGGACAAATTTGCTTGTAGCAAATGGCAAATGGTCGGATTACTAGCACGAGTTCCGCGCGAGTTGTCCTGCCTCTCGCGCGCATTCAATGCTCAATGTAACCCTTCAAAGCGACCGCTGCTCCGATGCAGCGACAGCAATTCCAACGGACCTACAATACTTCGCCCTACTCGGTGTATACAAAATTAGGCTTTACGCCTTCCTAACGAGAAAAGGTGGTGCCGAGACGAGCACCTCGGCGCGTCACGATACCCCGACATTGTCCACCTCCGAACTGGAATCGCACGAATTTCGAATACCACAATTTCTTCGTGTATCCAGCGGAGCATTCTAAATATCAGCGTGTTTCGTTGTTGGGCAACATTTCTCTGGTCCTACCTGAAAATGCGATAGTTTTTTGTTTTTTTTTTAACATTCCCGATGAAATTTTTCTCAAAAGTAAACTAACAGTTTCGCTCTACAAAACATTCGATTTCCTACATAAATGAGCCTGGGAATTTTTTTTTTGGTATTTAAAAAATCGTTGTGGTAAAAGTAAGCGTGCAGATTTTGTAGAGCATTGAATTTGCTACAAAACAGTTTCTTTGAGCAAGCAGATTGCGAGTCGTGGAGCGAGAAAGGTGAATGTTGATAATGATTAACGAATTGTCTTTCAGATTTTCACAAATGTTGGTAACAAAAGGACATTTCGTGGACTTCTTCCGTAACGTGCTCCTGAAAGGCTCGCAATACTCTGGAGATTGCTTCGCAGGACGAGCGGAAGAGAGGAAAACCGGTAGCGCCGATTTTCGTGGTGAGGCCAAACGAGACGTGGAAATGTAACGTGAAAGCGTGAAATTTTTACGAGGCTATGGAACGTGTCGATGCGTACGAAGAGACGTTTCGAAAGCTGCGTGCACGTCCAACGAGAAGGTGTATGGTCGATGATAATTGTCTGTATCGAGTGTATCCCCGCTTCGGGAAAGGTTTCACGCTCGGGATGAGGCTCCCGCCCGTAGAATCGTTGCCCCGTTCATCTCGGTTGAACCGGCAGAGAGGCTTATTGGCAGGGACGGCTCATCAGATAGCATTTAGCCCTGTAATCCTTCGGGTATAGGGAACGCCACGCGACAGTGTCCGTAGAACCCGCAGATGTCCGCGAGATAACCTGACAAAGTGAATTATATTCATCGGCTCGTCCTAGATGAGTTTACGAACATCGCGATAACGTTAATAGTTTTATTGCTTGTGGGAAAGTGGCTGGCTAAATGGCCCGACAATGATCCATCGAGTCGCCGAAACGATCTCTATATTCGCTCTTCGTCGCTCTGCGGGTAAAGCGTCATTTTCATCCATCTACATAAAATGGCAACGTAACGCGGAATTTCAAAATGGATGAACCCATCGAATTTGGATATATCTCTTCGTTCGTTCTAGCACTACACTTGAAGACGCTTGAAACAGACTTGTCTGTAAAATAAAAAATTCAAAAATTAAATTTAAATTCAGCATTTTGAACACAGCTACAAACAACTTGGATCACACATAGTAGAAATTGTCTTTCTCATATTAATACATTAACTCGAACATAGGAGTTTTTATTTTTACAAATAAAGTAGAGCTCGATCTGCATTGTGCTTTGGCTCGTCTAGTGTTGTATCTGGAATCACAGGATCACAGTTTTTGGGAACGGAAACTCTCGTTGCGTTTGTTGTGCGAGGATGTCGGAGGAATTGAAAGAATTAGGTCTGATGACGTTACACAAAATGTGTAATAAGGAGGTCGCCTGAGGTGTACTTCTCTAGTCACTACCTTCGATCTTGGAACTATACGCGTTCGCCGTGGAGTCAAAGAGGCAACGCGAGCGGGACGAAGATACGTCGCGAAACGGATGAAGTCGCCACGACTTGCGGCCGGAGCGGATACCTGGATGTGGCGGTGAGAAAAAAAAGGGATTGTCGAGGTGGAGAGATAACGAGGAGATACTCGGGACTGGCAAGGGGGTCGAGGTCGTCGAAGATGTCCGAGATGATCGCTGTCGAGCGAGTCTCGTTCTCTCATTTTGACACGGAGTCGATCTGTACCTTCCGCAAAAATCTCTCTCTCCGCCTCGTCCTCCGGCTTCGTGTGCGCGCGCGCTCGTGTGCGTGTTTTTCTTTTCTTCTTTTTGTTCCGGTGTCGTTGTCAAGCCGGAGTAAGATGTTCGTCGAGCAGGTATAACGAGGGATTTCTCCCGTTAAATATTTTCTCCCCGAGGCAATAAAGATCCGCAGAGCTACGTTGGCGTCGACTCCGAATGAGACATCTCAGTGGCGATCGCATCCTTCGAGGGTCGCCAGCGTCGACGCTGAGGCGCCGGTCGTCGGATCATACGCTTCGAATATTCCACGAGGTCGCGGACAGATCGTGGAAAAGATTCGAGTTCCGGAGCAGAAATCGAACGAAGTTCTCGCCGAACAACGCCTCGAGGCTCCATCCGTCCGGCGCGACGTAACCGTGGCGGCTGGACGGAAGGTTTTTCGAGATTTTTGCGGCTTTAGGCGGAAACCCGAACCGGAGAACCCGCCTCGCGCACCGTTGGAGTTCGTAACTTAATTCCACGCTATTTTACACGGCTAAGAATCGTCTTCGAGTCCCTCGATTCATCGCGGCTTAGTTCATTCACGAAACCCGGGACTGTCCACCTTTTTCACCAAGACCCGCCGCTCCGATCTTCTCCAAAGCCGGAAGGGAACGGTCCACTTCATCGAAACGGCGCCCCGGTGATAAATGTAAAACCAGATGTATAAAATACAATTTATGCTTTTTACCAAACCGATCAAAATGTCGCAACCCGATTCTAGATTCGACGCACGACTCGGCGAGCGGAGCACAGGTGCATGTTTTTCACAGGATGTTGCATCGTATTTTATCTGATTTATCGATTTTCGGTCTTCCGCTGCTGATTAAATTTTTTTTTTACAAATGGCGAAATCTGACCTTGACGAGGATAACCGGCTGGATTGTGGACCCGTTACCGGGTGTATTTCCCAACCTTATAACGAACCTCGTCGAGACATGTCGGAGGAAGAGACGTCGATTAATATCACGCACCGATATACCGCGCGATATCGACTTTTCCCAGACGTACCACTGTGCTGCCAATTTGCGCTCGATAGAAAACCGACTCCGTTCCTCGACGACCGACTGTTCTTCTCGTGTACGCGCGATCGTCCCGTTAGTCGTCGGTTGGACTGCTCGATCCTTTTCAAAAAATTCTCACCCCTTTGAATGGGGTTCAATCAAATCGATAGGAAGGGTCCAGAGTCGGTTGGTTGGCTCCGATCGCACGATACAGCACACCGCACCGAGCAGGGGTGATGGAAACGATAAGACTGGATCGATTTTATCAGTTTTTGCGTAATTACACGTGTCGGGGACACGAGAGCTACTACCCCTTGATTATTCACTCTCTCGCCAGTCGAGATGCGCGATCGCATCGACCCTTCCAAAAGTTGCGAGACCTGCCCACGTCGTTCCCCAGAATTTCGCAGTTTCCTAAAATACCATTGGCCAACACGACTTACCATCCTTTTTTTTCAACTCGCATCGAATAATACATGCTATACGACCACGATTAAATCGCACCGAATTTTAGCCCCCAACGACGATCCGACTCGAGTGTAAAAAAACAACAAATAATTATTTGCAACTTTCGAAAAAGGCTCCCAATCAAAAATCGGTGTCCTTGGAATTAATGTGCATTTCGACACTCAATTGCGTATCTTTTCGGATGGAAATCGCATAGCTACCAGGAAAGCGTCCTTGAAGATCGTTCGCCAAAATGGGAAGGTTTTTTTTGGATCGTTTTCCAAGACCGAGTAAACGTGTTCTGTAGTTTGCGATGGCGAAATAACGTTAGTTCGCCGCTTCGCCGGAACAGATCGATTATTTTGACGTGGTACGATATTGCTGACGTTATCGCTACGGGGTACCGTGGGATCGGTATTGAAGGTGGCTCGCGGTACTCGTGGTGCTGTAGTGGCTACTCGATGTACTCCGTGCGCGGGCAACGTGCCCTTTGTCGTGGTTGAAGAGTCCTCGAGCGGGTAGACGTCGAAGATGGCTCGTAGCCGTAGCAACGTGACCTCTCGAACCTGTCGCGACGGGGTAGTTTTTTTTCCGAAGGGCGAGAAATGACCATCGCACCCCGATGCAATAATTCCGATTTAATTTCACCAACGAGCCCAGATTTACAGGGATCAAGGTCTACGATCGCGTGGCCGAGGATCCATAAATAATCCGTTCGAGGAACTTGGTGGTCGAGAAGTTCGGCGCGAAGTTGTAAGATAATAAAACACAATAAAATCCACCGTCTGGTTGCTACGTTGTACCAAATCGTTTCGGTCTGCCACGTTCGTTGCGCAATAACGTTCATCTGCTCGCGAACCGGGCGGATAGTCTTCGAGGTCGTCGTAAACGAGAGAGTCGATGGAACTTTTACGAGCCGAGAGCTATTCCTCAATTTTTCCTCTCGCATCCCGCGAACACGGGACGCGGAGAATTTCTGATTCCCGATGTCGGAGTCAAAGACTCCGCGTCGCCCGGGTATCGAAGGGCTCGCGAACATGTCGGAGCATCCTCGGCGATGGGAGAACCGTAAACGTACTCCCCTGGGAGCGCGCGCTGATAAAGGGCGAGGGAAAAAAAGGAGGAGAAAATAGAAATGCTAACAAACACTTTACACGAGCTCGCGAGCTGATCCATCGGAGCTCTCCTCTCCCCTCGTCAAGGGTTGGCCGTGGCAACCGTGGCATATTGTTGTAACCACCACCCCACTGAAGCATTCTTGGTCGAGCATCATCGTGAATCAAGGCAGCGTACCGTCAAATTGGCTTAGGCCAGCTAGTAGCACGGAACAGATACGGCCGCAAACATTTGTATAACTCTGCGCTAAGTACTGACAATGAATCCGAAGGGCGCTCGAGGGTCGGGATGTTGGGGTTTCTCGCTCCAGAGGGCGCAAATCATGTTTGCATTTCGGACTACAAAGTTAAAACGCACGAAGCTAAACAGCCGGCATATATTATCGGCAACGGCCGACGGCCGAGAGACACCGCCACGCGGAATCGAAACGACGCGTGGCTGCTCTTCGCGCGATACCGCGATTCCTAGCCGATGCCATTATCAGGATAACTCGCGGTATCTTCCGTTTCGGAATTCAATGGCTATTTTTAGGCTTGAATTTTTTCACGCCCCAGGCGAGCAGGTATGCTTCCTTAAATGCAAATACATGAAAATCAAACTAATTGTGGCGAGGTGATCGCTATCGGGCGAAAATTTGCCGCATATAATCCCCCAATTATCAATTGCCTAGACACTCGGAAATGTTGCGAATTCATTCGAAAAAATATCCCATTACCTACGCACACGAATCCGTAAATGTATAATACAATCGTTTTGCGAGGGTGCAATGACTTCCAAACGGTGCCTAGACCACTTCCGCTAATAACTGCGAGCTAAATTTCACGATTACGCAACGCGATTATCATTTTCTACTATTAGAAATTCGTTTACCCGGAAAATTAACACGACTCGGCCGAAAAAATAACAATGCCACGGAGAACGAGCAGAAAAATAGCAAAACCGCGAAGCTAGTTCGCGAAAGTCGTAGCGCTAAAAGGGAGAGAGATTCAACAAACAATTTTTGTGGTTCGTTTTGTACGCCTACTCGGTATCCGTGAGTTTTTCGCTACACTGGCTAAACGCGCAGATACGTACAGACAGTGCCGCTCACTCGGACTTGCCTCTTAAAAAAAGTACGAAATTTGGGGGGAAAAAACGTGGAGACGAAAGTGTGGGAGAAAGCATCGCTCTTGGAAGTAGACATCGATATTACTCGACTCGGCAAGCCGAGCGAGTCTGCTCGTCGATGACGACGATACCGCATGATCGAGGAAATTCGATCGGGTAGAGATTTATTTTCGGATGATGCGGAAAAATAAAGGTTTTCAGTTTCCCGTCTGCGCGGCTCGTTAATAATTCTTTCGGAGCGAAACCAAGGCGAAAAATAGTGTCGGAGATGACAGTTAATAAACAAGTCGTGTTACGCGCGAAGGGACGGACGTAGCCGGTGGTGTAGAAGAGCCACGGATCGTCTTGGCGCGTCGGGACGCATAGCCGGCAATTTCACGGAAGATAAACTCGGTAATGCGACATCTACACCAGACACTCCGCCTCGTGCCTCGCGGGGACGCGTCTTTTCCGCGTTCGACGATCGTCCACGGTGTTCGAGCGTCGCGCGTCGAGGACGTCGAGACAGGTGGATGGTTCGCGTCTAATTTGGATTAATTGCAGACTTTCGACTTTCGGCGTCGCAGTTACGCGAGTAACGGCCGTACCTGTTATCCAACGCGTAGAATTACTCCTCTCGCGTCGTTCTCGTCGCCGAGAAAAACGTGAGGAGGAAAATGCGAAAAAGAAAAAGAAAAACAAAAAAAGAGGAGGAAAATAGCACCGACGACGTTTTTACGCCGCGCAGTGGCGGATTTTCGATTGAGTCGTTTCTAACCTCGCTGACAACGCAGAAATTTTCTCCCTCAAACCAACTTCAATAATGTATCGGATCTACACGATGTACGTGTTGAATATGGCGCTGCAAAATGGTAGTTACAGTTGCCGTGTCTCGTGGAAACCAAAGACTATATTTCCCTATTTTTTCCTTCAGTTCACTTCAGTTTCATAATTTTTTTTGCCGTTGCATTTGATGACTACCGAACCACTTGATTAGATCTGAGCGATGATGGCTCTAGCTATATCTTTCCGTCTGCGCGTCCAGAGCTACTTCCAACATCGGCCGCCATTTTTTGGACGCCATTTGCGTTTATATATTACTCAGCTGGTCAGAGAAACGCGCAGAAAATGTTAAATTACCATCTTTCACGTGTTGCTAATAACTCTTTAGCGTGTAGAGCTCGACGAACCGGTTCTAGAGATTTTTTTAAGATTGACTCGTTTGTACACAGGGAATGTGATGGAATAGCACTAGTTCTGTGTTAAAAAAGTCGTTAACGCAAATCTTTTTGGCAAATTGGACGGAAAATTGTTCACTGTGTACTGATCGTAAGCTGTAGATAGCGCTAAATTTGCAAACAAGTTCACCAAGTTATATTCGTATTTTTCTTCATTGCGAATCAAAAAACGAAAATTGTCTACACGAATTATAAAAAAATTAGGAAATTAAAAAAACGGCGTGCAGTAATGTATTTTACGGAACAAATCTAATTTTTTGGTCGGAGGTCGTCTGGCCAGTGTAAAAAGGACATTAGCAATAGCGCGATAGGAAGTGAAATTGGTACGTCGTATCGCGGCACGAGTTTGGGCTATACGAGTTCAAGTGAGCTTTCGAATTAACGGGGAATCCAAGAGAAATCAATTATTTAAAGAAAAGTATTTAAATAGGTGTCAAAACCGACTAAATCCAAAATGAAGAAAGATAGCGGAGTATTCGCACGGATGGATGCGATTCTGCTCGCGTGACGTCACACGAGTTTGTTCGCGCTAAGAAGTACGCCTGTTTCCAACTGCCTCCGGATGTGTGTCAGCGCCGAAGAAGGCGTCCCGAAATGACGAAAGTTCGTACGTTGGTAAGGCGTGTGAACGCGTAGAAGGTACTTCCGGTAGCGCGAAAGGCAACGTTCGGGACGGACATCGCGATCCTGGTCTGTAATCACGAGCAATCAGATGCCTCGAGGAGTGTGACAAATTAATGAGAATTTGATTCGAGGAGGTGCCGAGGGGAGAATAGGCTTTCATTAACGGTTTCACCGTCATTAAAACGCAATTATGCAATCGCAAGCTCCGAACCTTCGGATTTCGCGTGACAACCATCAGCGAGGGGCACGGAAGAGGAACAGAGCAGGAACAGAGCGATACGGAAGCTTCCGACCACCGGCATCGTCGCGAGCCCTTCTCTCCCCTTCGCTCTTCCCTCTCGCCCAATTGCGACGCGGCGACAACGCATTTTCTCCAATAACGCGGAAGATTAATGTATCAAAATAGCGAAGGGTGCGACGACGACGACGCTGCTCGACCCGAGTCTCCTCCAGGCCCGCTTTCGGAAATATCACGCATCCGCGTACGCTTAGTTGACGCGGCGATGTCAACGTTGCTGTCCGCCCAGCGGGAATCCATCTTCGCGTCTCGTCGCCCGCTGATCATCCGACGACGGATGACGACGGATCTTCGTCGTCGGTTCCGCGTCCCGCTGGCCGCTGCCAAACCTCTGGCGACCGAGGCTCGTTTTTTTATCTCCCAACAACGAGCACGGCTCGAGCTGCGGAATATTTGAATAAATTAATAATAATTAAATACATTTTACGATAATCTTCTCAAAAATACGCGTTTCCGGTACCCACTCTTCTCGATCTTATCCGCATATACACGATGCTAAACGTGGTGCGTATCGAAAATTTGTGATCGAACTTTTCTAGTATTTTATTTTAGAATTCTCACGCTCGAATCTGAATATTCACTGAAGAGAAAGTTTTTTCCACCTCAGACACAAAATTTTTCATCCCACTTTTTTTATATCCAATCTACGTTTCTTAATATTAAAAAAACTAATATTTTTCGCCTTCCAATACCTAAGTTTTTCCCGATGCTACGTTACCATAGCAACCGCACCGGTATGAGATATTTGACAAAAATATATTACTTATTTTTACCTGAAATTTATAGTTTATCTTAGTTATTCATTCTCGCCTCGTAATAAATTGTCACAACAGTAATTTCATTTGTAAAAGAGTTGAAATTAGCAAGAATTTGTAATTTTTAATGGGTTATTCAACCTGCACATTTCATTCAGTGAAATAAAAATATAAATCAAGTCGTTCAAGGTAATTGAAAGCCTAATTTTCCAATAATTGAATTATTAATTCGAGTAAAAAAGGTCCGAGGTTATGAACACATCACTGGCATCTGTGTCACTTCAGCAAGGTTAAGTCAGCCACATTGTCATTTACAGGAAACCGAGTTTTTTAAAAATCAGTATACTCGTTAGCTAGGAAATAAACTGCGGTATTCTCAAAACAAGAATACCAGGAACAAAATTCTTGGGTGGAAAAAAACTTTTTCTTCGGTGTAGGATGAGAATGGAAAGAGAAGTTCTCGAACTATCGGTCCACGATGAAATCTCTTTCGAGCTGTAACTTACGAGAATTATTTGTCACAGTTTGCTCCTTGGACATCGTATACGATAATATGCTCTTATTGTATTTATCACATATTATCTTGATACATACGCTCTCCTGTGAAACGCTGATCTAACGAAATTCGTTATCGAAATTCGAAATTTTGCAGGTTTTACGTTCTGGTAGATTGCAACAATTCGTTTCGTACGTCTATTGATATTTTCCCGCCACGTTAATACTTCATGGAATATCGTAAGACCAATGGCTTGGAATCGAAGCACACGCAACCAAGGAATGATGGCTGGATGCCAAAAAATTTCGGAAGAATTTTCTTCCGCAGCCGAGTCGAAATCGTGCGTCAAATTTCCACTCAATCGAGAAGAACAGATTCTTTGTGCAACTTTATCGCTCGGATTGACGCGCGCTACCGAGTTGAGGAAAAAAATTCCATTTCCAACGGCCAGATAGCCGCGAACGAAATCGGAGGTTGAAATATCTCCGGAAAACCGAGTCGCGTAACAAGAATACCTATGCATCTAGTGCAACGGTCGATCTTCTGGGAAAAAAAATGAGAGCAGGATGAAAAATGGAATTTTTTCGAGGAAAAAAGCGAAGTTTGCCTCGAAGTACCCTCGAAGGCTTTTCCCAGGTGAAAGATAGGTATACTTGTATAATGCTGACAATTTTCAGATTCTACTGGATCGACTGCGTATTCCACGCTGCATGGTCCGCGAATTTCGTTGACACGTTGCCGATTGTCATTTCCCCATTATTTTCCTCCGTCGTTATTTTATCTGTAAAACACGACGATTGTCCTTTGACATTTCGTATGCACTGGCACCACGTCTATACGTTTCAGTTGAAAACCTAGAATTAATTAGATGCAGTCGCGAGCTGCAGCGTTGCCCTACAACGAAGAAGAGTGAAGGGTCCGACGAAGCTTTTACCCTTGAAAAATCACAACACTCTTATCTCTCGTATTTACCAAAGAGTTATGGAAAATGAGTAATGCTCGTTGTGTGCTTGTTTTAATTAACCGGTCACCAACTATGAACGGTGATATGATCTCAAAAATCTCGACGCTTTGTTAAAGCCGAGCATTAATTTTGGTATCCCTTCCTCTTCCTTCTTCTCTTCCTCTCGCAACGTTGCTACCCACCTTCGTTTCTCCAGGTTCTCCGTTTCCAAGCGCGATCGTTACCCTCCGTCGAGTCCGTTGCGCAAGTGGTGCGTCGAGATCGCATCTTCTCGTCGTCATATTCGAGTCTCTCCCATCGATCGCTTCCATTCAATTTCTTCGGAATTATACATACTTCTTTCGCAATGGTTATTTTGTCACCATTTTTCGCTCGCGACTCGATTTTTCTCCCGACCAGCGAATCTACTGCGAAAATGGAAAAGATATTTCTTCCTTCATTTCAGAGATCCAGTCGACTTGCCTCCACCCTCTCAAATGGTTCTACACAATGCACAAAAATCCTCACCGAAGATGAGCGCCATAGCTTAGCTGTAAGAGGTCGCTTTTTTAATTTTAGTTTCCCATGTAATTATTTTTTTCATTGAAGCTGAAATTATCTGTAAGTTACTCGATTTGTCACAAGTAACCATCTTATATTCTCACAGCTGACTGAGCTTTCCAAAACGCTACAACAACGTATGATTATCATAATTAGAAGACCAGCCACAGCTATCTGAAAATTACCGAACTTCTGACTATATGAGCATAAGATATGAGCCATTCCGCCAAATCTCGTACGCAAATCCAGCCTCAAGATTTTTTGCAATTTTTGTGAATAAAAGATGAAGGATATCCGAATTGAGTTAACAGGGGTTTTCGTAATTATTCGAATGCTTTTGCTCAGAAATTTCGCCCCCAAATAAACGGTTTCCAAAATGCCTCCAAAAAAATGTAAAAATACATTTTCCTGAATTTTTCGAAATACATGATCATTTCTTTCTCCCTTGTCATTTTTGTCGCGAAATTTGAAAAATAAAACTTAGAATGTCCGTTTCACCACGTTGTCCATCGTTTTTTGAAAATTGTATTTCTGAAGGTTCAGAAATGTGAATTTATTGACTTCCAAGACAATAAATGAGTACCAACGAAGAAATTCTCGCACAATAATGAAAAAAAAAATGAAATTTGATGCTGTCGCACCTCGTTCGTCTAGGAATGGATAGAAGGTGCCAAGGTTGACGAATATTCAAGTTTAATTCGTGGAAGATACGTACCGTGCGTCTATTTGCTATTGAGAAGGTGTGAATCAACGAAATTGGGGAGCAATTGCAGATGGTGGAGAGCTTAATCGAGTGTTTAGTTCGATAACTTGCGAGTAATTCTTCGGTGAACTTCGCAACGAACCGAGAATTCGTTAACGGCCGGACAAATTTTGCAGGTAGGATCATTTTCGTGCTACGAAACGATGATCGTGTTGGTCAATTTCTCGCCAAATGTGTTTGGTCAGTTTTTTTGGCGAATCGTGGCTGATGACACTTGCTGCGTGTGGATTTTACTGGTAATTTCATCCGCGTGCTTTTGTTACGAACAGATGCGTGACTTCCTTCGAGTACTATCGGGCGATCGCGATACTACGACCCCTGTCACTCGCGAAGCGATGGAGCATGCTGCGAGATAGTCTGACACCAGCGCGCCGATAAAGAGGACTGAAATACGCGTGAGAAATGTAATATTAATAACCTCGCGTCTCACCCTTGGAAAAAGCGTGTGAATTTGGTAAGTAGAGCTCCTTTATACATTTTTACGACGCTTTATAAGGCGGATAGATAAGTTCTATGAATATGTAAAATTGCGACGATGCTCGCGTTGCTGTACACAAATATTCTGCGGATGTTGAAACATCTGCCTATTTCTATCGCCAACGGAAATTCACACATCCTTCATCCGAATTCGAAACAATAGAATCACGAATTTGCAACAACGGAACTTCGACCTGTTGAGTATGAACCTGATAAAATAAAAATTCGAGGACACTAGTAGAACGATTATCTAAACGCTTTATCATCAAACATCGGCGAAAACATCTTCGTCCACCACGAATTTCCCTTCACGACGGTATTTACTTTTTAGAAAAACCTCAAAAGGTTTTTACTACTCCATACTATGGTACTTGAAAAAAACTCTAATTTTTTCCTCTGCTTTCACCTTCTCGAATGGTTTCATTCGATGTCCTGTTTGAAAATCCTCAGCAGAAATAGATCCTTTTAATTCTAGTTTCCAATTCGAATGATACAGAATTTTTTTATATTTCTTCCCCTAAAATTGAAGTTACTCGCAATTGACTCAATTTTTTACAAATATTCATCATATGTTCTTAAAGCTCTGATTAGAAAACCAGTTACACTCAGAAATGCAGTAAATTTCACATGACCGTAGCTGGTCTTCCGATTATGAAAATCGTACGTTATTGCAGAGTTTTGGAAAGCTCGAAGAGTCAGCTTTAAGATTATATGATGGTTATTTGTGAAAAATTGGGTTAGTTGCGAGTAATTTCAATTTTAATTTAAAAAAATGCTAATTAGATGGGAAACTAAAATTTGGCAAAAAACATGGCAAAAAAACATTTTTCCAAGCACCCTAGTATAAATCCATATATAGTCTATATACCTACCCATGGATCGAGTGTATGAGACAGGTGTTACGCGAGGATGAAAGACATTTCTTGAAATAGTTAAATTTTGGTACGAATCTCCAAGTTTCACACGAGCATGTGATCTTGATACGAATTTCGCGAGGCATGTAGCTACATTTCTAAGAGCTTAGCACCGTGTCGTAGAGTACACCTGCGAAGCTCGCATGCCGCTCGATTTGCAAGTATGTAGATAAAGAACGGAAAATTACTCTGATCGACGCCTAATATTCGGACATGTGAGACGCGCAAGTTATGTTGTCGCCGGAAAATTTGAACGAATTACAACAAATTATCGCGTCGTAACGAAGAATTTTTCCGTTTCTTCGTTTTCTGGTGTTTCTACTTCTGTTTCGTACTGGAATATTTTCCAGAACGCTGCTACATCGCGTCAGCATTTTGATGAAATTGTGGATTTTGTCGAATAGGCTTGAGATTTGGGCGGAAATCGGTAGGCGACGAGGCTCGAAGACGCGAACACGATCGCGTGTCGTGTTCCGTTTCGCGTCGCGTATAATCGAGCATCGCGAGTCGGTGGGAATAGTCGAACGAAATTTGTCAAAGCAACGCGTGCCGCGTGGGCGTCTGTTTTCCATAAGTGTTCAAGCGCGCGTCGTCCAACCGCCTTGGCGACGACCGTCGAATCGTTTCCAGTGAATATATCTGTTGCTTTATCACCCTGGAATTATAAACTCGGAGCCAAAGTCCTCTTTCTCGCTCGATTTATGTTATGGAAATTTTTATTCCCGAAGAGCCGGAGCGCCGTGTACGTTTACCGCGATGAATTCGAAAAGATCATTCCACGCTCTCGCGTCTCGGTCTCTTTATTCCGTCAGCGACAGAAATTCTTTGACAGGTGAACGTAGGCATAAATAAATCGAAGTACCTGTTTCTGACTGAAACTTTCAAACAAGCGTTTAGAAATAGAGAAAAAACAAACGGAGCGACCGAGCAGACACGAGGAACATCAAAATGTGCCGCGTTTCATTCCCTCGATCTTTCTTGAAAAAGTCGGGAAAAATACCGGTTGTCACGAACGATAGATGCGGGCTTCGAACACTCGCGACGCTGTCCGACGCAACGGAATTTATAGCTTTTTCATAAATAATTCCTCGCCGAATAAAAACTTTGCCTATAATTAAACCCAACTACGAGAACCGAACTTCCTACCTCGAGACACCCCGACAACTTCATTGTCTCGATCCTCGATCGCCGCGATTACGCACCTCCTCGTTACCCAACGTTTTCTCTCCTTTTTCCACCGACACCTGAACGTCCCTCGAAAAAACCAAACGCAAAATCCAAACGAGCCCGCCATTTCGGTTCCTCCGCTCTTATCCATCCGAACCCAACGGATCACACGATACCAAGTCGAAAGCACCTCTATCTTCGACGCCGGTAATTTTTTCTCTCAAAATTGATTTGGTAGGTAGCAAAAAAAAAAAAATATTGATCCTCCAGGTAAATAAAAACCGTGTGAAATTTTGCGGCTAACATTCTAGATTCTCACTACGAGGTCCTTATCGACTATGAGGTCTGTAAATACTGTATTTCCAAAGATAGTCGCAATCTGGCACAAAAATTGTCCTTTTTCGGTAATATTTACCAGTTTTACGGGGATAAAATTTGTTTACAAATATTCTTTCCTACAAAAGTTACCTCTTTAAGAAAAATGTCCTCACCAAATTTCCTAAGGAACAATGTGAAGAAAACAATATTAGCAATTCTGACCAAAACTCACGGTTTCGAATGATACCACTGAAATTGTAGGTACTGACAATAATTCGAGCACCTTAATTTAACCGTGTTCAAATTGGAGGAGAATAACATGTTCTCTCGAGTCTAGGATTATTTTTCGGCGGATTTCCCATGGCGGGTACTCGAATTAATTGGAATCTGGAAAAGCGAGGTACATAAAACAAAACGCGCGCGATGTCGAGATGATTTGGTCGAGAAAACGCGGGGGAAAGTGTGGTCGCGGGATTGTTGGGAGGTAGATAAATCGACTGGCGACCTTTGGGGGGTCCAAGGTGAGCGGGAGGCAAATAAAGGATAAGACGTGACCCACGATGCGGGCGCGCGGTCGGGGAGTCGCGCGCGCGTTCGTCCGCGCGGGAAGTAATTGCGTCTCGCGCGTACGGGAAGCGAAGAAAAGGGAGCCCCTAATTCGTCGGCAAAGTCCTACGGGACTCGAATTCGTGTCGGCTGACAGTGTTTATAAATACTGGAAGCCGAGAGATTTGTCGCTGAGCGGTCGCGTGGCAATTTACCGAAACTAGTGACGCGAGCCACTAGCAGCACCACGTGTTCCGCGCGTCTGGCACGAGTGCGAGACGAGGACGCGGAGCGCCGAGGTTCTCCGGGCATCGGACGCGACGGCCGACCGAGGAGGAAAGACGCTGCAGAGTCTCCGTTATTTGCGGCGACTAATGATGCTCGTCGCGCGATACGAAGACGGGGCTACCAAAATCCAAGGAACCGTACCGCGAGCGAGCGACGAATCGTACACTTATCGTCGATGGTCGTAGAGAATCGTGCCGGATTCGGAACTGTAACGCGTCGCTTCTCGCTTCTCCTCCCTTTTCCTCTTTCCCTTTCTTTCTCTAAAACGACGAGTCGTCCGAAATTATTCCTGCCGTCGCTCTTCAATTTCGGGCAGTAAACAAATAAATAGATAAATCTACTCCGTAGACGTCCCATACGCCTTTTTACGGTATCCTTTGTCTTCGATCCTTTATTGGAACCATAAAACAATCTAGTCTGTGGCAAACCGTACAGAAAAACTTAGCCAGTCGAATATTTTTTTACCACTCGAAAATTATATACCACGGATGCAGCCGGCGATACGGAGGCGGATGTATGCGTACGTTTATATGCCTTCGCGCGCTCTCACACGCTCTCGCAGAGCCTTCTCGTCGGCCTCGGTGGATTCCTACAGGAAAATCCCTTCTTTTCTTAGGGACCACCTCCTTGTTGCACGGTCGAATTTTTCGTCCGGTACTCAACCGTGTTTGCCTATCCCTTCGCTAAGAATTTGGTTCGCCCAAATAGCTCGCCGAGGACAACGTACATTGATGTCGGGGAAGCTGCTTAAGGAGGCTCCTTCGCGTATTCCAAAATCAAGCAAATGTTTTTAAAGTAACTAAAAGTTCACATTTTTCCACGACTGTACCTATAAAATTTTACTGCAATTTACTCAGCATGGTTTTTTCTACAAAACTGTATATTTCTTTACTGAATAGTTCTTCTACATTGTATCAGTCGATGGACTAGTGGATGAGCGTTATTTCAACTCACCTCGCATGCATCGATACAGTAGCTTAGCTCTATGTTGAAAGTAACACGTACCAATGTTAGAATAACATTCAAAAAGTGCTACTCTGCTATCAAATAACATTTTTGTGCGTTGAAAAATGGACTGACCGAACAACACACTACAATGTTAAATATTCTACACAAAACGCTGTACACTTTACACAATGACGGAAATGATTTTACCGTGTGTATCGATCTCGAACGTGACCGTTTTGAGAAATTCGTCCATCGCTCGTAGAAAGATGCGTCAAGTATGTAATCTGTACGTCGGAGCATCTCGCCGAATGAAGGAGATTACCGCTCGAAGTGTGGCTTCTCCTCGCAAGATCGTATGATTGTCTTATTCGCAGTTCTTCGACCGGACTAGGTCTGATTAGAATGACTTGATCGTGAAACGTTCACCTGCCTGACAATCTAGAATGTAGATTCTAGACAGTTCCATCGGAAAATGTCGCAGCAGCTTCGCAAAGAGTGAAATATGAGGGTCGATGAGCATCGAATTTGAGGCGGTTCATCTGGTGCCAAATATGTCAAAAGAAGAACTATTGCGCCCAGCGTAGTCGGTTCGTAGCCGTCATGGGCCGTCATAGAGAGCAGTGTGAAGGCTAACCTCCGGACAATCAGCATTTCTTGAGAAAAATGAATTTATGCTGAATATCGTAAGTGCCCAATGAACTTTAGAAACCCGCATAAACGTTCCTCGGATATTTTTCCAACACCCCTCGACCAGATGAACCTCCTTGAGTACACCGAGGGAGATTCGCCTCTGCGTCAGTTGTTGCTGATACGTCTAGGAATTGTTTTTTTTTGTTTTTTTTTTTGGTGCCGAAATCAAGGGACAACGTGGCTTGTACTTCGAAGTTAAGTACCGTAGTGGTCTTCAAGAGGTTCCTTCGCAAACGTGAGAGAGATTCGCGTCGCTTTCCAAAGTCGACGCACAGACGATGCAGTCGTTTCTTGGAGGGATGAAATTCCGTTGGATTCTATCGAATGCTGTGGAATTCTGTGGAATTGTGTTGAATTGTGTTGAATTGTGTTGAATTGTGTTGTGTTCTTCCGGTTGGTAGAGGCGCGTGGAAATGTAAAATCGATGCGATACGAGGCCCGAGGTGATATTTCTCGGCGACGTTGAAGCTAGCCGAGGGTATTTCAAAGCGTACGCGATTCACGCTACGATTCATTCAGTTTCCATTATTTTTTCGTCGAAGACGAAAGAGAACAGAAGCTCCGCGAACGGTGCGGGCGCGGATTCGTGGGACTGCTCGCGAAGGGAGCGACGCGGGAACGAAGGAAGAAGGAAAGATCATCGGCGGGCGAACGAAGAAGCAGGAGAGAGAATCCGGGTGTAAGAGTTCAGAGGGAGTTTCGAGGGAGAGTGACGGTAGCCAAGTCCTCATTAGCGCATTCCGGCGCGACGCCCGCGACTCAAAGCGTCGTAAAAACAGCTGAGATGTAGCAAGCGTCGCGGCGCTACGCGACTCTCAAACGCACCACTACAACCGACACGAGGACGCGACCATCCATCGGGGGTTCGCTTGTCGCGAGGGCAGCCTATATATTACCGCATTATACGCGCTACGGCATATTTATAAACATGATACTCAGTCACTCGACGCGCCCTCGCGGCCCTCCGACGCCCTCCCAAGTGTTTGCGCTACCGAAGCTCCTCGCACCTCTCTTCGCCGCCCCCGACTCGCCCTCTTTCGCTCTATTTATCTTCTTCTCGACAAAAAATTCCGGAACCAGATTGATCCGCGAAGGTAGAAGTGCCTACCTCCTCTGCTCGACCCCGAGAAAAATCAGCGCGAGTACCGTTCGCCTATGCGACCCCGATAAATCATCGCTTGACGGTAATGACTCAGCTTCGCCGAGAACTCGACGAATCTCTTCACTTTTCGTTGATTCCTACGCGAAAGCGACGACTGTGAGAGGTGAAAGAACGTCTCAGCAAGGAAACTACCCGTTTTCAGCAACAACAAAAATTGCGAATAACTGTATTTTCGCCAATCCACTGATTTTTAATGATCCATGCATTTTTTTATACATTCAGAGTTAAAACGCTGAACGTCCCCCAATTTTTTTTTCACTATTCCGGTAAACTACGATTTTAGGGGTGGCTTGTTTGAGGAAAAAGCTCGAGCCGCTCGACGGGTGGATTTTTGAACGACGTACGTGCGTGTAAAATGCTCTTCGAAGCTCCAACGATGGCTGCTTCCGGAAAAGTTCTCAGATGTTACGCCGAGTGAGAATTATTCGAGTAGGTAGTAGAAACGTCTGGAACGACGAAAGAACGTTATAACGCGGTCTAACGGCAATAAAAATATGCGGCCTCGTAAATTTGCCGGATTATTTCGTTTTTCACCAATTTCGTTGGTCCATTTTTCGCTCGGCTGAAAATAATTTCTACCGTTAGGCGAATGAAAAAGTGAAATATTATTGGTACGCGACTCTGCAAAGCCCTGGTGATCTGGCCTCAGAGGGGAGGGGGGAAATCCGATGGTGTATTTAGATAGGTATCGAGGAAAGGAGCCGAAATTTTTGGCAGTGGTGCCCAGTGGGCGCAAAAACTGTGCGCGAGGATTCGAGGGCGCGAATGTACGATGACTCTTTTGCGAGTGTGCGACGGAACCACCGGGACGGACAATTACGCCGGCGAATTAGCAAGCGGGAAGCATTACTCTAACAATAAGCAAAATAGCGAGCGTCTCGACGCTGCCCGCGGTCGCCGACAGGCAAAGGATTAAGGGCGCCGCGTCGGTGTCCGTCCAGCGTAACATTCCGCGGCAACGACACGACGCAACGGTGAAATTACCATCTTGTCTGAAAGTTGGTTCACATTAGTTTTTTGCAACAGCAGGTGAAGTCCGCGTGCACGGAAATAACTGACTTCCCGATTAAATTAACTATCGCGAAAACAAAGGAGAGGAGAGACAACAGTTACGTTATCTCGAGGCAGGATACGCGCGAGTCTCGGACGCGCGTCTAGCTCCGCAGGAAAAAAAAGCCGAAGACGAAGTTGTTCTTCTAGGCGAAGAACGGAATATCGCCGTGTGAAAAAACTAGTTCGAGGTTCGAGAAAATTTGGGTGATGGGTGTCGCCAAATATCTTCCATGGGTCGAAGAAAATCCATGGGAAAATTCAACGATCGATGTGATTTTCTTTTTTTTTTGTACGCCCGGAAACGAGGATAACGGCCGAATTCCGTGGACTCGAGTTATATGAGCTGATTGTGAGAAATCGGTTGGAGGAATTGCGGCGCGAACTCCGTTCATTCATAAAATACTCGAAACGCCAAGGTCGAGGCCGATGGAGAGTCGAGTGAGCAGAATTGCGCGAAAACAAGGAAGAAGTGCTGGTTACAGTTTCGCACCGAGTCTTTTTGGCCGCGAATCGCTCTTCTATCGCATCGAAGATCGGTGCGTACGCGGAGTACGATATTTGTTAATTGCCGAGCAAACCTCGAACACAGCGGGGATCGTGTAAAATTCCCGCCGGAAATTACACGTCATTTTCGTAATCGTAGCTGCTTTCAAGCCGGCACGCATCCTTCCCCGGTTAACCACGCGTAACCTTGCGAAAATTCCTCATCAAAGCGGTTCAAAATGCCACGCGAACTTCTCGACTGGACGAGCTATCTACGTAGATATTACGTATATTCCGTACAGGGATGAAATCCTAAAGATTCGGCTACTCTTTCTCCGCGTAGTCGCGTGATTGTGGAAGAATCACAGGTACCCACCTGTTATCCGGCAGGAGACCAGTTTCGTGTCTGAAGTTTTTACGGTTCGGCTCGAGCATGTCGAACTAGTCTTTTCCTCTATTTAGCTACGTACAATATGTACGCGCGTTACGTAGATGTTATTAAGTCGTCGCTGACTGGGTTCGATAATTGCCGTAAATAATGGTGAGAATTGAAGATAATCAGCGTAACCCCTAACCGTATTGTTCGTTATTCAGAGGTAATGTTATTCGCGATATGCTCATCGTTGGCCGACGATCAATCTCCGCACGGTGGTGCCGTCTAACGTAAGCGTATTTTAATCCAACGTTACTCATCTCGTTATATTTCTATCGTTACGCGTGTGGCTCGCACGTACGTTCTGTTATACGAGCACCCACGTACGTGTGACCGGTACACCTGAGTCCTGTGACCCTATATCTTCCTTGGTTCTTGCACCACGTTTACGTACGAGGCTACTTTGCGTATTACCATATCAGCATAAGCATTGTTTCCTCGACAAGCTCGCTACCGCGCACCGACCAACCAACCAAGAAACACCAGGGGTACCTTCTCCGGTTGCATGCAGCCGAGTGATCGGATCGGACACAGAGTAGTAGCAAGACTGGCGAACGCACGAAGACCCGGTAATTCCGTTGGGGCTAGTTCATCGCTGTTACAGATCGCGCGAACCAACGTTCCGACGATGTCGTTACAAGTGCCTCCGGTAAATTGATAGAACGGCGAGTACGTACACTCGGCGTTACAGTTAATCCTGTCAATCGTTTCACTAGCCCCTTGATCCTAACTCGAGCCCAACGGCGGGCATTACGACGCTCGTAGTTCGACGTACGTCGAGCGGAACGCGGGGGAACGACTAGAAATCGTGCGATCATATCAATTTCCGATAGTACGACCGACTTGCTTCGAGACGAGGGCTTTACGAGCTAAATTCTATACCCCGATGCCTCGAAACTCTCGAGCGACGAGATACGATCTCTTCGGATCGCCAATTAACACCGATTAGCCACCTAATTGCGAATTTCTTTGCTGTCGCGCCCGGTTTTTTCTCTCGTGACCAGACCAAATTTCCAGCGGAATCCTTCGCGCGATGTTTTGTGGAGGACGAGGAACGTTCGCGCGCGTCTCGGCGAAAAAATGACGAAAGGGGAGAGAAGCGACGGAGAAAGAGAGAAAAAGGGAGAGATCCAGACGGGACTAAGCAGGCCCCGTGTTATGACTCGTGGTAAAAAGCGGATGTTTACTCAGGTAAAGCTTAACTACCTAGTTAAACTGTACGTTGTCTTTGCCGCGAGTAACAAGTACGTGGGATATAAAGGTAAAAGTTTTACACGCTCGCGTGCAAACGCGCCTGCCTTGTTGCGTAATTTGTTCGCACTTCACATTCGAATGGCGTATATATTTGATGGACAGCTGCCGTGATAAGCTGGGTACGACCAGGTGAGAAAGAAATCAGATGATAAATAATCATCGAGATCGCGGTGCGAGCCACGAGAGTTACTCGCGGAGAACGCGCAGCTTACCTCCGTGTTCAGCGAGCTGCAAAGTTCCCAGATTCCAGGAAGCAGCCACATTTTTTATCCGAATATCACCAGATTCTTTCCACGCTATTCGGGACTATTTGTTCCGTGTTACTAGATTTGGCGAACGCATTTGAAACCGAGGAATGCGCGTCGAGACCGCTGCTCGCGGTTGGTCGTAGGCACGGACATACTTCGCATTATTTGGAACCCCAGCCCCGTTGATCTCGCGGCGTCAAAGAGTGAACTCCTAACGGCGTGGGGTTCCGCGCTTTTGGCTCGCAACAACCGCCCGCTCAAGTCCTGATATGCAGATGAATTTAGATCTTCTCGTCGGAAGCGCGTATACGCATCTTTATGATCTATGCATCCGGTACCACGCCCCTGGGCTCACCTGCCTCTCGTGGGACGCGCGCGCCGATAATAATACCGCTAGACGAGGCATTCACGCGTCCAGCAATCAGACTACGCGTAATCGTCTTATATATCGCCAAAGATTTCGTCCACTCGCCACTACTCGTACGTAATGCTTAAGCATGCTTGTCCGACATTACCGTCAATTAGCGCTCGTTTACGGGCGTATATCACCGCTGGCGGATTTACACACCTCCCAAGAATAGGCCGTTAATCTTTTGCCGCTTTTTCCCCTAGAATTGTCAGTCCCTAGATTATTTTAACATTCCAGGAATTTGGGCCAAATTGCACGAGGAATACTTTTTGGGTATATTTCTGAGCTAATCAAAGCTCAATCGTATGAACCTAAAATCATGTCCGAGGTGATATTTTGTTCCGGAAAAAAAAGCTGGAGCTGGCGAGTAGAGATTGATGCATTTTTCATCGTTTGACGATGAACTCGCGTTTCATGATTGTTCGCGCGTAAATGGCTCGTGCACCTTTCGCGAAAGTTGCGAAAGAAGCAGTTGGCCAAGTTTTCTCGCGAGAAGCGAAGAATCTGGGGGAAAACAATCGGTGGACCTTTCATGGCGTAGATACGGTACGCCACGCCGTATAACGCGAAACCTGTAATTGTGGATCAGGTCTTGCCGGTCCCACGCGTGCTACGGAAGGCGGGAGTTACGCGCGTCGTATCGAACGTGTATACGTACGTTATCCGAACCGCTAACTGCACCGTCGGAATACCGCAGCGGGCGTGTGAGGAGTCTGCGTATGCGAAAGCGTCGAGGTCTGCGCACGTGGAGAACGGTATCATCGCTCTATCTATCATTTGATCGCGGTAGTCACCTCGAGGCTCCGCTCCATCTTAACGCAGGAAAACACATCAGCGAAAGACGACAGGTGTGGAAACATACATGAATTCCGGTGAATAGTAACATTTTACACTTATATATGGAGTATTCCGCGCCAAATCTCACGGTTTGCACGATTTGAATTTTGGATTTCCTCCATTTTTTCATATTTTTAAATACCCATCGATAAACGCTTTCTGGACAAGTGTGAAATTTTTTTCATCACCGGCACGAAAATCACTTTTTTTCGGTTTTTTACTCACAATTGCTGCAAAAATGGTCCAAATTCAATTTTGTTGTTGTTGAAATTTCTATTTTCCCACATACTTTTCAGAAAACGACGCAACAAAATTATTCAATGTATTTTCATACGCGATTTTTGTGTTTGTAAGATTTAATCTTGTTTTTCAAAGTGTACCTACCTACTCTTCTGCGTCTTTTGAACCAGTGATTAGAAAAATGTCAAACTTCGCCGGAAAGAGCGTGGAATGCCCCGTATATCAAATACGATTGTTCTGCATATAACCAAAATGCTCGATCTCATCATCCACTTTTATCGTTTCAAGATGATTTTTTTTTCTTAATAAATAGCAACCGAACTTTACTTTCGCTACAGATTACTTACGAACTACAATATTTACTAGATTGTATGACTCAAATGACTACAAGTTTGATTATCACGAATGACTTTGTTAATCGTCGAAGAAAATCTGTTAGAAAAATAAACTAGTTTAGTCATTATTCGCGAGTTATGATTGTCACAATTGTTCGGGCGGGGAGGATTTGGTGAGGATTTGACGGGCGATCGAGCGATGATCGAAGAAGATTTAGGGAGCTGATAGCGGGTTGAAATTGAAAATTTCACGCTAAACATAGCATAACGTACGGGAGAGGTCTGTATTTCTAATGAAGACGCTAGACATACATCAACTTTTTAATCACGAAGAAGGTTGCAACTATCCTATTTCCTATCCGGCTCGTATGTGGAAGTGAGTTTATAACGGAGATAAAGTGTAGCAGATAGATGACTCAGATTGGACTAATTAAAATAAAAATTCCTATTAGCCCGTATGAAAATCATAATTGCGAAAGTGCTATAGCGCGTATTTTCCACGGCCAGTGGATTCGAGATAAGAGGAAAGACCCGTTGAATAATCCTGTAACAATGCAATTTGTCTCGTATGCTTGATCCGAGCGATCAGCGATCGAGTGACTCCGGATCGAGCGAACGTTCGCGCCGGTCATTTAAACCACACGCGTTGTAATAAACGAGCTTACATGCTTCCGCCTCCGAATGGCGCCTCGTTCGAGCGAGGCGTTCGCCGCGACGCCATCCGCGAAGAGGAGGTCCCCGCTTCTTCGGTAGCCGCGTTCGCCAAAGCTACCGATCGCGAGACGCCGCGTCGTTCGCGCGCGAAGTAGCCGCATATCTGTTGAAATTTCCATCGTTTTACATCGCTTCTCGCCGGCTTTGTTCATCGCTGTGAAATTCAACGTACAGCGAGGGGGCAGTTTAACGACCGTCTTTTATTTATCGGCGTCTACGCGCCGCTGTCTAAATTAAATCGTAATAAGTAATAAAAAAAGAGCGATGTAAGTTCGAGTGTAATAAATTTTTACCCCTATCGCGAGATATATCTTTTCAATCCGACACTTCCTCGCCGCTAGACAACGTATTACACTTGCAAATCGCACGAATTACCCTCGCGAGTGGACGTCCACCGGTCTTCAATTAAAACAACGCGCTACTTTATATTATATCACACTTTATTACTCGCATAATCCGTACGATGTTTCAGTGAAGATTGTTCTTTTCTTGTATCGTATTAACAAAGGATACTGTGACCAGTTCACACGCGTGTTAAGCGTCCACTTTTATTGAGGGGACTACGCGCATCAGATCGTGAGTGGGTCGTAGAATACCTCATTAAAAATATGTTTATACGATATTTCAACTGTATCGGAAAATTATTTCACGCGAACGTACACCGATCTACCGAGGCTCTACTTCTACACAAATCTCCTGATACCGTGACGTTTTTTCGAAAAAAATCTCCGCGGTGAATCACCACTATTTTTTCCTTCTCTCTCTTTTCGGGAATAAACTCGCAACAGTCGGAATATCTGAACGAATGACGGCGTTAAACTCGAAATAGGTGTCCTCTAAAAAAAACTGTGACGAGTGTGCGTCGGTAATTAATTAACAAATCCCGCCGATTTTTTGCTCGCACGCTCTTACAAGCACGATAATTTACTTCTCGTCGTGAGAATTTTCGAAAATACTTTACACTCTGATTTTCATAAATTGAAGGGAAAAAACCAATTTTTTATCCGAGTGGTCACCGTTTCGCTGGAAATCGATGCTGTCAAACGGACTTGGAGAAATACTAGATCAGGGTACGTGATTCGAGATTTTCGTATCGTAAGGATTTACCTGTCTACAAATTCGTCCGCAAATATTTTCCTTTCTTCAGTTACGGTGCGAGCGATTATGAGCTCAATGCTCGAGATTTATACGATCCGTTGATTTGTTCGAGCAAAGTGGATTTCGCGTGGTAGGTACGTAAATAATTGCGATGGAAAAAATGATCAGACAATATTACATCGGTATCTCCGCGGCATGATATAGCAATTGTCATAAATTTGCCGTACCCACTGCATAAAGCAGAAGGCAGACGCGTAGTCGTCCCATCATGCTGCAGGAAACACGTGTTAACGAAAAAGTAATCAGAAATAGTTGTTATAAGCGTGACCGCAATAGAATCTGTATACGATGGACGGTAACGAATATCGTGATTGGATTCGATCGAGTCCTATCTATTTCGAATCGTGTCCGTTTCGTATCGACTATAAAACGCCTCCGCGCAGCTTCCCGTCTAGGATATACTCGGTTGTGTTTGAAGAATCGACGATTTTCTTGTAAATCACCAAAGAAATTGGGAATAAAGTTTGTTCCGATAGATACGAGACGGTCGTAAATTCGCGGTGGACAAGATCTGTTCATTTTGCCGATCAGAGGCGACGCAGCGTAGATAACGACGGTCTAATACGAGAAATTCAGGTTCCAAACGGCATTCGAGTTCGGCAACGGAATACAGATGTTCGTGTGAAAGACGGAAAGAAATAAGAAGCTTGGTAAGGAAAAAAAAACATCGACGCTGCTTTATGTATATTTCGACCCACTAATTTGTTTATCGCGAACGATTAATAAACTGAGAGAGAGACGGAGAGACGAGTCGGCCGCGGCAGCCACTTACGCCGACGAAAAACCTGTTATATCGCATATCATTGAATTCTAACGATGAGAAGGCACCGAATATTTGTTAACTTTTTTCCTTCCGTCGCTAATTTCTTTGCCGAAATTCCAAACTCGGCATCGCTGAAAATCACGTATCGGAATCGATTCGATTTGTGGCAATGCTTCCAAAGCCTCGTCGCACCGAGATGAAACCTTTTTTATGATACTCATCGTTGTCACATCGATTATAGATAGCATCGCGTGAATCCGAGAAATTTTTCCTCTTTTTGTCGCTAAATATTCCTACACCGTCATTTTTACGACACGAAATGCTAATACGATCCACTCGATATGCACACGCTCGCCTATCAATCTGGATAGCTTCAATTTCAGAAGTCCGCCGTAGGGGGAAAAAAATATTTTACGATACTTCCGAGAGATTAAAACAATATTATTCAAGCTCGGACCGCCATCGGGCCCCGCTTGCGTTTTTTTATTCTGCTCCGAGACGTGCTCGCGGAGGTCCATGCATCACGAGAATCGATAACGTCGGTGAGATTGATTCGCGTCGTAAAAATCGAACGTCACACTCTCGATTCGCTTCGCAGATTTACATTTTTCTCAAAGATTGTTCGTTCGTCGCAGCAAAAGGTGGAGGAGAAAAAAAATCAGAACACGCCTATTTCTCGCGTATTTTTTCCTCGCCGTTGGAATTAGCAATTTTAGTACTTCTCCAACACTTACTCTCCCTGATATTAATCGTCGAGAACGAGCGCGCCTCGAATCCTCGTCCCATGAAATTTGTAGGTACGAATAAATAAAAATTCGCGGGTAGCTCCAGATTTATCGCTGTTTCTTGTCCGAGACGAGATCGTTCTACTTTGAATTCGTGGGCAGAAATGTGATATCACTTCGACTATCCCTCCGGAAGGTGTATTTACAATTGTAATCAAGATTGTCACATTGTAGGATGGTTGTTCGCCGAATTCCTCGAGGATTCGCAGCGTGATTACTGCTTAGCATTCGCAACCCGCTCGAGCGGTCCCTCAGTTCGGAAGCACTTCACCTTCGAGCCGGCAGCGGAACGCTATCCGCAGGATCTTTATCACCGACCGAGCATTAAAAAATATGGCGTGTAATCCAACTGTATGCTCGTGTAAAAGCAGCTAGCCAGCCTTGCCCGAGTAGCGATCGCGTAGATATATGCATTTTTATCGCACACCGACGCATCGCGTTTGAAAGTCAAATCTAGTCTTATACGAGGTATACCTCTGGGTCGACCATCAGAGAAGTCCGTCGTCTTAATAGCCTCTTTCGAAAACGGTTGATAAAATTGAATGAATCGAATAGCTACAAGGTTCACGATTATGGATCGAGGCTGCGCTCTTGACCGTGAGACGAGTCGACGAGGCTCTCTGGTGCCATCAATGCCAATGATGCCTTCCGTGTCTTCGGGAGCAGCCCTTTCGAGAACCTCGAAGGTCGACCTTGTCCACGTCTTGCTATTAGTACCCAGCACCGATCACCTTCGGTCGACACCATCGAAATCGTGACGATCGCGAACGTTTCGTCGCCACAGCAAAATCTACGAGGCGTTTTTTCGGCCGTATCAGTGAAAATGCCAAGATGCCGAGTATCGGCATCGATATTCTCACTGTCCAACGTCGAAAGTTATCGCTACACGGTTTATTCGTCTGGTCGTGTTGCGGCTCGAGGAACGCTGCGGTAATTCCAGGCTCGTTTCGAATATTATAAATATAACAAGTGAGATAATTAGAGAACAGAAATGTATCACCGAATGAATATGGGAAACATATAAATTGAGGGGAACAAGGTTAAGGAAAACGATGTCTTTATCGTTGGGTAATAGCATACTAATTAGCCGTAAAGACATTTTACCTCTCGGAGGAGACACCCTAGAGGAGAGCCGCGGAGAATTCTCGACCCTTCGTTAGAAGCACCGAAACACCTGTCACACGTGCAACTCGGCTTATTAACAATATCGAGGAGCATCGGAAAAGTGTGAAATGTATCGTAGATTCGAGATATCTGCTAACAATATATGACATCCGTCGCCGGCAATTACAATGCGTAAACGAATGGGAATCGTCGTTAGAAGAGGGACATCGATAGATAGGTATTCCTTGTTCCCTGCGAGCTTTTCTCAGCAGTAGGTACTTCCCAAACGAAGGACGCGCCAGCCGAGGAAAATACTCGTCGTGCAACGAATCTTCCGTTGCTTAGACGACCACCGTCAAGATTTCACTATTTCGTAAGCCCACCGTGGCTAATGTTCACCTATCCGTTCCTAATTGAATGGACGCCTGGAAGAAGTCATAAATTTGTCTAAAAATTGAGTATTCGCTTTTACCTCGAAATATTTTTGGAGATCGGAGCTCGCTGCAAAAACCGCGCTAACAATTATCTTACAAATTTCGCTGCCCTCGACACGAGTCCATTTTTCTATCTCCACGAAAGCATCACCATCATTAGCGTTCAAATTTACACGTGTTCAAACTTTGAGCATAATTACATTCGAGAGGGTAAAATGATGCTTTCGATACGAAGTTCCTTTCAATATGATTATTTGCCCAAATTGCTGTCAACAATGCTCAAATCCACGGAGATCGCTCGGCTCGGATTCCGCGTGTGGAAAACTTAGATTTCGATTCGAAATTTGAAGAAAAACCGATACGTCGCGGCGAGGGTTCGGCACTGCGCGGAGAAGCGTCCCCGAAATAGCAAAGTCCAAACTTCCTGGAACGTACAATGTCACTTCACAATTCTGCGGAGTATACAGCAGGCAAAAATCTGGCAGCCTTCCAGCATATCAACTTCGAGCGATTGTCCGACGAGCTTTCGTCGCGAAAGCTTAAAGCCGGTGAAAATGGGTCGATGGAATGAATCGAACGAATGGATTTAACGATTCCGTCGGGGAGGCTCGTTTTCATCGGATGATTTTCACAGAGCCTTGATGAATAACTTAGCGTGTAGATAAGAGTTTACTTGTTTCTCTTCTTCCAAATTTAAATTCTCAGCGTCAAAGACGGGTTAATAAAGCGTTTATAAATTTGCGAGCGGGTAGATGAGTATCGAGCGCGGAAACAGGAGGTAATGTTATATTCTCATTCTGCAATTAAATGTAAATACAATAATCCTAGTCGGAATCTTGCATAATTAGCTAGAAAATTACAACCATTACCTCGACGAGAATCTTCGCTGTGAAAATTAAAAATTCCCCTAAAATCGAATCACTTCGCTCGTCTCTACCCGCTAGCTTCACTCGCCCTACACGTTTACCCTACTTCTCTAATCTTCCTCCGCATTGCCAATTCGAATAAATACAAGCGATCGATTAGGCTTCCGTTTTCTCCGCTCGCCTCTCAGCGGATCATTTTACGGCACACGAGGAGCTGTCTAACGCGCAGCGATCGTCAGAGTCCGAGGAGGAGTAATCGGTAGAAGCTTGGCGATTCCACTCCTCGATTCCCACTTTTTGCACGAGTCATGCCTATTGATTCTAATTATGCCGAGGACATTTGTAATAAATAATCAGGCGCAATTAAACATTTCACGAGAACGACGAACGAGCAGAGAAATTCAGGGGGCAACCAGTTTTACTCGCTCGTTTCTTCTCCACCGACTTGCCACCGGGCATAAATATAGATCTACGTTTCTATATTTACGTGTTCTGCTCGCGCGTACACAGCTATACGTTATCCACGCGTACCTAAGGACGCGAATGCAAATATATTT
Source organism: Arge pagana (assembly GCA_963969455.1). Taxonomy (NCBI): domain Eukaryota; kingdom Metazoa; phylum Arthropoda; class Insecta; order Hymenoptera; family Argidae; genus Arge; species Arge pagana. The sequence continues at coordinate 8,461,380 of OZ018310.1, read as the reverse complement.
CTATAAATCTACATATCATACGTTTATACCCGCAATCACTTCCATTTCTACGTATACCTTGTATTTCTTGTACTCCGATGTCCTGCGCTTCGCCTCTCGGGCTACGCGAACATGCTGCAGCCGTAAAGCAACGCGCGAGGACACACGGGGAAAACGGAAGCGAACGGAATGTTTCTTGCCCCTCGTATTCGCGACTAATTTTGCGATATTCTCGCAGCAGCGAATGTGGCATTCGAACATACGTATATGTATACGTAGCAAAATCTCTCGCACCTGTTGTTTCGCCGTCTTCCCTCGAGACGCATGGAGACCCTATTTTCCGGAAGTTGGAGGGCAACGCGTTTAATATGAACAACAAAATGGCCCCCTCGATTTTGAAAGTCGATAGTATAGCACTATTTCATTGGCGAGGTGGAAAGAAATTTAACGACGAAGTTTTTTTCTTCTTCTGCTGGGGAAATCTCGCGCAGTGACTAACTTTGTAGCGACGATTTGACCGGTTTGCTGCCGGGATTGACGAAAGATTTATCGAGAGGTCGAGAAAAAACGAGGATCGAATGATAGGAGGCGGTTGAGATGATGGTGAAAACGAACAGGTTGCAGGTGCAAAAGCTGCGAGCGCGTAGGTATGCGTCGAAAAAGCTCGGTCGGGCGACGACGAGGGAAGGTCGGGAAGAGGAGGACGGAACGGAGGTTGAGAAATTCCGAGAGAAGCGAGAAGATTTGGGAGAAACGTTGAAGAGGTGTCGCGAGGTCAAACGGAAGGGAGGAAAGATGATAATCTGAAATTTAAAAAAGTGTACGTCTCGTCGCCCGCGACGCAACTGGAAGCTTGCGGCGCGGCGTTCCGGGCGCTGATTGACGAGTCTTGTTCCAACGTAAACGTATAATTCCCAACGACGGAATCCTGCCCGATGGCGCGCAGCATCGGGGAGATCGCGGCGGCTAGTTCCTAAAATCCGACGAAAAATTTAGATGCGACGAGTCGCGGCTATCAGAGTATTCCTTATAAGGAGATTTCTCAGGATTTCACGCGTAATTTATAACGATGGTTAAATTTTAAGTTACAATGACAACTTCGTTACGGGTCAGCCGCGACTCCGCGTACCTACCCACCGCGAACGTGTACACGGATTGTATATACGGTAGTTGGCTACCGGGACCCACGGGGCATCAGCGAGGTGACACAAATGACATTTTTTTTATCTCTTTACCTCAGGTCATTCGGGCTAACGAGATTGTCCCGTAAATAAAATTTAATTTTCACAACCACGCTGCCGCTACTGCAAATTCATTAGAAGATGATGAATCCGTGCAATTATCTAAATTGCTCGGACACACGACGGGCCTAATTACCCCGCTTGATAATTATGTCTGCCTAGGGTCGTCTAGCAATTCACTTTAATTTGTCAGATCTCGTGAAATACGCAATGGAAAATGATTTAACTCGTTGTTTCGTAAAGTCTCCTCCTCCTCTAATTCTCCGACTAATTTCGAGCGAACGCGTCCCGAAACATCGCGCACGCCGCGACCATTTTGTCAACTGCGCAAAATTTACTTTCCATGTACTATTACGTTGCCAAGCTTCGCGCGGCGATTCCCGCTTCCGCGAACCGAACGGGCTAAAAGCGTCGCACCGAAAACGGGGCCTTGACCAAAATCCAATCCGAACCCGGTATCTTAACGAACGAGGGACGCCTCCGCTCGCGGGAAACGACAAGCTTGACGTCCGCGCACGGGGACGCGTGACCGTACCTGGAGGAGCGTAGCGTGGCAGCGCGTAGGCGGCTGCTACTGAATCCACTCACAGTTATCTGCGGCACTGTTCGAGATAACCGGCGCACATCTCGCTTATCCCCTTTCGTCCCGTGACGCTTGTTTTTCTCGTCCCGTTCTACCGCCACCGCGGATCGAACAAACTTTAGGTACTCCGTATATCATGCCACGTTGCGTCGATAGGTACAAACCGCTAACCCATCGCTTACCGCTGGAATATCGTTACTGCGTATTACAGGGCGTTAGTAAAGTCTGTTGTAAACGGTCAAATATCTCGAAAACGAAACGTTTCTCAGAAAAATGTTCCTTACCAATGTTGCAGGGTTTCAAAATTTCTACTCAACCACCACATCCGTTTGACTCTGAATAGAAGCGTGGAGGCGACATCGAGACCAACATGATTTTTTTAAACGCAACACCCCATTTTTTATCGCACAGCATTAAAGGTAACAGCGAGACGTTTCCGAAACACTAGTTGAAAACCTATTTGTGTTAAGAATTTCTCGAGTTATGAGCTTTGGAACTTACGGTACCACCAGCAGTACTGTTGTTATCCAAGACGCACCTAGACGCTCGGCACTAATACTGGTTCGCAGAGGTTCGCTGATATACTTATTATTTCAAAAGTCCGCGCTAATTCAATTTTCAGTTGAAATGAGACGGGATTTGTCACGATTATTAATGGATAAACAACAAGTAGCACGATATCGACGCGCGCTGGGATTGCAAATGTTTTGTTGCCGTATCAGTTCTGCGAATTTGACACTGCGCTCTACGCGAGAATATTCCCGAACGCAGCAAGTTTGGTTCTTTATTTTGAAATATTTATTCCATGATAGATTATAGTTTTACGATCCCATTGAAATTGGAATTCTGGACCAGCAGTGTTTTTTGGTTCAACGGCGTATTTTTCTCCCGTTTTGTGCTGGCCGTCGGAAATACAAAGTTACGAACCCTACGTACGTACATGCGATTGCAAATGCATCGATGACGTCGTTGAACTTCGTTATTTGTTGCAATTTTGCCGGAAACCGGAGGAAAAGCCAACGGCTGCTGCGGTATTTCGGTAACATCGTTCGCGCGCATCGATCGAATGTTCTCGGATTTTGTAGCTGTTCGCTTTCAGTTCAGGAACGCGGCCGTGGAATAACGCGAGATGTTTTGTAATTTCATACGATACCTCCGTGTAGGGCTGGGGGTGGGGAGAGAATCCGGAGAAAAAGTGACAAGTTTTCGATAAGCCTCGAGTGTTTCACGGTAGAGTTACATTTTTTTTATTAATTGCGTCAATTAATTCCCGGCCACTCGAAGTAAATCAGACAGGCTGCGAGGGGACAGAGATACACGGACGTGAGGTTATGGAAGATGCTGCGGCGCGGTGGACAGCTACGCTGCCGAGACCCGGCTACCGGGACGCTCGACCGTGCCGACGACTTCGAGTCTCGCGGCATCGCATTCAAATTCCTTACCCACCGTTCATTCTTACCATTCTTTGGGTAAAAAGGCAAAAGACCGCTTAATCTCGATTAGTGATGTCGCGATAACACCTCTAAATGGCTTTTGTCTTTGGCCCCAAAATATTTCAGGCTTCGGACCCACCCGGAGCAGACAACCACGCCACCTTTCCGAGAAACGAGAGGAGACATTTTTTTCCCTCTCAATTCTCACCGGACGCAGAGGAGGGGAAAATGTAATAAAGCTCGTACTTCGCGTGAGTCATCGAATCGCATCCATCGATTGTTATTTCTCATGCTGGTCTTCGGCGCAAATGAATCGCTACAGCCACGATTAAACCGCGTTGGCCGGCGATAACGTACCGTAAGCTCAAAGTTCACCGCGACGCTGAAATTAAAACTGATGATATCATCGGTGTACCGATAGCCCGGTCCAGTGTCGTAATAGCGAGAGAATAATGCACATCGAGTGGCAATGAGACTACAGCTGCACGTTTCTCCGTAAATTCTCCACATTTGATTCGATGATCCGAATGCCATTTTTTTCTTAACTCCTCGATGACTCGAGTAACGTTAATAAAATTTCTCTGCCGAAGGATCATCTAGGTATTCTGAAGGATCGTGCATCGAGATCACATCTCGTTAGTCGAAACAATACACAAACAGTCTTAAAAGCAACGTCGCAAAATTGCTAATATAAAAGCTACTCATCGTGAAGAGTCGCATTTCTATTCGCGAGGAAATATATAAAGTACGTTGCGGACAAAAAGGCCGACGAAAATGGCAAATTGAGTGTTTAATTAATTGGTGGAAATTATTTACGCGCGTTGCTCGCCGACCGTTTACAAGCCATAGATAAAGTTCATTTCGTTAATTGCTTCGATGTGTAATTATAATTAAATAATTACATTTGTTCAGCGAGTAGAGCGAGCGGTAGCTCGAGGCTATTCGTGAATTTGAACAATTTTCGTACAATTTTTAATCACTGTTTCCCAAGAAATTATGAAAGTCTATACGACGATGCATCGAGGCAGAGCTTTCGATTCATTTGACAGCAGTCGGATGGTCGTTGATGTAAATAATCAGCTGGATGTGGAAATCTATTAGGCACGGAGCCGGCGACTCGAACGATGAAACGTTGAAGATTGAAAGATGACGTCGCCTCGAAAATTAGTGCTTTCCAACCGTAAACATCAATGGAATTTGATACCCGAATATTTCGATTCGATTTCGAAAGTAGCGATTCGTTACGACGATACCACTATTCGTTCCGAAATCGTGAATCGCGCGCCGGGTTCGGTTCACTCGCTACGCAGTTATAGACTAGTTCCCGTGGACATACCTAGGGAAGGGACACAATTTTTCCTTCCACTTGGTTAGTTATCGGCCGACTGAATTATTTCCGCGAAGCATAATAAATCAAGTGTCGAGATTCGTTTCCCTTGCGTACCTAATAAAACCGAGGATCGATTAACACTCGAATGTTTAACGCGTCGACGCCGGTTATACGCGCTACGCCGGAGGATATCGAGCTGCCCGTTATCGTATCGAATATTGGTAGTCGTATCGTTGATTCGAAGCCTTGACCCTCGTAGCTTCGTCGGTTACACGGCCGAAGTTTAATTCGTTAACCGATTGTGGCCGGAATCGAAGCGAGGCAAGTGGACCGGTAAGAGAGCAGGTACCACTTTGCTCGTCAGCGGTTGTAGTAGTTACGCCGCTATACGAGTGAAAGTAAAAAACGGGAAAGTTGAAATTATTGGATCTACCTAAATTACAGTTAATCGAGAATATCGATACGATCGGTCGTAAACCATAGATAATATCACGGCCCGAAACGTCGCGAGTCCATTTTTTATTCGAGAGGTAGGGTAGGCATATCCTTATCGGATGATCCATATCCTTAGTTTCTAATTGACCACTTTCATCGCGGAGAATATTAACGGTATCAACCACCTTCCTCGAAACTTCCTGCCCGCGTACAGTGAGAGAATATCGCTTATGCACGACGCGACGTGACGCGAGACGTACGCGCGCTCCTCTTTTATTCCTCCACCACCTGGACGACGCCGAAAGTATATTCGTCTGTTCGCAGCGGGCCCAATAAATATTTACGTCCGTCATGAAACGATCGAGTTGATAAAGGACTCGGGAAAACGCGGGCAATCGTAAAACCGGCAAGATCTCATCCCGGACACCTTTACCGCTGATAGGAGAATGCCCGCGACGTTTTACGTCCTCTTCGGATACGCGCAATCGTACGCCCGTATACCTACGTACGCAACAAACACGAACCATCCGTAGGTACTTACAACGTGAATTCCTCGATTTCTTGCAAAAACCACGATTCCCACCCCAAAGCTGCACGATGGAGTCGTTCGCAAGCAACAAATCTTGCATACGCATGTACGTGTGTATGTCTACTTGTCCGTCGCGCCCTGCAAGCTCGACCGTTGGACCGATTTTAATTTACATGCTGTCATTAGATTCCTCTCAGTTGTGGGGGTGAATACCAAAAACCAAAAAATGTGAGATAAAATAAATTGCTTAAAAAAAAAAACCGACTAGGGTAATGCTGAAGCGTGTAACGCGAAAGTAATATTGATTGGCTTGATATAGGATGACCAGTGAATGTTTTTCAACCGCGATCACGCCATCTCTTCTCACGCATCCCTTTCGTCTCAGCCATTAACCCTCACGACGTGGTAAACCGGTAAACCATTCGGTCAGATTTACGCCGAGTTGTAAACCGGCACTCTTCGGCTCTCGCCGCAATAAGATTCACTGTGTTACAATTTAAATCGAAACGAGATGCGACTAAAATGAAACCCCTATTAAAATGCAGTATCGGTCGCAGCTTCTCGCTCGTGAAACGACGTCGTATTTGCTCGTAGTAGTCGAAGTATCTCGAACTCGCGTGTATTTGTTTCCCGCAAGTATCTCGTTCGTTATCACGAGAGTCATCGGTCTCGGTTTCTTCGTGCCCCAGGTTAGACTCGCCTTTCCGCGTGATTCTCGTATCGTAGGACAACATTTCCCGTTCCGGGCGAATTTCTCAGCTGCGTAGCTCGATCCAGAGATTTTTGTTGGCTGCTTCGGTATGTTCGTTTCCGGAAAGAATTTGACGATTTCCTTGCAACTTCTCCAATGTCGTCAGCCATGAAGCTGGATGGTTCGCATCGTTAACTGTCAGTCCGTATTTTATTCTCGTCAAGTGTAATAAATAACATAACTTGTGCCACCTGAGAGTCGAGGAGCAATATAGATTATTATACGACGGGAATATGTTCGTGGATTGAGCAGTCCGATGGTCACACAAACGTCACCCTTCAAACGTAAATTTACGAGTCTGCGGACATACGTCACAAACTACCGAAAGCAATTCCTTACAACGAGATACGAGACTATGAAATTTCACCTTTTTTCTGCCCGATCGAAAAAACATTTCTAAACGTATGAAGTATTTATGGTAGCAACTCGTTTTTTAAAGTGGCTTAGCAAAGTTTACTGTCGAAGGAGCCAGCTTAATCATAAATTACTCGTTAATAATAGTCGATCCCGCGTCACGTAGCCCCAAAGGCGCGATCAAGCTTCGAAACAGGTTATAATTGATTCGAGCTTCCAACTTTGAGCTTGATACGAGCGAGTCGAAGAGAAGCTCCAGGAAAGGGAAACTAACCAGGCACACGAGGCACAGGATTTTCTTCCTCATTTTCCAAACCAAACGAGTGCTCGGCGTTTTTGTCTTCTCTTCGTTCACCACGCGCGCGTTTGTAACGAGCGTCGGGCTCGGGGAATCTTTGATAATCGTTTGCCACGGCTGGCGAGCATTCGACAACTTACGTGTACGAAGCCACGGAGGAAAAAATCCTCCCACGCGTAAGACTATTAAATCAAACTATTAAACACAGAGTGCGTGGGCCGTGTGAGATTCTGCGTAAATCACCGTACGCGCCGCGACGCCCGCGCCTTCGTGCCGTCCGCGAGGTATCTTGCCCAGCCGAATAAGAACAAAAGGAAGAGAGCAACGAGGTTGAAGGTGTTGACGAAGAATACCTCCGAATCGTTTCTACGAAGCGACGCAGCGTCCTCGTAATCGATGCGCAAAGTACGCGAGAATCGTTCTGAGATAAATAATTTCCTCGGGGACACTATGTACCACGAGGACACTATGTATCCGGCGGAATTTCGTGTAGAGATAAACAGGTAGCACGCGATTGCAGCAAACGCAAATGCGGACTATCGACATCGGGTTTTGATAAAAATGGTGAAAGTGGCGTCGATCTTGGAGTACGACCTAGTCGAATTACACGTAAAAGCTTTCATTGATGCGTCCAGAAGCACCCGAGATATTCCTGAGGCGAGAAGAGACGAGATACTATTCCTTTTTTTTCGTCGTAGCTGATGGTTCGAGATCCGTTGGACGTTTTCTTCTCACGACTGGACATCCGCGGCGAACGATGATCCGATGATCAGTGATTCCCTATCAGGTCCACGTTCCTCTTACAGGTAATTCCACTCCGCCCTCGACTGACAAGCGAGTATCGCGACGATATTTCCTACCGACGATTCGCGTCCTTCTCTCTATCTTTGACGCAGCCGAGGAAAATGCAGGCGAGAATTTCGCCCACGTGCCACCTCGTCGATTTATCTCTCTCGTCCCGACGTTTTCGTGTAGGCAGTGCGCCGTTATCATTGCTACAAACTCTTGGTCACTACCGTACTGCGAGCGATCCTCGACTATCGCGAGCTGGGGCCGCGTCGAAGGTCTGTACGGATCGCGAAGCTCGCATCGGCAAGGTCTCAATTTTCAGCTGTAAATTCAGCGAAAGAGCAAAAAAAGAAACAAGAAAAAACGGGGACGAGGAGAGCAAGGAACGTCCGGGGGCACAGATGGATAACGTTCGTGGAAGAACGTTGATTCCGCGCTGCGGTAAGAACGTGAGAAGAGCCGAAGGATTTCGTTCGGCGTGCACGTACGAGTACGCGTAACCAGAACACGTCTGGAGAACCACTCATCGATCCATGGATCTGTCATCACCTTCGGCAGGCGTAATATCTACCTCCCAAGATCTCTGGAGGCAGGGCAACGCACCTGCGAGCATCTAGCGTTAAATTAAATTGTCTCTCGATCCCTTTTTCGTGAAGTAACTTATAAAGGTACAGTGGACGTTGAAAGTTTCGTCGAAAGTGATGCTGGACCGTTTCGGAAACAACGAGGCTCGTTTGTTCCCGCCCGGCAAGGCTGGTCGTAACTTCGCGTGGGAAAGGGGGATGGAAAATGGTCATTTTCTTTCTACAAGACGAGAGAGAGGATACGTTGGGTCCGATGACGATGATGATATCCGAAGGCACGATCGAAGGTGTTGAATTTTTGTTACCAACTGTAACGGTGAGCCTCTCGAAACGTGTGTGAACCATGGCCGACGTTGAGGTGGCGATGGTAGATCCTCCCCGTCTGTCCTACATCTAGCCGTTGTATTCCCGACGAGTTGGAAGAAGAGCGAACATCGATCCTTCTTTTTACAGACCGCCGCACCCATAAACGTTGACCGTTCGGATCTGGCAGAGTCGAACGGGTCCGAGAGCATCAGCAGCAGCAGCAGCAGCACCGATGCGTTTTATCTCAACATTCGTCGTTCCTCGGATCGATACTACAAGTATTCTAATGCCTGTACGTACAGCCTCGTCGCGACAACCATCTTCTACCTTTATTTATTATATTGACATTCCTCGCCTTACGAAAAAGCTCGCTTGTAATACCGATACAATTACCACGCCGCGTAGCTCAGGAGTCTCGGACGAACATCGATAGTACCAACTTTTCGGATCGTCCCTAGTCGACACGTTTTTTCAACGGAGTTGAATTTTTCCCTAACATCGCGCGCGTCGCGACACGAGTGGTCAGTCGTAAATAAAGATAAAATCGGTACACGCGAACGGATAGTTCGAGAGTAACGAATCCTCCTAATCCGACGCATATAAATCTGGCGAGTGCTAAATCTTACCGCCTCTCTCGTTGCAGAGGAGGTAAATTGTCGCGCGAATTCGGCCTGGATCCGTGGAAACCTGAACTGTAACGCGCAACGGTGCGACCACGTGGTGCGATGTACTACTTGACGAACGAGCCGAATTTCATCGAACGTTTCGAGTCAGCGGTCCACGGTCGTTCCAGAACTTCGATGGTAGATTTCAGGGGCGACGGGCCGGAGGGGGGCATCGTCGGACACCGTCGACTCGGAGCATCGAGTTCAGGAGAGAGAAAAGAAGCAAGAAAATCGAGGCGTATCATCTGGTTAGTTTTGTAAGAATTCTCGCCCAGGGCCCATCTCTGTGTGTTCGTAAGCACGCGCGCACCTCTGTCCGCTGTCCGTTTCTCACGAGTGAGAAGGAAGGATCTTGACCAGGCGGCGGGGGGGTATTGCTGCCTCCCCGGGCATACTTGTTTCCCACCGAATCGGACTCGTCACAAATCTTTGGTGGGTCCACGCGGTGCGACATCTCCCGACTGCTCGGCGCGCTACGATGTACGTATACTTTACGTAGTACGACTCGTCGCGTCGACGCGACTTCGGGACCACTTCGGGACTGGAAAGGACGACTTGATTCCCGAAGATCTCTTCTTCCTGCGGCTCTACAGATCCCAGATCGCGCGCAGATACGCGGTGGGGTACGGTGACGACGGTGCAACGCGAACGGTCCGCACACCTCGTGTTAACAACCAAAACTCATAAAGACGTTTTTAGTGGCTTAAGAGGATGAGATTCGAGATCTGGCGACCGAGATGCCGACTTTGACTCAAGGACGATGCCAACCCGGAGGATTTAGGGAGAGGTGTATTTCCTCGTTTAAGGACCTGCCTCTCCTCCTTCTCACCTTCTCTCCGTCCCCCTCTCATCCTCCGAGGACTGAATGAACCTCGAGGCTACGCGATAAATATCCACCGATCTTTCCAGAATGAAGTCATCCTTGTGAATTCTTTCGATACGAAACGCCTTTCGGATAATGTACCGGTATTTTACCCGAACCTTCGGCTTTCAGCATCTTCGCCTTGGGTAGGTATGGCAGAGGAAAGGAAGGGGGGGAAGGGGCGAAATAGCCTCCTTAGTAAAAAAATGCTTCCACGCTTAGTTTGCCCCGCTCGTTTCGCTTGTTTTCGATTTCTCGCTACACATTTGGTGCTAACGTGCTGCGCCCATTGAAAAACGAAAATCTTGTAACGTGGGGCAAAATGGGGTCCCCGCCCAAAATTATCCTTAGCCGCGTACTGGTTATTAGTATGCGCTACGTCCGTTGAAAAATGAATTCTTTAGGGGGGCCATGTTGAACCCAGGGGCCCATTTTACCCCCCCCCCCTCCCCCTCCTCGTACTATTTTACGAGTTCTACACGAGAGAAGATCTAGGCTGCTCGCGTTCCAATGCTACCGATGTCTCGCAGTCTCGCGGGAAACCGGCGCGAGGTGTCAATGTAACGGAAAGATCTGTACTACCATTGAAACATCGGGCAATGAATGGAGAAGAGACGGGATTCGATGTTTCAATTACGGGAGGCGATAGCTGCAGCATGATCGACCACCGCCGCGTGTGCCGCGAGTACAGAGTCTCGCCTCTTCGATTTTCCCTGTTTTCGATATTTCTCTCCTTTTCACGGAGCGTGATACAGAGGTATAAATCGAACCGGCGAGATGAAAGGAAAGGCGGGACACGCATCAATTTCCACCGGTCGAGGTACGCCGCAACATCCCTTTCCCGAGGACATCTCTCCGCTATCTAACCCCTCCGCCTCCGTCCCAAACGCTATCTCGAACCTATCCCGTCGACATAAAGTGGGGAGTCCTGTCCAGGAAGCGACCGAAAGCCTTTCGATCTTGTCTCAATCAATTCTGGATGCCTGAGAAAGCGGGTTCGGTAGATTTCAGATAATAGAGCCTTCCTCTCGTCCTCTCGTCCTCTCGTCCTCCGGCCCCTGCCCCCTCCCTCCTATCGCTCGCTCGCTCTTCTCCCCCCGCACCGTTCGTGGAATTATTTCAACTTACACGAGAATTCGTTGGTGACCGTAGAAAAGGTGTCCCAGATTCCCGGGTGTTTCCTCTCGCGGCCGTCCGACAGGCCGAGCGAGAAGAGAAGGTTATCGTCGGTAGCCACCGCTTGCGCATGCTCAACCTGAAATACACCCGAGACAATGCGCGAGCGGAGCTCGTCGTGTGTACGCGGAGAAAACCTGTGACCCTTCCAACGAGCGCTATGCATATTTTTCTTCTCATCGAGAAGCGGCATTATGAAAATGAGCGTTCCGTTGAAAAAGAAGAACGTAATAAAAGTAGTAGGATGGAGGGCGAAGAAGGAGGATAGCGAGAGGAACATCTCAAGGATATGCGAGGCATGCCGAGCGAACCATTCGATGTAATAATCGTTGGGATAAAGAACAGGAAGCGAGCACCGAGCTCGGGTTCAGCTAATTTTTACTAATTAGCAATTATTTCCATTCTTTTGACACCTCGCGAGATCGTATATCAGCCGGGCCCTAAAATTAAACGTCTTAATGATTTCTGCTGCATAGAAATAGGTTATTTTACGCTTCCACACAACGGACAACCTGTTCGTATTATACACGCCTGACTCTACCCCCATTCACGTATCCCCCCACAGCTGCAATCATGCACGCCGCGAAAGACGTTGACACGTAAAGGCAAACCTACCATGAATTCTCAAGACCCAACAAAAACTGCCGACGCGATGGTAGCAGCTAAATTCTTACCATCACCCCACATTTCCAGAATCTACCTATCGTGCCTACTTCGTCTCGGGTACGACTCGCAACTAGCAAACGTACGAACAAACGCGCTCGCGTGACGTTTCCGACGGCGCGAGCGTAGTTTTTGAAGAACCGGTGGCAAAAAATCTACGCGCGATATTCGCAATATCCTCGACTGATCATATCAGAGATTGCGCGCTATGTTTGTTCCTCCGTCCGAAACTCTAAACAAATCACTACATCATTCTGGGAGGAAAAGCGGAACTCGAGAGTAATATTTAAATAAATCCACAACGGTTCCTATGTTCCAAAAATACCACACGCCATGTATCTAACAGGAAGCGCGAATCATGTGCGTAACTATCTGTTACAAATCGTGGTTCTAAGAGGAATAAGTTTCATCGATTTTCCAACACGAGTCGTAATAATTTGGAGATTCTCTATCTACGCTGTGATCGGTGATAAGCAATTTCGCTACTAATCGTCGTTATATCGTCCCGCGAGGTGAATCAAGAATACTGTTACTCGTTTCTTACCACCGTGCATCTCTACCCCTGCGGGGTACACGGCCAACGAGCGCCGGTTTTCTTTGGACGACTGGCATTAGACGTAATTGCATTTAAATCAGTTCCGAGATATTTGTCCACGAGTCACTCGTCGTAATTCGATTTCCTACCGCTAATAAATAGACTTCCACGAATCGCACGACTCGGTACCCACGCAAATCTACGCACCGCTTCTAATAGGAAGTAGAGGTACCTATTCCCGAATTATACTTACGTACGAAGTCGGCCCTCGTGATATATTTCCGGTCGTGTGACTTTTCAATAGATTATCTCCTCGCCGTCGCGATGACTCTGCTCTCTGTTCCTTACCGTTTGGATAGTGGACTACGTATATCCGATCGGACAACCGCTACCGTATGCTAATTTCACTTCGCTCCCGTTGGGGATTCGAGACACGTAACCGATAACGATAGAAGTACGAATGACAATCTCAGAATCTACTGCTTCTCAATTAGCAGCTGAATCGTTCGGGAAAAACGTGGCAGAGTCGCGATAATAGCGGGTAAAGAAGCTTCCCAACATACATTTCCCGACTCCGCAAACCAAGCCGACCGGTAATATCTGAAGCCATGGATGTGATCTTCATATTTTTGTAATGCCTACGAAGCAGGTATTGTCTGCGCTTTCTCAGGTGATGACAGAAGCACTCGAATCCTATTTTACTCGTTCGATAACTTCACCAAATATCCCTACACATCTCGTCGCCGCAGAAATGCTACGAATTCTCACGAGAAATGGGATATTCGCGGTCACGAAAAAATGCTCGACGATAACTATCATTTGACGCACGAATGGATTCGAACGAGTTCGGAAAAAAGCTGACACAAGGAGCCTTTCGAAGCCAACTTCTTGCACGATAACAACGAAACTCTCACGAAGAACTGATAAACCTGTTATTTGGTTTTCGCTGTCAATTCTCATCCAATTGGCATAAGCTGATATTAATCTGCTGGTCACTTTCAGACAGTTCCGCAGGATGTTCTCAGTTTTAGCGTATAATTGTCCTTTTTCTCTTCCCGTCGAATGCTAAGCGAGTAAAAGTCAGCCGGTTGGCGTAAAAAGGCTAGAAGAATTTGGAATTTGGTGGAAATACTGTCCTGAGGTGAGGTGAGTCGTTATTTTCTCCATCTCGATGTTCAACGAGGTCGCCTTCCCTCGGGTTTGGGAACTTTTTCATTTCCCGCTCGGAGTCAGCTCCGATGTACGAGCTTTCTTAAGCTCGGTTATACAGCTCCGCTTGATTGGTATCTGGGCGGGTCGGCTCGACTGCGAATACGGGCAGGACAGGTAAGATTTGATAGGTCGGAGTGAGAAAATGTTCGAGTCGGTAGCTAACTAAGATTCGATCACCCGTGACGTTTCCCAGAGAACTTTGTCCGCACCCCTCCGGCGGAAGGTCTCGATCTAGCAGAGTCACGGCAGGCGTCGAAGTAAATCGATGGGTTCTCACATCAATTGGCAGAAACACACGATCTCCGTACCTATGGTTATCTCAGCGGGAGTAGGTTGGCATAGGAACATTGCGCGCGTACGCAGGTTACACATATGCTTCGCGTCCCGTCGCGTCCTCGAGGCATTGTATCCTGTGTGAACTTCGGTCCGCGTCGTCCACCCTTTCGAGATGAGGAAAAAAAGGCAACCTGGTATGACAGAGATCCCTTGTAAAACTGTACAATACCCGCGGCCACGAACCACCGGTCAAACGCGCGCGCGCGAAGAAAACGAGAGGACCATAAAAATTTGGGGAAATGAAAAAAAGCGAAGAAAAAGTCCACGGTATAAAATGTCGAGGCTTATTTCGACCACTCGATACTCGGACGTACGCCGGAGGTTAGTTAAATTGATCTAGCATAGGAATGGGCGATTGTCTGGGAGGCGACACCGTCGCGTTATTTCTTAATTAAACAGCTTGTAAGTTTCACCAAATTTTACGGCAGCTCGTCAGCCTCCTGGAAATAGTCGAACTAGCAGGTGTTACGGTCTCCCAAAGAACCCCGGCTGTGTCAACGTAGCGCGTATCAAATTTTAGGGATCATTCATCGACGATGAGAAAAACGACGGTAGCCCACTGTTTTCAACTTGCTCATCGCCGCTGCTCTCTCATCCGCGTCGCCCGAGTCTCGTACGAACTCTCATCCCCGGCGCGCCGGCTCGCTCGAATCGGTGATATATTTTCCTGCTTCGTGGCGTCTCATTTTTCAATTATTCCACCGCGATCGTTTCATATTTTTACAGTACGTTCGAAAGCTATTCGTTAGAAATTTTCGGTTCGCCGAACAGACAAAGAAAACGACGCGCAGGTATATGTATACGTTGGTAGCACGCACAACGAGACAGACGCGCACGCGGCGAGCTTTGTCCGAGACTCGTGGTAACGTTCACAGATCATTAACGGGTAAAATGCAAAATGGTAAAACACGCAGACAATGAGGCTAGACCGCGGTCGGTGGCCGCCAAGGATTACCCTAAGGGGGTTGAAGGGCGCGCTTCACGGATTTCCCTCTCTCTCTCTCTCTCGCTCCCTCTCTCCCCGTTTCTCTTTCGCTCTCGCTCCCCTCTCGTCGGGAAACAAGGGGATTATAACATTTTATAACGCGCTAGTTTTACGAAGCGCTAATATCGAACGTACACGTTGCCACATAATAGCTCTATTCACTTTCGCTTCGACCCGCACCGTTTAGTTCCTAAATATGCAGCGCGATATTTTACCCGCCTAACGAGGCTTTCGCGCCCTAAAAATCACAGAATACCGTTAAAGCGATAATTTCCTTCGTTGCTCGACGAAAATTCATACTTTTTGTGAATTCGTATCGCGAGTCTGCTCCTGCAATTTTTCGTCTCGGCCAGCGGACGATGAGAATACGCTGTGACAAAACGAACGACCAAATGAAAATGCCAAAAATAAAAAAAACTGCGCATAGAATATCGGGACACGGGTCCGGTTCGTCTCCGCGGACAGTTGAAAGGACTTTCCTGCGGTATTTCGTATTCAAGGGATTGAAAGTTTTTCAAACGCTTTGCACCGGTTCGCAAAACTACTAACAGCGTTGCACGCCAAACAGTGCTGTGGGACTGTCGTTGTTGTTGCTGTTTTATTATTCCATTGATCGTTCTGATTTGCGAAGTATCGTCGAGTGAAACGTGATCGCGGAATGTAAATCTACGTTATCAAATCACGTGAACGACCATCGTATTCACGCGAGTAGGAGACAGCGTTCGAATTGTGGACGATATATTTCGTAGCAGTAATCCTGAAAGACGACGACCATCGAGCGTCGAGTAACAACGATGATTTTTGATGATGTTCAGCTGCGCCGGATATTCGAGGGATGCTAGATGTTTTGTATCGAATGAACGACGTACGACAGACGAGAAAGCAACGATCGCCATCGGCAAATTAGCCCGCGATCTATCGTCGATGAACCGAGTTTGTTTTTGGATAATCTGGGGGATACATCGTGGATGAAAGGATTAATTAGGAAATCATCGGTCCCCCAGGTATTTGAGGATCGAAATGACCCGGGAGATAAGTAGCGTACATAAATTTGATCGAAGTTACAAGCACAGTTGCTCCTATAGCAGCCACGGGCTGCGTAATATATATCGGAATGGCGACAGCTGTATAGGCGCGCGACCACCTAATCATATACGTTGAACCTCTACATATTATCCGTTAGATAAGCATCGTTGGTTACCGGAATGCACCGGCCGTTCGCGCGGTCGACGGGTCACCACCATACCCCGAGTAACACGGCCCACCTTTCCGTGCTGCTCCTCGGAGTCTTGCACGGAGCCCTTAAAGTCACTCCACCCCGTTCCCTGAGGCCCGGCGCTACCCCTCGTCGCCGGATCGGACCGGGACACTCTTGATCTATCCTGCCGCGACTCGTCTACCTGCAAGCCGTCCAGTGGCAATTAAATTTAAGGTGTTCGATCGTCCCCGCGGCCTCTCCCTCTCCCTCTATCTCTTCGTATCCCCGATCCACCCTTTCGAGTCCCGATCGTTGCACGAACCTCGTGCCGATGATCCCTTCGTTATCCGAGGAATCTCCTTCGATTTCGGAGCTGAGCGACGTAAGCGGGCAAAATCTGCCTCGGACCCATCTCTGCCGCAATAAAGAGAGAGGGAGCCGAAGACGGAAGGCGTGGAGAAAAAACAAAGAAGAGACGAAAAAACGTCGTTCACTTTCCGTTCGCACGATTTATTACCTTCGTAAAAAAGGACTTTTTTCAACCATCTTTCAACCACACGTCACGTTCGATGTATAACTAAACCCGGAGATATATAAATAAAAAATTATACTACCCGCGAGACCGTTTCTTACACGAACGGACGGACGGACGGACGGACGGACGACTCGTCGTTGATCGACGTTGCAGTCGCCGGTGTGCGCTTCGCTCGGTTCTGCCGCGGCATGCGAATATATATAATTATCGAACGTAAGCCTTCCCGATCTTTTTCTTCCCGTTGATTCTTCTTGCTTTTTTTCGCCACAAAAAGGAACCCGGCCAGGTATTATCGCCTTAAATCAACAGTGGCGCTGTCCGTTCCGTTCTCCACCTCCTCGAAGCCTTAATAGCAGACTTCGTTTAATAACCGCGGAGCCGAAAAACGAACCAACAAACCGAATGTCATTGCGATAGATTCGATTCCTATAGCCTCGCATGTGCTGCTACCCAATTACCAACCCCGTCGGGAGAACGGGAAAGAGCGAGCGAGCGAGAGAGCGAGAGAGAGAGAGAGAGAGAGAGAGAGAGCGACGCTTACGAAATAAATAATGCGCATACATCGCCCAATGATGATGCCTCAATTAGATCCATCGGCACCGCGTCGATCTCGCGATTGATTCGCCTCTTCCTATGGAATTTCCTAAAATCTTGAGCCCGCGAGTGAAACTTATCGTCAGCTTTGACTTCCTCGACCCTCGATCACGGTAAATCGTGGCCACCGGACAAAAACTCAACGTTTACCATCGTCGATAAAAGGAACGACGGAGAAAAAAATGTAAACTATAAACGTCGCCGGCGCCCTTAGCGACGGTAGTGAATACAGAAGTTGTCAGAAGCCTTCGGTGTTCAAATTTCAGATGATAGTTGAACGACGTGTCTTGCATTTTTATGAAGAAACCGGGCCTTTGGATCCCACTTGCTTGGTAGCTCTGTCGGCGCGTGTTTTATTTGCCTTTTTTTCTCCGCAACATCAGCGTGTTATCATCGTGCCCGGAATTACGTCGATACTTCGCCGCTCTCATCTTTTTATTTATCCATCGGTTATTATAACTTTACGGCTGTATCTATGTTTCGAGATTATGATAATTTCGATACCTCTCCGCGATGCCATGGAAACAGTCCAAATCTCCTTCCTCCCGTCGTCTTTCTCGGCGCCGCGCTATAATTTCGTCGAAACGGAAACGCTAGGTGACATCGGCCCTAAAGCTGTATCTTCGAAAACCACGTTCCTATATTTATGACCAATAAATAATTTAATTGTTCGCCTCTCCAGCGTTCGATTGCTTATCGGTGATCGAATCGGTCGGTATGTTAATGAAATAAAATTAAGTCTATCGGAACGAGTTGAGATGTTACCGCGACCAGCGATGCTCCCTACCCGCTGCTCGACATTGTATCGGCTCGCGTCCGTTCTCCAATTTCTTCCCTCTGCTCGCATCGATCGTCCGCCTTAATTCCGCTCGAGAAACGGACTCTAATCTCCTCTCGGCAGTCAGATTTATTGAGATTCGCGCGTCTCGATAACGCCCGTGCCGTTGCGCGTATCTGGAGCAATAGACGCTCGATCGCTTCGATGGACGCTCGCGCGACGATTCCTGCGCTCGGAAGCATAGCTGCCGAGAGTCCTAGCTGCTGCCTATGAAATTACCTCGTAACAAGCGAAGAGAAAAAAAATAAAATAAAACATTTGACGTTACCGCGAGGCTGCTCGCGATGATTATGTAGATCGACCAATTAGCTGATGGTTGAATCAGATCGGGGAGTAATTCCGAACAGACGAGCATCGAGGTCCGGAAAAGGCGCAATCAGTCTTATCTCGACCCGCCGAGAGTGCTCCGTGCAAAATTTCATATGATTTCATAATTAAAGATGCAAATTCGATCGTGTTACGTTGCGTCGTCTTTTGTTCGACAGTAGTTTATGCCGCTCTCGATTCGATTGCGCACTTACGCTTCCTACGACCTCGACACGCGAAACGCGTCCAACAGGATCGAAGACGAGGCAGTCGCAGCTAGAAAATCGGCGAAAGACTCGCATCGTCAGATTTTATCGAGCTTGTATCGCGGTGAATTCCAGATGCAAAGAGTTACGGATGAGGAGCGAATCGAGAGAGGACAAGAGTGTGTCCAATCACCGGTCAAACTCACACACGAGCGCCGGACTTCGTACTCTACAATTTGCTCCCGAAAATCAAACTCATCTTATTGGCGCTGTGGCGAGGCCTTAGGAAGCGGTTATTATATCTACCCGTCAATAATAATTATATTCATTACGAAATGGAACGCGAGAGGCCCAACGTTCGGAATTACGGGTTCAAAGAAATCCCAATGAATCCAATGAGGCCTTTGTGATTACTTCTCGCTCGCTCTGCTCTATGCTACGGTGCGCTGTTCACGCAGCAAATTCTTTGCGCCATCCAAGTATTCACGTATCCAGCTCAGACTTCCGTGACGGATTTTCGGGCCGAACCATCTGTGGCCTCGCGTTTCGCGATTTCGCCGTTTTCGGCGCCGAATTTGAAAAAAGAAAAAAAATCACTGCGCTAGCGAAAAAATCTTGTTCGGGTTGTACGACGAGATAAAACGTGGTTCTAACGTAACTTTTACAGATTGTGATCCGAACAGATCCGCAACACCGGCGTAATCGTTCTAATCCCGCGATTACATCTCGCTACGTAAACAGCTGCTCGCGAAAAACAATAAATAAGGCATAGACGCGGTAATTTGTATTATTCTGACACGATTTCGTGGAGACCGGAAACTGGAGCTGTTCGATCTTTCAGTCGAACGATTCGACGAGTTTCTTTCTCCCGGGACGAATTTTTAGACGAGCAAGCGCTCGGGAAAATAATGGGTCCGTGACAGGATTGAACGGAAGGAGTATATCCCAAAGTGATGCGCAAAGACCGCACTGATACACTCCTACTTTTAGTTCCGGCTCGAAATTGTATCATAAATAATTCTGGCAATTATTAAGCGTACTTATGAATTAGTCATATTCGATCACAGCAATTCACCGTGGACACGCGCCTCTTGCAATTGAGATATCGCCCGAATTTCTTTTTTGGCACCCACAACCGTGGGTGCTCTTTATTCACAATGATAATTAGTTTTTACATTTTTAGAAAGTCACGCCGCGCGATGTGCGCAAATGAAAATATGAAACTTTCGAAACGTGGCGTTGAAATTCCGAAAACCGCGCGGATTTACCGAAACGACGTTGTTTTGCTTGCTGGGTTGTCTACTGGTGAGTCTTAGGCGCTAGTCGAAGGCAAAAAGTTCCCTCGATTTCCATTGCTTCGGATCTTCCATCCGCGGCGAGTTGATTCGCGTGTATCGTTTGTTCTTGGTTCTACGATACCAATTTTGTGGAAAAAAAATGCACGCGATGTCGCGATACGCGAGTGAAATTCGAGCTTAATGGAAATGGATATGTTAATGGGATAGGGTACGGGAAACTGTTTTTTTCGACTCTACTTATCTCTCCTTTCAGACCGCTTCATTAGTGGATCTCCGGCAAAATTGGGTGTAATCAGCGCTGAAAAATGAGGATGATATGGAGCAAAGTGTCGGACGAATTAGATCCGCGAGGTAATTCTTGAAGATTGACTGGTCGACCGAAAACCAGATTATTTGCTGCTCGTCGTCGGCTTATCGCAAAACAGACTGGGCCATCCTCTCCGAAAGCAGATAAGCCAACTTGCCTCTGCGAATCGCATGGGAATTTAATTGATGATACGATATATCACGAGTTGGAAAAGGTGAATCAAATCCGCAGGCGCCACTCCACAGATCTCGCAGAATTGTTTCAAGAAAAAAGCTGCCTACCTTACCGACACCCCGAGCTTGCGCGGTCGATAATGCAGCGTCCTATCGACGGTGGGTAACTGCTCATCGCGAAATACGCGCGGTCGTTACCTGACGATGGTAACGGCCGACCAACAGTTGGCAACAACGGATTTTCACGGCAAAAAATTATAGCCGACACCGCGGAGGCAAAGAGGAATTATCCAAAGCATCTTAGGAACGTTTAAGCAAGACGCGAGTCATCTGCAGTTTTTTCCGCGGTGCAACTGCGCGCAACGACGGTTAATAACAATAACGACGAGCCACTTTCTTTCTCACTTGCGTAAGAACGAAGTTCTAATAGTTTTCTTCCGCGAATCATTTTGGAGAGAAGAATGCCTCGTTTATATTCGCTCCTTCGAGGCACCGAAGTACGTAATTTCTGTAAGTGAAGCAAAAACTAACGAGGTCGTGGAGAAACGGCATCGTATTGCATAGCAGCGATCAATGATTTGTCTCTTGAATTCGGTTTGTACTTGCACGCGAGAGAGGATTTCCTGGAAGGATCTCGATCTTTAGAAAGCAAAAATCGAAACTATTCCCTTGTTTTTGTCTCGAGCAGAAAGTACCTACGTAGTTTGAGGACTTTGCCGAAAAACGATGGAAAAAAATTCTACTTAGCATGCTCTGGCTTAATTGGTCGCCACTAATGATATTCCGTTGGGGGAGGCTGATATTTCTAGTTAATTGACTTTTGGTTAACAAAAAAATAGTTGAAGATGGATACATTCTGGAAAAAGAGGAAAAAGAGACGAACGCGTCGACACTTATGCTTTTTTGAGTGTGTGAATGACACCGTTTTTCGGAAAAGTGCTGAAACTACGTAGGAAAATGTTGAGTTGAAATGGACGAGCAGGGATGCGTTGTTTTTGTGAAAGAGGATAAATCTCGCACGAGCCGGAAGGATATTTGTGGAAACGGTGAAGAAATCCGCGCGCGTTGAGCAGAATTGGTTAATTGTCTTCTGTGGGCATAATCGCAAGACTTTCATCTCCCATCGGAAGATAAGGCGACGTTGCATATTTGACAATTAAATTTCCAAGCTTTCCCTCGTGCCTCGATCTCGTAATGTCGCAATGCGTATTTACCTCATTCTGCTTGGGACGCCGAGCGACAAATGTTCAGTGGTCACGGTCGGTATTTAAGAAGACGACTCAGGATTCCCAGCGCTAGTTTCACCCAAGCAATAAGATCTAGGAACGTAGAACACCGCGAGTCGCGAAAAAAAGGGGACGTTCAATTTCGACGGGCGAGTGAATTAGTCGTCGAGAACGCGCATCCTGGAAATCCTCGATAAAATGTGGAGATCCATTCTGATAATTTTATGTATCGGCATTTGCTTCAGCTTCGCGTTCGGCGACGATAGCGAATGGAATACGAAGGGTAGAAATCGGGGTAGAGCCTCTCATCGGAAACGGTCGTGGCTGTCGGGCGAAAGACGACAGATCCTGTCGGAAAACCCCTCGGGACACGGGAAATCCAGCCCCGCCAGAGATTCGAGGTGTAAGCAGTCCAAAAAAAAAAATCCGCCTCAACAAGTCCGTGACTCGAGCCTGTTTCGATTATTCGCGTGTGATTTGCAGTTCTCTCGCTCTTCACCATCGTCCAATTCGACAACAGCGTCTGCAGCAGTGCGAGCGGCGAAAATGGGACGTGCACGTCAGCTGCGGAATGTGCTTCGAAGGGTGGAATATCCGGTGGACCTTGCGCCAACGGTTACGGGGTCTGCTGCACGTGTGAGTATAGAGATATGGGATACACCAAAGGGTTCGATTATTCGATTACCAATTACGGGCTCGTTTCAGTCACGTTGTCCTGCGGTCAGACGACCAATGTGAACAACACTTATTTCGTCAATACCAACTACCCGTCGCCCTTCGATGGCACGGAGTCTTGCCAGCTGACTCTGACCAAATCCCATCCGGACATCTGTCAGTTTAGGTAAGTTCGCGATACTATCCAGCCACCTATTTTCTCCCATATCTCTGAAAATTCGGAAAAACTGTATACTTTTCTATACGTTAGATGAACCCGAAAAACTTCTGTTCGTCCCGCAATTTGACCTGAAATTTTTTTCGAGAAAAACAATTGTCGAAATGAAAAGTGTCAGTAGGCGTGTAACTTCGACGTCGAGGTTCCAAAAAATCTGAAAAAAATCATAGAGACGACATGCGGCGCGTCGAAAAGTATAGACATTGCGTAGAATGTTCAGAGACATCGGAAAAAATGGGTGGTCGGATTTAGGAATAATTTAGGAATAAACTTTGGCTGTACCAAACCGTTGCGGCTTACGTTCAGGCTGGACTTCGAGCAGTTCAACATCCGTGGCCCAGAAAGCATGAACCACGCCTGTAACAGCGACCAGTTCATCGTCTCCGGCGGCAACCCGATTCCGCCGATATGCGGGACCAACAATGGGAATCACAGTCAGTCGATCAGACCTTGTCTTCCCTGCGAATTATTCTTTTTACGTATCGTGACGAAAGCTCGTTGTCGCAGTGTACGTCGACGCTGGAATCGGGCAGACGAATCCTATCACGTTGACGTTCGTGACGAGCGGAATGTCCTTCCCAAGATCGTGGAAAGTGAAAATCGCCCAAATCCCGTGCAGCACTACGTACAGAGCGCAGGAAGGATGCCTTCAATACTTCACCGGTGTCTCCGGGCAGGTGAAATCCTTCAACTACGATCCTACGACGGGCTTGCAGCTGTCCAATCAGGACTACAGCATCTGTATCAGGATGGAGCGAAATTTCTGTGGGATCCAATACACGACTTGCGCCAACGCGGGTGAGTTGCGAAACTCAATGAGGAATAGTATATCTCCGAGTCTCCAATTCCACGCGAGTATCACACCCTCTTTCTCGAATCTGCAGCACCGATGATGGTCACGGGAACGGTCGGAGGTAACGCGCAAATGCCGAGGAGCACCGCGTTCACCCTGACGGGTAACACGCAAGGTACTCAAATCGCATCGATCACCGGTGCTGCCTGCCAAACGGATTGGCTGATGATACCGTGTGCCTCCAATATGGGACGACTACCCAACACGGGGGTGCAATGCACGGACCGAATTTGCGGCGGTACCTTCAGCGCGGAAAACCAGATGCTGAACTCTTCGAACGTGATGAGTACGTACAATTCCGTGATTCCGGCCAAACCGGCGAGAAGAATTCCGATCGAATTATTTGCATACAAATGCAACGATGTTTCAGGCACGGTGAAACCATTTAGGCTCGTTTTTCACACCGACAGCGTCGAGGCACCCAACGACGTTGGCAATCGAGGCTTCTGTTTGGATTACATACAACAGCCTTGTACGAACAATATGTAAGGCGAGATCGAGGACCTATGTGTGTACACGTAGGTGCGTGTGATTCGGCTGGGAAGAGAGGAAACTGCGAATCTTGGTCGAAACGAGAGGTGGAGGAGAACACTTTTACTTTATGCACGGAGTGGGATGGAAAGTAATTGAGAAATTCGCAGATGAATTCAGTCCCCGTGACGCGCTCCGGTTACTTCGTTAACGAGCAGAACGCAACAATCGTGGCTGAAAGTCTTGAAAATTCAAAACAATAATTTCACGTTCACTTAGAGACGAGTAATCATTGCTAGCGGAGTTAATTAACCGGCAAAAAATATTTCCGCAAGCTTCGTCGTTTTTTCAAAGAAACATTTATTTATTGATCGTACATTCATAAATAGTCGTTTGAAATCTTGCCAGGATTACTCGCATTCCCGAAAATTTTCGAACATCTTCTTTCGTATTTGTTCGTCCGTCGATGTACATTTCATAGTATATATATCTAGTTTCGAGAAAAGACATTTGTATACGAAACGAAAATACTTGTCAGAGGTTTAAATATTCTTTAATATGCTTAAACTTGCATCGTTCGATTAGCGAAACAAAGCTGTTCGGTTAATTCCATCCAGGTGTGCAAAAAATCTGCTATAGTATGGTCGTCACGGGGATTAATGAAAACCGAGTGAATGCAATTTGATTTGTCTTCGTAGAAACCGTGGGGAAAAATATTGGTGCGTATAACAGCAAGTATATTTTAAAAATCGTTAACTGTCAGTGTGATCTCGTATTTGAAAATAACCAGCCGAACTTTACGAGTGGGCGAAATGCTACCTGAGTTTCTGCTTTGCAGGTAACGTTATTCCGCAGATCGTAGAACCTTAACACAGTCATGCCGACGCATATAAAATACATGGATACATTTGTATACAATACTCCCAATATTTTTTACTAACGAACTCCAGTTCAACGGCGTCGATATGTTTCGTGCGTCGATACACAGTTTAGAACACGACGACGTTGTTCTTCGGGTAAGTAGATCGGGTGGATCGAAAAATCCACCCCCAAATTCCGATCCAAGCTCACAAAAGATGTGCTCAGTGATGTCACGATTTTACTGTACCGTTGCGGCGGCTTTGAATGTGATGTCCGAGGGTAAATTCGATGCTGGATTTTTCGACGTGCCAATTGACGAACAATTATTAAGTGTTGATCGTAATTTACGAATGACAAGGATCAATAGAATCGAATTTTTAGAATAAAAAAATCAGTTTAGATATCGGATTGCAAGTCGTCCCGTGTCGTCGCTCGATGTTAGTCTGACGTGCATATTAAACGAGTACAAATCATTACGAATAGTTCAAATCGCGTTAATCTATTCACATGCATGTATGTAAATTGTACTACGTATCGTGTCGATCGACGTGATATTTTTTCATCTGCATCATCAAAAACCACAATAGATTATCTGCATCGTATAACTTATGTCATTAACGTTAGGTAAATATTCTCTATGATCGAATAAATAATTATGTACAAGCGATGTGACGTCGATCGTCTGTGTTTCACGTACATCTTTCGTTCCTTTCCCAGAATTTCGAATAAAACCGCGACATTGCAATTAATTTTGGGCGCGATTCCAGGTTCGTCTATCGTGACCTCGATGCTAGCAACGTTGCTCGATACATTTGATTCAAGTGAAATTCAACAAATTTTTAGACAACTCTCGTACAAAATCCAATTCCTTCAAGCTGATGAAAACCACATTTTAAACGGAATATCGATCGAGAATCGAATGGGTCACATACATTATATCGAAAATCGAGACGATTTCACAGAGGTTTGAAAAAGTCTCAAGCAAACACGTATTTATCTCGAGGACGGAATTAAGATGCTTCCTTTGCCTTCATGAAATACGTCAGCATGTCGATAGGTAGCGGGAAAACGATCGTCGAATTCTTCTCCGCAGAAATGGTATTCAACGTCTGTATAATCAGAAAATAAAAATTAAGTTCGAATCAAAAATCAGGCGAGCTCGAATGGAAATGGGTTCGAAAAGAAATGGGATCCAGTTGTATCACTGGCTTGCGGTTGGGGGAAAACGTGGAATAAATATATTATACATGGTTATTCCGAGATAGATCTCGAGAGATATTCACGAACCTGAAGGTAACGAAGCTGCAAGGCTGCAGGTGAATCTCCGATGACTTCGGAAGCTTCGCGCAAAGCTCTGCTAGCCTTCTGCTCGCCCTCGGCCGCGATCACCTTGTTTGTCAGACAGATTTCAACGTTTGTTATCCCAACTCCGAAATCACGAGACGAAGCACAGCGGACATAAGAAATATCACGGTAATCGCTCACCTTAGCTCGAGCCTCGCGCGCTGCCTCTGCCTCCGCAGCCATTGCTCTTTGCAGTTGAACAGGCAGACGAACATCCTTGCTGCGGGGCAAAGAGAGGAAATTGTGTCTCGCACTACGCATTTATTTATTTCGAGTCTGAAAAAAATAACTCACATCTCGACTCGCTCCACTTTGATGCCCCACGAGTCTGTAGCTTCGTCCAAAGAAATCTGCGAACGATAAACTTATCTAAGCTACTCGTAAAGATGCGGAGATCCCGGTGATTTAATCGAGCCTTGGATCGAATAAGCTCAAGCAAGTCGCTTAATCAGAAGCTCGTAAACGTTCGCGTCGGACGAGATAAATTGCGCGGATTTAGCAATCTCACGCTATCAAAAAGTAACATTTTCTATGGTCCATCCCATCGCATAGAGATTCAAATTACCTGCATATTTCCGGAAAGAGTTTCGCGCTCGCTGAGGATTTCGTGCAGAGGTCTGGTGCCCATCGTGTTCCTCAGTGTCGTCTGAGCGAGAAGACGCGTGCTGTGATGGGCGTTCTCCACGTTCGCGATTGATATGGTAGCGTTGTTCACTCGATAGTAGACCACGGCATCGACGGATACCGTCACGCTGTCTTTCGTGAGGACCTGATTCAACAAATGAAATGAAATCTCGAATTCATTCACTCCGGTGATTTTCTCAAAATCTATCGTCCATCTTTGCTCCACCGAATGTGAATTGTTCTCAAAAACGAGATGCACTCACCTCTTGGGGAGGAACGTCGTAGGTGCGTGTACGTAAGTCAACGCGGGCATAACAATCAATGCAGGGTAAGATGAAGAAGATTCCTGCAATCGAGTGGAAAAAAAATAGCGAGAACGGTTATTACAAATAGTTTCGTAATTGTCCAAGGGATGTTTTTAAAGAAGACTACCCATTTATTAAACCATAATAGCCGTTATTCCGATGATTCAGTAGTTCGCTGAGGTAATTTCGATCTGATTTCCAAAATATCAATAAAACGGTCGGGAATTATTAGCAACTGATTGCGAATGAGAGGTGAATATTCACGAGCTGGTGAGAACGCGAACATCAGCGGTATCGTTTCAGTCCGTGTCTCAGCACGTAATTTACGGTTCCTTCATAATTGATGAGAGTAAAAAATTCACTTGAAAATAAATCAAAAATTCATTTTCACAGCGAAGGTCTTCTCCACCGGGTTTTAAATATTCTACGACAGCGTAATTCACCGC
The DNA here is from genome assembly GCA_963969455.1 of Arge pagana. Classification (NCBI taxonomy): domain Eukaryota; kingdom Metazoa; phylum Arthropoda; class Insecta; order Hymenoptera; family Argidae; genus Arge; species Arge pagana. Next base: position 8,433,857 of record OZ018310.1, on the reverse strand, counting down.
GAGGCAATACCCTATTGTATATTCAAAGCTCGAGGATTGTGAGTAAAAATGGACTAAAATCAAACCGTTCGAGAGAGAATTTTTTTCTTTGCCTGGTATTATTTTGGGATTTGAATCTATCGAAATTTCCGGGTGGGAGAGACGAATTAAGTGCGAGTATTATCTTCGACCGGGTTGGTTCTCGTTAATTTCAGTTCATTTGTCTTATTCCTAGTTTCTCCAAATTTACGATTGGGGAAAAAAACTTTTCATCGCGCAACTGTTTCAATTTACATTCATGATCAGCGATGCCCTCGAAATTGCACGAGCTCGCAGAAATACGTGAGCTGAAATTGCATAAGCATTCGCCATCCAATTATCCACGCATTTGACTCGAGGTAACGGACGTTTGTACATTACAGGATTACCAGGCTGCAAAGTGTGGACGATCCTCAATTTCACAGGGCTCTGAACATCGCGATCAATACTCACTGACTACCGAAGTACATATCTTCTGTACCCAACGTGACAACAACAGGCGAACTTCTCGTTGCCGCTCGTCATCCTTCGAACTTTAGGTAAGTTAACTTCAGTAACAGACGAGTAAACGAGGCACAAATCCCCGAAATCTGAGGATACGAACGGATTGAGATGGGGTTTTTTGCATTCGTTTCCAAAACTCGCTAGAAACTGCACTTGTGCGGTGCAAAGTGCATTGGAAAAATGCAACTTGCGAAAAATATAAAATGACCTGTAGGTACATTTTTTTCAGATAATTTTTAGAAACGAATGCAAAAATCCCATCGCGATCCGTGAATGTCCTCAAATTTTGGAGGTCGAACGTTCTATTTCCTCGCCTATAACACAGCCAGAGTTTCACCCGTTTCTTCGACCCTTTTTTCACCCGACCCTTCGTCGCAGGATCGAAGCAGTGCTTCGATTCTGGTACCACTTAACGACGAAAACGATCTCTCGAAGTGAGTTTGAACAACGACTCACCAGGACCCTTCGCGCCGCCCGAAAGTAATCGACCGAGTCGAAATATCACAGCCCTCTCGTATTCTTGAACAACCTGTAACCATTACGATAGAACAATGCGTTAATCCGCGCGCAGAACTCCGAACAGAGTAGCGACGCGCTACCTCGATCCAACAAAGCTCTACGAATTCACGCTAAAAGCTGCGTTAGCCTCGGATATCTATTTCTCGGAGTCGCGTCGACGTTTCTTTTGGATCGTAATTATAAAAGAATCAACTCAATGGAAAATGATCATTTCAGTTGGCAAAAAATATACATGGAATACCAACGATCGATCATGCCGTGAAAAATAATGCGTGGAGTTTAATGTACCGTGGATTTCTATATCTGGTCGAGAAATCAATATTTTAACGTAGAGAATAGCGAGAACTCAGCGGCGTGTTTCAGCGTGCGTCGGTTAACCAAAATTCATCAAGCTCCGCCGTTTCCTGAATAAATAATGTCGCTGCTGGTTTCGTGACATTACGAAATGAATGCCTCCGTAAAATTCGAAGTGAGGGGAGGAAAATTAATAGAAACTCGGGGATGCTGAGGAGGTACGTAGGTATCTTGGGGTAGGCGTACCTTGAAGCAGACGAAGAGCGAAAACGGCATTGTCAGGATCACTATGATCCAGGACAATACAACGAGCACATTTCCAAATGTCGTGGCCTCGTCGCCCGATGGTTCCGCTGTAACATCAAATCACTTTGATCATTTGTCATACTTTGGCAAACCACGAAGAGACAAAGATACGCGGCTGGTCTTAACTAGTACAAAGACACATTTCTCATCCTCAGTTCTCATCGAAGGTTCCCCGTATTTTCGCGCGTTCACGGTAATTCGAACGCTGCAAAGTTCACGCAAATCCATGTTCGACACGTGTTAAAGATATGTAGGAGCAACGAACTCGTCGCCATCGACCAAATGCTCCTGGTTCGTTAAATCATAATACCATGAGCTCCGCGTACTCTCGCTGACTAACAAGCAACCCTCGGAGCCTCCGAAACTGGAGCGAAGTAACTCTCATCGAGGTCTCTGGCCCTACATTTCGAGTAACGAGTTAACATTTCATTCTCACCTGAAATATGCAGCGCGAATGAACCTGTAGCATGTAAAATGCACGCGTATCTGACAGTGTGAAACGATGTTACAGCCTTGGCAATACAGCCAGAGAATTATTGGTTATTTACGGATCAGGTAACGGTTGCCATTTTGTTAGTTCGGAAATTCACTCGTGCGAAGAAGTGTAATCCGCTTTCTGCTCGCTGCCATCGCTCGTTGAATAACGGAGAGCTGAATAGTGGCGCTATTTACTTCCAAACATCTGTATACGATACAATTTATGAATCGATATGCGATACGTGTAATCGACGTCGTATGAATTATAGCGCTGCGACTAGGACTTTTGTTCATATTTCATTGTATCGTTGGATCTGAACGTCGAAGCGTCTCCACAATTGAAAATGGGTCATTTTCATACCTTATCTGCATTTCAGTTGGACGAACAACTGTAATGTTCGTCCATAATGCTCGAATCGTGTGTTAAAAGTTTTTTTCGGTTTTACGCTAGTGTGTACACTACACACCGTCTCTACCACTCTACAACTCTGCGTAGAGTAAAATTTGCTCTACTTGTTGCCAAAAAATGCGCGCACACTGGAAAGTTTTAGAGGCGAGAGAACTTTCGCGTGGAGTGGCGATAGAGCGTCTTGTAGAACAGGCACACATATACACCTACACATCGCGGATAGAACGCTACGCTCTACCGAAAAAGCTCTGTGGAGTAAACGCACCCTAAGGGTGCTTTTATGCTTTTTCAGGCAACGATTGATAGTGATTTTAAATCGTTGTTTCGTTAGGATCTTATACCGAAAAAATTATCGAACCAAAGTGGTGTCGTCGCAGAGGGATGTAGCATTATTAGAGCATCAGCAAAATTAGCGAATGCTATATTTTTTTGTTTCTTCGATATTTTAACTAACGAATCGTTGGTTTTGTAAGCGGATTTATGCGTTCATCGATGGTTTTGGTCTGGCGAGAAATCAACTTGTTGATGCAGGTGATTGAAACTCCGCGAAGCTATAATGGTCGTTCCCGCAAATTCTTTTACGCGTGTCGATGCTATCGATCGATGCCTATCGATTGGACGGAAAATGCGCCGCGCGACGCGATGTCAAACCACGCGACTTTTATTAGAATGTTTGAAATTCGATGAGATTAAATTACCATCGAATTTAATAGTTTACCGTAATCAAGGGGTGAAATTAACCGACGATCAATCGCCCCTGCAAAGTATAAATGTTTTCCTATCGAATCTACAGATCTCAATATGATAGTCTGTTCAGTTCACCATAAATCTCAATATAAGAAATGACGGTGATGTGAAAACTCTATCAATAAATTTACATGAACTCCCAAACATATCCACTTTGAGCAAATCGAGTGATACTCGTATTTGCTTAAATTGCTACAGAAAACTACCGTACGGACACCGAAACGGAGATTAAAAAAAAAAATATGTTTTTTAGGATCTGAGTGATTGATTTCTTGCTGCATGATTTGCTGCTATTTTTCTAGATTATCTCGAAAACTTGGTATCTATGTGACGTTAATTTCGTGATGTGTGGTAAAGTGATGCGGTTTCGAGGTACTGAAGTTATAAAAGCAGGTTGCGCAACTTATTGTTCTGTTGATAAATAATTGCCGTGGCTCATTGCCAAATGTCAAGTACATATTATATTGCCTCGCATGGCGACACTGGCAAGTGTAATGGGAGAGAACATTGGTCGTTGACGCCGTGCAGTGATATCTTATAACGCACCGGAATGCAAAAACGTACGATACAACTGTAAGATAGAAATTCGCACCAGCTGTTCAACCTTTATACTTGACCTACCCCACGGTGCAGCGTGCTTATTCCGATCTTCAGTCATCCCGTTCAGTTTTCCGTGCACTCGTCGTTTCTCTGACAGATCGTGTTTTCAAATTTGGCAAAACAAACTAGCTACTCTATTAATTCGTAAAATGGAGGAAAAACATGCTCGACGCGATCTGACGGTGGAACCGACACTACGTCGTACTTTGCCCCTGCTTGGCCAACCCCCGAGAACAGACATGCGCCTCGGAGGCTGGCGTGACGTATGCCCGGGTGTGTCCGTCGCTGCTAAACACCGGAATTTCGAAATTCACGGTTCCTGAGACTGCTCAGTGTCTAGTTGTCACAAATTTCCTGAAAATAAGACCCGATCGCTTCCAAACTAGTTCGAAATACCGTCTCTACTCCGCCCGTGATGCAACCCCATCATCCTCCCCTCTCATCGCCCCCACCGAAAATCATCAGCGGCGAACACAAAATATGGTATCCCGTGTTTTGCTGATGGGAAATTCCACGCGTAAGAAATCTCCCCAATATCGAAACCGACGCGCATCATCATCAGTGACGAATTATCGGTCATTAATTCCGCGAAGTGCTTTCAGCGCAACTGCGTAAATTCTAGCCACTCGCTCGACATGAAGGATCGTTAATAAATATCTGATTGAAAGTCATTCTGAAATTTTCCGTGGTCGTTACCGGAAGTGTGCCGCACCGCGCTTCGCATACGTTGGTATTTGTATATGTATCTGTTGGTACGCGTCAGATTCGGGTAGGTTACATCTATTAGACCTAGCTTAACTCGATGCCGGATTCGAGACTCATATTTGACGGTACAACCCTCGTTATCGATCAGTATGACCATCTGTCTCACCGAGAGTCCGCTGACCCATGGATCCAAAAACGAGCGACGGTATGCGCAATTTGCCAACGACGATTATTCTATAATAGTTTTTCCGTTATACCAAATACTACAATAACTCTTACTCTTTCGCAGGTGTTTTTATTTATGGAACTTTTCCTAAAATCGAGTACTCAGAGAATCGTGAAAATATTCTGAACGCCAAATTATAGAATAACATGTCCAACATTTCGGCCAAATTTCACGCCCAAAATTAGAGGATAATTGTTGTTTTTTTTTAATTTGGTTTCGGTTTTCTCCTTGGTGATTCTATTGTCTGTGTATGCCTGAATCCAGGTTGAAAAATTCTTGATGCAATTTTATCTGACAGCTGCTTTCCACTTGTTGAATACGGGAAAAAAGCTGCCGCTGATAAATCCGCGTCGTCGCATACGAGCAGACATTATTTTCTGAAAAATTATGCAATTTAACAAACTCATTCGTCGCATACCGTTTTCTGCTTTCCTAAGACTCGAAATAACGTGAAATGAATTTTCACCGGCCCAAATATGTTTTGTAATCAGACTGAAGTTTCTGTGTCGCGAATAAAATGCATCGGACGTCGCTGACAACTATATGAAATATTTCATGATTGATCGCAGCAAACATGCAGTTTCGTCTTGTCAATTCCTAATTATTGAAATTGTTCCTATTTTAACATAGAAATTTTCTCTACGTGAAATTCAAAAAATACCTATTTTTTGCTCCGTGTATATATTCGTGGTAAAGATTTTCCTCTCCGATTTGAAATAGACTGAATTTTTTAACACGTTAAAAATCGATGTACTGCACTATTGACGTACGCTGGCGCTTGAACGTCGCTATTATTTTATGCCTGACAATACTCTTCCAAATAAACCTGACTAAATATTATGCTATCCTACGTAAGTACGCTTCAGCAAATAGTGGATCCGAATTGCTCGTCCAACGATCGCATTCGGCGGCTCCTTGCCATTTAACACGATTGCGATGGAGTGTCTAGCGTGTGCGATATCGCGAAAAATGTTTCCCCTCATCGTCGTGGTACATAGTAGCTTAGCATCATAAAGAAACGCGTCGTTTGCGTAGGTCGCGTGAATAATCGTGAAGAGTTATGCGTAGGACGTCCTCAGGACTTTCTTTGGCAACGTGCTATAAAGAAGAGAATGGATCGGGCCAAATGCCGAGAATCGGAGCTCCTTACCATTCGCGGTATCAAATGCAGCGAGCAATGGTGTTAACTGGAAAATAAATGATAGCCGAGATTGGTAAATGGTAAGGCGCGAACGAAGCTTAATGGAACGAGGCCACGAAATGCTAAGTCTTTCGTAAAACCTCCAGCACAGCCAAGCAAACCAGCGCCCTTCGTTTTCCCTCGACGCTATTGAATTTTAAACATGTTTTCTCTACAGGTACGTTGACACGAGAAAATAATACCACACACTGCTCTCACAACACTTCGTACCAGAGGGTGACTACTAGTCGTACCCACGCATAATTTTCCGGTGGTCCGAGATACCACCTTCGTGTTGGGGCGCAATAATTTACTCGACAACTTGATAACACTCGTTATCGATGAACTATGGAATTGATGGAATAGAAACGTTTTTAGAAGCCGACCGAAGTGAACACCTGATGGAAAATCAATCGATATATGGGTACGCGTACATTTTTGCGATCACACGACTTCGGGAAATTTAACACAATCGACCTCCTACCTCCGTCGTACATGGAATTTTGCCGCGAATTTCTCGTTGACATCGACACTTTTTTTCGCGGATTCAGAATTATTCCGCTACGATGTTCCGCTACGATGCGTGACATGTACTGACGCGAGTTTCAAAAGTCCGAACATATTCTTTCGCACCTTTTACGAGAGCGCAGGCGTTCCTAGTTTTATCACTACGAATGACACGCACCGTAACGATGCTTGCGTGTTCACCTGTCGGACGATCTGACCATTACAACTTTTTTTCCTATAAAAGGCATCACCACGCATCGGCGATCGATTCTGTGACACAATTCTCAACGAACATGGCGAACTCGTACAGCCGTATGAAATTGGTACAGAATGTGGACAAAATTTGCGTTAGTTGATGCAAAGTGATGCAGGACAGGCTGGCGAATAAATTTGCGCGATTTTTTGGAAATTCGCGAAAACGTAGTTATGCTTACCCTGCTCTGATTTGGCATTTTTTTAATTATGGTATCGACTCACCGCCGATCACGCGATTCCGAATGTCGTCCGGTCGGCCGTTGACCGCCACAACGGTGCTGTTACCATTATTCATGTTTCTCATGGGTAATGAGTTCTCCGCAGGGTTGATACGAGCCACGAATCCCGCCACCTGTGGATCAAAATGAAACGTCGACGAAATGCCCCAAAAAAAGACGTACAACGCGAAATATCGCAGATTACTGTAATTGAGCTGAATTATTTTAAACGCAAATCTTCGTTCGGGAGTGAACCAATAGAATTGAAAATTCCGAGCCCGTTTTTCAACAATGCCGGAAAAAGTTGAGAATATCGTAGTAGGTATTCGAATGGTTAATCAATTCAAACGTGACAAAGGATTCCAATCGTGCAGGAAACGAGGAGCCAGGAATAAAATACACACCAGTGTTCCAAATTTGTGGGTGCAATTTCACTGATCCGAGAACAGTGAAGACCGAATAAAAATTAATCTAATTTGCTCAACTACGCTCAACCGAAATTGGGAACTTCCTTAAACGTAATTCAACGAATGTTGTGCCATTCGACTAAGAAAAGGACAAATTTTGCTAAAACGTTGCATGCAAGCCAACAAAGTAATCGAGCGGTCGATACTCTACTCTTCCAACACAAATTGTAAGACGAATACGATGGATTCGCTACGAAATGCACGATATTCGTTTTATACCAAAATACCTAGTTTTGTGAATATTCCTGAGGTCTACACGGACAACGCGTTTGAATCGAACACTGTGAATCTCGCAACTCATCCAAACTCCAATCACCAGATAGATCACAATTTGCCAATAAAATGTATACTTTACGCCGAAGGTCAAACTGTTCGTACCAAAATTTTCTTCATCGTTCAATTTAGTATCATCACCCTACTCATGCTCGCGCGATCGTCCAAGTTCCTACGACGAAGGTGCATTCCAGACGAACAGCGAGGGCACGTCGCCTCGCACCTTACTTGTCGTTCAGGTTTAAAAATATCCTGGATCGATAGAAATACTTGATAGAAGTTCCCGCCGCGAATGTAACAAATTGCTATCGAGGACAACACAAATAATTGTCGACTTGCACTACCGAAGTTAACATCAAGTCAGCGAAAATATCTTGAAGCGAACGATGATCGCAGAGTCCCGCGCGTTTCTGACGCGCTGCAACGCATGTATCTATTATGAGAATCAACGTCGAACGGGTCAACAGGAAAGCGTGCATTATTGATAACGTAGAAATTAATGACTGTGAATTTTCACCGTACATATACGTATCGACGTGCGAATAATTTCGTGGCAGGAATAGAAATAGACGTAATACCCGAGGGGCATGGACGATAATGATCGCGCGAATTAATGAAAATAAGCTACGTGTCTCCCATCAACGCGGGAATTGGGAATTGTACGAGTTTACAGTCCTCGGTGTTCCCTTTCGAGTGCTCGAGTTTCGTATTTGTGCGCGGGGTTGAAAATACTTTCGTGCGGTTGTGCGAAGGCGGGGTTGCGGGTGCAGATTTGGTGGAAGGAAATTAAACAAATGAACGGTGATATTGTTGATTACAAAGATATCGCTCTAGTCACCTTGACAGACGTGTAGTCGACGGAGCGAGCGCGCTGAATGTGAGCGACCCTTCGGCGTCGTGGCGCTGTGAAGAACGGTCGCAGGTCGAAACACAGGTGTGTACGAGAACTCACGCAGTTCAAGGGTGAAAACAAGTTAATTATTGAAAAAGGTTGACGACGAAACTTCTTACCGCGATCTCGAATATCGCGTGATGAATTTGCGTAAAGTGTCCACGCGATTCGCGTGGCGACCGAGCTTCTCAGCGCGAGTGTCACACACCTGATTCGAGGTGTCAACGATCCGTGGAAAAGCTGTCCCCAACCATGTTTCTCGCGCGTTTTCCCGTTTTGTTTTTTTCCGATGCGGACAGGAATAAACGGTACTTGGACTTCCGTTTGACATCGATCCGGCGAAGATACCATAAAGCATTGAACGCGGAACTTGGTTGTCTAGAGAACGTATGATATTTGCGTCATCGCTACGACGGAAATACGTTATCGACAACACGCTGAATATTTCATGAGATCCGGTACCAAATTTCTCGCATCTTCAATGCGAATGTATGATACATGACAATTGGTATGACCAAACTAGCGCTTTTCGCGTGTCATCATCGCCGTTGTACAATTTCCCAATTTTCTTTCGTTCACCTCATTTTACTGCTCTCGATCTCTCGCAAAATCGAAACCAGCATTACCTGAATACCTTCGCCAGATGTGAGACGTTTTTATCGTACTTTTCTCGCTTCCATGTATCTTTTCTTCGCAAATTCAGCTTTGATCTTGAATTTTTACCTTGCTCGATTTCTTCAGGGGTACTTCTATCATTTTTATTATTTCAGCGTTTCGAGTTTTCCGGCTACCGGATAATTGTACCTCGCATGCCACCGACCTCGCCCAATTTACAGTTATCTGCAAAAACAAATTGTACGTTTGCAAATTGTCCTGAATTTTTCGACTCCTCCCTGTTATTATTGTTATCAAGAGTGATGTTACATCTAAACTGATCGACGCGCCATTGAAAGTTGATCGCGATCTCTGAAGGTTTATATCGCGTCAAATGCGATACATTTCGCAGCTTATCTATGGGCACACAAACGTAGCTGGTATCTTCGCAAGTCTAGTCAATTAAATTTAACGAGCTTCGCGAAAAATAAAAAGCTGAAACTACCCTAAAACCGTTCTGCGCGACAATTCCGCTGAAATTATTATTGCTTCGCTACCGCATCGCTTCCTGGAAAAATATACGTTTGCCCGTTCGAATAACGTTTGAAGGAGTTAAAAAAATTATTGCAACGGCTAAACTATCCGTCGCATAATGACGATATACGTCAGCCGGTCAATTTTCTGACGAGTGCATAGTAAGTAAAAACCGATTTCTGCAAGAAACTAGTCCAGTGGGAAAAGCAGTCCGATATCTTTTTTGGCATGAGATATTTAATGAAATTTTTAAAATCAAATTAAAAATTATATTCTAATTTTTTTTGTATCTATCGAATTATCTAAAATATCACTCTCCGACTAGGTAGCGTCAAAAATAGCCATTTTTAGAAATCCAGACGTGATAGGATAATTCCGAGCTCGGATTCGGATTCTACGCAGAAAATTACTTTCGGAATGAACTCCACTTGGTCAACGAAGTGTAATTTTAGTTTTTTCCCCCGAATCTACATTTGAAGACGGAAAAATGAATTATTCTTCCTTTTTCAAGATATCGATATTTATTTTGCTAGTCTATCGACAGGTGAAAATTATTACCAAGAATTAAAAAAAAATCGATGCTCAATAACCGTCTGGAATAAAAGGCTGAAAATTGGTGTACAATTTGCTTTTAATACGTACCAGAACTTATCAAAAAATGAGGGAAATCGAGAAGGGTCGGGCGAAAAACACGCTGATTTGGCATGGAACGACCCATGTACCGGTAGATTGTATCTAACTACCGGTAGCAAATTCGATGAGAACCCATAGCTGACCTTAACCTTGCAGGACGCGCGTAACACGTGAAACCGATAACTCGATGAATAATTGAATCAGAGAATCGCGATGACAGAATAGAGGCGATAATGTCGCGAAGTATAGACTCTGCGAAGGGAATACCAACATTTAGCGCATAAAACTCTAGCATAGACGGACGAGACGCTGCGATTTTGCAGCGTTTTTGTTTTTGTGCTTTTTTCCTTTCGCGTCGTCTCGAATTGAGCCGCGTGATTTTCTTTACGGCGACGTAACGTACGTCAGCTTTACGACGACCCCGCCCGGAAGCCGAAAGGGCTTTTAAGCTTCGTTTCGAGAAAAAAGTAATGGTAAATAGATGTGGACGAGCCGGTCGTTATTGCTGGTGATTTACGATTACGGTTGGAACGCGATCGGTTTTGTACGTTCAGCTGATTTTTCCAGCGCGCATGATTTCGTGAGCTACGCGTGTGCTGGAGCGATATTCGTGGCTTTGGTACAGCTGAATATTGCACATGAGAACGAACCGGTGGCTTCGAGTCGATTTATATTTAGTTGCAGTAAGCTAGAGCTAGCTTGAGCAATGTTGGAACGATTTTGACCTTTATCCTACAGTCTATAAGAGCGGCCTTGTAATCATAGCTTCTAAAGACTTACGTGGCGATCTTTTAACGATCGACGAGACAGAAACATCGATACTCGTTGACGAACGCGCAAGATGTCACCTTGTTTATTATTTTATTCGTTATTCAGTGGTAATAATTAAAAAAGGGTCGTTGCGAATTGCGCGTTCGTTTTTTTAAATATTTCTTTCATTCCACGCGACTTACACTCATGTCAGTGCTTTCGGCAGAGATGGGCATAATCATATGCTTAAATATGAATGCAAAGAAATTTTCGAATTTGGAAATTGTGAATATGAATAGGAATTAGTATAAATTCATATTCATATTTGTTCTATGAATTTTACTGAAATTCACATCTAACCTTTACGTTCTTAAATTTAACTTCAATCTAAATTATTGGACTCCTGTAGAGCGATGGATATGTTCAAAATTTTCAGTGGAATTGAATAGCAGTGAATTTTTTTAAAAAATGCGAATTTTGGTGAAATTCATGATGAAAAATAAATGTGAATTTTAGAGAAATTTGTGATAAAAAATGTGAATCTTAATGAATCTCATATTATATGTAAGTTAGAAATGAAACGAAAAAACCTGGGTGAACTTAAAGTATTCATTGATTTAGCAGAAACAGGATAACAACTTCAATACCCGCTGAATTATTCCACAAGAAAAGTTCCTTGTTCGACAAATTCGGCTAATTTGAGTACGAACTTCTCGTATTCTGCTGAAAATTGTTTTACGACGATTATTGAAGCTAGCGAAACGATCTATGACGATTCCAATGATCCGCAGTATACTTTATTCGAAATATCTACTCGGAAAAGAGAAAGCACAAAAATTGCTGTGGTTTGTAATTGCCTATTTTATATATATATTACAAATCTTGTTACGCCGACGAAGTTTTTGGGCTCATTTTTTCTCGACTACAGCTACGGTGATCCCCTGGATTGTCTCTCCAGGAGATGGGAACTCCTTTCCAACAAAAATACCACTCGTTCGCCGAAAGCTTCAGCGTTGCGCCAACCATTCTGGGTAAATATGAATAAAAAGCTTTAAACCGCATCGGTAAGTTAATTTTACAAACGAAGAATCTCCAAAATTTCCTCCAAGATCAATTTTCAGTGATCAATGATACAGATCCGATTTTTTTGGTCATTTTTTTTCGAAATCATTCGATGGCCTAAAATAATCGCAGATTGTTAGACTCGTGCCCGTTAAATAGATAGGTATATAATTCATGAATTGTCAATCAATCACGGATTACAAATTTTATAATGGATGATTTGAAGCATGCGCCGATAATTTCGCGGTCGACTATACACCGAGTTACTGCTGCCCTCTAGGAATGAAATCGTAAACCTTATCGTCCCCGCTTCGATTCCCGCGCCGGTAAAATAGATTCCTACGTTACCGAGATAAAAAATGGGAAAATTCTCAGATCTGTCTTATCGCTCCCATCTCGCCGAATGAACTGATAACGCGATGTTTTCCTCGGCAAAAATCAAAGTTGACGATTAAAAAAATTCTAAAAATAAATACATATTTTCAAAAAAAAAGTTACAAAATTAAAAAAAAAACATCGCGCAGTTTCGCTATTTTAAATATTTTTTGGACGGGTCATTTTTTGGAAAAATTCGTCTCCTAAACTGCGTACTCGTCGCGGTTTATCGATAAGTGGCTCGAAGTGAGCTCAATCTCAATTCGAATGCACGCGCACGCGCAATAATTCCGACGACCGCTTTTTAATTAATCAAGCTTCGAGCTCGTCGACGCTGGCTGAGCTCAGTTTACATTCCTTCGCATGTAATTGGGAAAACTTTTCGCCACGAATGACAACCAGTCCTTTTCCAACAGCTATAGACTACGCGAGCCAAATTCTCTCCTCCTATCTGGTGAAAAATAATAGGAAAGAAACTTTCGACGAGAACTCACAGGAATAAACTTTCCATAGCAAGAGGAAAAATCTCCGACGGAATGCGAGCGAAAATCCGACGAAACCAACGACCCATCGCCAGGTCTAGCTCAGATTCAGATTAAATCCCGCACATTTTCTTCGGAGCTTTAATCGCACCGATTACTTCGATTATCATCATCGCGTCGCGGAAGGATAAAAATGCAGGAGTTCTCAACGATTAAACTCAGCAGAGTCCCAGCCTTGTCTCCTGGCTGTAAAAGCACGAAAGAATATCATAAAATTTTACGTCCTCGCTCGTATTTTTTACCGTAAAGACCCGTCGTTAACCGTTCTTATTTCGCTACCTCCGCTCGCCAACTCTCCTCCTGCTCTATAGATTTATCGATAGCGAGGAAACTTCGGACTTGGAAATCCGCGGCATCGAAATCAGAGCTGACACGCGAAAATAGCGCGAGGCTAAATTCGTTAGAAGAGCTTCGAGTCTTTAGCGATCTCGCGGTGATTAATATGCAAAACGACGAGCAGCGGACGCGCAAGCACTGTTACATACTCCAGACAACGCGCGTCAGAAGCGCAGCGCGCGTAGGCTTGCGAGACCAATCGAAGCTCGATTTCGTCTCGCAACGAGAAATCCCACGCAGATACGCGAAAACGGTTCGGGCAAGGATTTACTCCGAGCCCCGTGACCCGCCCATCTATCACCGCCCAACGAAGCACGGTAATCCCTAAAAGATTGAGGGATTTGTCAGCAACGCCATACTAAAAACATGTAAATAATTTCATTACTAGTCATTGCCGCGCCGCGTTCGGACTTTTCGCTGCGCTGCGAAAGCTCCGTGATGAGAAAAAAGGCTTCGCGGTCGTAAAAAAAGGGACGACGGTTGAGATACTACCGGCTTCCTGGGACGAGGATCGTAACTTCGTCCGCGTCTCAGCTGCACGTCGCTCGAGTGACGTCGGTTCGCGAAACTCCAAGACTCTCGTCGTGCCTTTTAGCTCGGTCGGCTTTGCTATTATTAGTCCGAATATGTACGCAGCTGTTTCGCGATTTCGGTTGCTTTTCGCTTTTTTCTCGTCTCTCTTATCATTTCCCTCCTCTCTCTCTCTCTCTCTCTCTCTCTCTCTCTCTCGTTGTATTCTTCCCCTCGCCCCCGCTTATATCGCTTCTCCGCTCTCTTCTCCGCTCTCTTCTCTCTAGTCAGTCGTCGGGAATTCGTCGAATCAGCCGAACGATCGTTCGCACGCGCTTCGGGGAGCTTGGCGATCCGCCGCTAACACTCCGAGTATAATCACTCATCACGATTGACCGTCGCGTCGCCAGATTCATAAGCGCGTACCTCTCTCCTCCTGAATAAAAGATTCCACTCGAGCTTTTTTGCTCGCGCCGCTCGCGTGGCATCTTATCCGAGGAAACCCCAGTATCTCGGCGCCAAGACTCGCTCGTGTTTCAATACATCGCGTTATTCAACAATTCCTTCGAATTATTCCGAGACAGCGTCATCGGCCAGACGATTACGTGATACTTTTTATTGCCAAGCTTCGCCTAACTCTTTACCAATATCTTTATATCGTCGGCTCCAACGAATAAATAACACCGAAACCGAGTTTTCCCGCGAATAAAAGCACCAACACATTTTTTCCACGAGTAAAATCGATAAAATAATAATATATAATATTTATTTACTACTCCACAACATATTACCGTGTATGAAAACATGCAATACCCACAGAGGTACCCACCTTACCTGTGCGTAGGGCCGGCCAATATATAAATAACAAAAAAGGAACATTGAGCTAGATAATAGCAGCAACCAATTTTTTAATTTAATTATCATTGCTTTATATTTACAGTTTAAAGCTTTCAGCTCTCGAGGCAGACTATTGAAAGCTTTGTAGCGTCGTAATAGCTATTTTTTTCGCTTACAGTTTTTTTGGCAGCCGAATGCTTTTATACCTATTGATGCTGTTCGAATTCATGAACCTGTTTCAGAGAACTCTAGGGATTCCCGAGGAGAACAGTTGTACCAGATTTAATGTTCTATTGGTTATACTGGAAGTGTTTTTGCGAGTTATTTTAATCAATTTGTTTCGTAATTGTAAGCGATTTTGGTAAGCTTCACGTCATGCGATTATTCCATAATTAATTCTACTATGGAGGAAATTAAATGTGCTTACGTGGGTGTAATCCATTTTATTGGCACTTAGTTTTATTTTATAGTATCATTTCGAAGAAAAAATAGAATCTGCTTAATTGTCCATTTATTGGTGCGTTTACCCTACGTGGCCATTCTTCGAGTAATATATGAAGAGCGCCGCCCGATTCACACGGACCATGATATCGATTAGGACGCGGAGGACGAAACAGCCTCCACATCTCATAGTCTAGGTGCGAAGCTCGGGTTCATCACGTAACTTTTAGAGACTTTTCAAAAGCACCGTACCCTCTCAGGGTCATTTATTTTCTCGTGCACGGCACTCCAACCTCCGATAGGTAACGTCGATAAACGCACGACGCTGTTCCCGTCGAGCCGTGCTCCCAGGTTACCCTTGCGACTCTCCGCACTCGTAATAATCAGCCTCCTAAATCTTTGAAACCCTTCGGCACTTCATTTCCGGTATAGGTGTCGCTCGGAATTTTCCATTTTTATGCAAGGTCCGCCTATTTGATGAAATTTCCGCGAACTGATCGACTCGACCATGAAAAAGCTCGAGTAACGGACGTGGGTACAGAGAATTCGTTGGCACCTCGTTCGCCGAGGTTGACGCATCACGGGAAACTCGAATTGGACTTCGCAGTATGCCTCTCGGATGAGAAAGCCGCGCAACGATATTACGCGGGGGCGAATCAACGAAAATCGAAAAGTTTTTTATTCTATTTGACGGGCGATTCTCCGGGGATCAAAGTTTCAACCCAAGTTTCCGCGACGATTTTTACCATTTTTCCGCCACATCAGAAGAAAAATCTCCGCCGGAACCATTATCCTTCGCGTTTCACTAACGAAAATTTAACGCGCGTCAAAAGAAAATACGCGGGTTATTCGTTTCACTTAATTTCTTCGAAAGCAACCGCGACTTCCGTGTTACGAGTCGCCGTGAAATTCGCTTTCTCATTTTTAAATCAGCTGCAAGTGAATGGATTTTGGTTCTCGATTTCAAAAACGATTTTCCGTCTTGTTTCTACCAAGATTATTCAAATAAAATGGGAAAAATTATTTCGGCGTGAAATCTGCGTGAATATATTTACAGAATATAGACACAGAATGCAAATTACAATTACTGTTGAGCGAATATATTCGTGTAATTTGATGTAAACTTTTTTTCTTCATTCGAACAGTATCAATTGCTGGACAGACAATCGCCGAAATGTCGCACAGTGGAATAGGCGCGAATAATTAAATATTTTCATAACGTAGCTCTATAATAATGTCACGTGATTAATTCGGGCACTCCGAACCCGGTGAATATTCAGAATTCCAGAAGAGCGAGGAAAGTCGTTGTTCCGCAAGAAATGACGAGAGTTTCATCAGAGTAATAATGAAATTCGAATTTAATTACCGTATGAAAGTTGAATTTCATTACGTAACGTTTAATCGTACGTCCTCGATTTTTAATATCACGAAGGAAGAATAATAGAAATAAACGACGAGTGAAAAAATGGGAAAACCGATTCTCCCGAAATTGTCGTGAAAAACGCCGGCGAATCAAGCAGTGTACACACGCAGTGTTAACACGATGGGAGACGCTGACTGCGTCGATTGAATTGGAAAAATAAATACGAATTGTTTGCCGAATAGTGTGGCGCGTCATGCACGATTATCGAACATGATAAGACGCGATACGAGTTTTGTTCCATGAAAAATGCCAACGTAATCGTACAGGATGCGAGCGAATAAGATATCGTTCGATATGCTAAAATCGAGTCCGGAAATTCACTCACGAAGTATTTTTTCGAAGCGGAATTCTTATCGCATCCGTGGATTTTATATCGGCGATAATGGAGCAAAAATTGACGCGGTATGCTAATTTATATCAAGCGACGAGTCAGAATATGATTCGCGTTCCAGCGAGTCCTTATTTTATACTGTCAAACAACCAAACGTTTGAAACTCGAGCCAGCACGTCAATCGTACATTTGCATAATGATAAGTCATCGTTGCCGCAACGATGTGTATGAATGATTCATCGACTCGTCGTATAATTTCCGTATCGTAGTACAAACAAATTAATTGCATCGTATATCCGACTGATATCGCCTTATGGAAATGCACGCATAAATGCCACGTTCCCGTTTCTCAAACTCTGATCATCCAGCTACGAAAATTGCTCGATAAACCGAAGATCCCACAACGAATCCGATAAACGACATTACGTATCGGACGGACCGACGAAAATCGGAATTGGGCAGTTAAAAATACTTTTTTTAAAACATTTTTTCTTTCTTTATAAACATTTTTTCGTTAGAACCATTGACAACATCGATGAGAGACGTGTATACCGACTTCGCGACGTTTTCCAGGTTGCATGTATAATGCGTGCGTTAATAATTCACATTTCCGATTAAATATCTTTATTACTTCGGTAAGCAGTATTTTTTTTTGTAGATATAGATAAAGAAATAATTATTGTACCATATAAATATTTTTTGTCAGAAACTGTCATTTATTTTTAACATTTTACATAGATAGATGTGTAAACGCCGATAGTGACTTGCAATACTGATGTATAACAGCTCGGCTTTGACAGTTTATTTCTCTTAATTTAGATCGGTGACGCCCACTTCTTTTTACATCATCTCAAAGCTCGTAAAAAATACTCTGCGTACAAAAATCATGGTTTGATCCTGTCATTGTTCGAAATTCGGTGGAGCCACCTTAGTATTCTGTTTCCGCTGCATCGGCGCTGGTTGCTAAAAATAAGTTGACGATGACAGAAATCAATTTCAAATCACGAACAAAACATGTAACCGAGAATTTCGTCGGCTATTGAAACGGGCTTTCGACGCGATAGCGTAATAATTTGGTATTTGTAACGACCACGAATTTGTTATTATTTCGGGAATGATTTTTCTGCTCGTTTGAATTGTGCAGTAATTACATTGTTTCAATCGCGGACTGGCATACGAGCGAACGTCTTGTAACAGCGATGCCCCGACATTCTCAAGCATGTTGCCTTATTATCAGGCATTCTTGAACACAGCTTGTCGCGTCCATCCATTCCGCCGTCTATAACCATCGCTTAATAGCAAAATAATTACCTATTTTATTCAAGGTCACGCGTGGCGTCTGCCCGTCGCTATAATTGAATTATACACAATTCAACGGGCGCGAGCAGCTGCTGTATCAGCTCGTAATTTCCCTGAGATAATAATTTCGAACTGGCAACTCTCAGATTAATTCGACGATCTGCTCTTCGCGTAGTCAGCAGTGCGATAAAATTCCCAGCGTGGGGAAAATGAATGATTCGAATTTCGAATTTGCCCAAAAAATGCAATTTTATGGCGTGATGTCAAGATTTTATCGTTCATTCCGAATAATTACGCGAGACTCGACGCGCGGAAAGTGAAGGATCGGTCGATAAATGGAGGCCATCAATACTGCAGCAAACATATCAGGTACAATATTGACCTACCAGCGCTACCAAGGAAATCGAAAGGTAGAATAGCATCGCGTCACGAGATATAAAGTTTGCCAATTTTATCCATAATTTGTTCAATCATGGCGTAGTTTAAAACAAATCATTTCAAACTAACGTTGTAGAAACTGAACGAAGAAAATACTGATACCTATATATAAATATATATATGGCCTACCTGTGTAAAAATTTGACCTCAGCAACAGGAACACTTGCTAGTGGAAAAGCACGCTTCTCGAAATAATCTCGCTCCCTTCAACTGTAACTATCACGCATATTTTTGCTCCCAGAATATCTTTGTCATCGACAGTTAGATGAATCAGCAGGCGAAACAAAAATGTGCGAGTACGATATTTATACGATAGAATGTAGAAAAATAGGGGAAAAGCCTTTCAGTAACTCGACCGTCTGATTATTTTAAAGTCGTGGCTACTTGCGGCACGGAAACTGATTTGTCGGGGTACTTCTACGGCGTACTCGGTCGACTAATTGGATCGCGAATCGAAAGGTACCTAGCGTCTCGGAGACACTAGACCATGAGCCTGGGTAAATATTAAATCTATTAGACGTTAGATTCCGTACGTGTACCTACTCGCCCCAAAGCCTGTCTATGTACCGACTGTGTACGTAGCTATCGGATGGTGCAACGGCGTGGTTGATCGTATTGTGGTCACAGGTTTGTATGGCTTTCGAATCGTGTTGTACGTGACTTGCAGCCAATTTTCTCCATGATCTAAAGTGAACCACAGTCAAGGGGTCTATGAATATTCATAAACGGTTACGCGACGTTCGCCAACGGTAACAGGTCCTGGGTCAATGGGTTTCAGGGTGTAAATCTCGGGAGTTTACTCCCTTTCGTGGCTAATGCAAACCACACTCTCCCAGTACTAATCGCGACGAGTATACAAACAGGCGGCGTATGTACCAGCTACACGGGTTTGTTCCTCGACCAGCACGTCGCAACCTCGCCGAGCAATGGTCAACCACCGACATTTCGCCACACGTTGTGTAAGTCCGCCTAAAACCGTGACCGCCAACCCTTTTCAAATTCTGTCCTGGAATTTCACGCGTGAGAGGTGTTATTCGGCGTAACGATGCCGATATTTCGCTCGGAGCTCTCCGCGTTCCATTAGGCTTGTTCCATTACCCCTCGCAAAATAGTGAGCAATGGCGATTGAACAATTAGTTGGCCGATATTGTTGGATATTTTCACGACACGTTCGTTACTATTTTCGTGCACTCGGAAAATCCGTACGATATCACGAATCAGGTGCACTCTTTCGATCTACATTCAACTAGACCCGAGAAGAGAAGATTACAGATATTTATGCATAATTCATACATAATTTGACAATTACTACATCGTTATTAAAGTGTTTCAACAAAAATATACTTTTTTTCTTTCAACTCCTTTCATCTCCAAAGTTCCATTCTTTGTTTTTCCACATAAATAGCGAAGGGACCAAACTTCTTTTCGTTTTTCCGGTTAGAACTGTGAATTTTTTTTTTTTTTTTCAATTTTAATGCACATATTGAACGAATCGTCATTGTCATTTTAAACGTAAGATGAACCATGGAACGAGGTACCGTAATTTTCATGAAGAAAAATCCGTCCAGCAACAAAGCGGCGATCGATTCTGAGATGCGTCCGAAATCTAAGATTTTTGAAGGCTATAGACTTCTCATTTTGGCGATTTCGAAAAGTCGGTTTTTTCGTCGTAACTTTTCTTCTGATAGAGCTATTGATCTGGATCCAACGGGAATCGATTCTACGCTTCAAAATACGTCTAGAAACGAAGCAGCGATCGATTCTGAGATGCGTCCGAAATCTGAGATTTTTGAAAGCTATAGACTTCTCATTTTTGCGATTTCGAAAAGTCGGTTTTTTCGTCGTAACTTTTCTTCTGATAGAGCTATCGATTCGAATCCAACGGGAATCGATTCTACGCCTCAAAATACGTCTAGAAACGAAGCAGCGATCGATTCTGAGATGCGTCCGAAATCTAAGATTTTTGAAGGCTATAGACTTCTCATTTTTGCGATTTCGAAAAGTCGTTTTTTTGGTCGTAACTTTTCTTCTGATAGAGCTATCGATTCGAATCCAACGGGAATCGATTCTACGCCTCAAAATACGTCTAGAAACGAAGCAGCGATCGATTTTGAGATGCGTCCGAAATCTGAGATTTTGGAAGGCTATAGGCTTTCCATTTTTCGCGATTTCGTAAAGTCGGTTTTTTCGTCGTAACTCCTTTTCTGATCAAGCTATCGATTGAATCCAACCATCGCAGTCCTGGAAAACGATCCTCTCAGTATTCTGGTGATGTGATTTTACTGCAGAAACAACGACCTTGTGATGATGTGATGTAAAAGTCTCTGCTTGGTCGATAACGCGCGGTGGAAACATCACTCAACGAAATACCAAGAGACTTGGACGTACCTCGGTGACGTGATTGTTGCATAGACGTGATAAAGCACGCAGAGATCAAATATTATTCGTGGCAAACGAAGCGTCGTAGAGCCTCGCGTGTGGATGGAGTACGCGATAGGTATACGGGCGAATTCTACTCGCGGTTGAAAATCGCTACCAAAGAATGTCGTACGTGTCGCATTGTCCGAGAAACAATGGACGACCAAAACAGGGTAATCAGCACGGTAGATTATGCGATGACTTGACCTGGTCGCATTCAGTGATGTGGGTACGTATATCCGATCCACCAGGTGTGGCTGCAGCGGCAACGAGCACAGTTAACTGCCACGAGCCACGAGACCGCGCCCATAGTGTTGGTTCTGGAGCTGATTCGGCCAGCATACCGTAAACGATGATCGTGGTCACGTTTCGCGTATGTACATAATTGCAGCAATCGCGATCGTCACGTGTGCAGCAACACGAGAACTATGCGACATTTTGTGACTTAAAAAAACGACGAAAGAAAAAATCCGTCCACGTTTTCGCTCGCAATCTTCCACAACATTGTCGTCTGGGTGTATTCCGCTCGTAACGACTCGAATTAACGACCGTGATGCGTCCCATACGCACAGCTGTTAGATTCGTTCCTGCATTCGCAATCGCTTCTTCGACGTGCCTACAATCTTTTCAAATTTCCTACAACTCAGAACCGTCGGAGTCTGATAACACTTTTGCGACCGGAGAACGATTATACCGCGACGGAACGCAAGCTGTTCCATTAACAAATTGCCGGCTTTGATAGCCCAATTTAAATATTTTATAACCGCAAACTTCGGGACGGCATACGTCACGACTTTTTCTGCTGTTTCCCAGAAGAAAAGCTTCGTCCAGTTGGGGAAAACCTCTCGGGCTCGTGCTCGTTTTTCAGAACAATAATTGCAAAATTATTATACAGCGAGCACAAGTCAGCCGCAGCGAGACACTCGAATTGAAGAACGGACTAGCCGCTTGCGAGAGCATATGCACTGAGGTGGTTTAAAAAAAAATGTTAATAAGCGTGTTCTTTGCTTCTGTAAACTATAATTTATTTTCTCACTTTTCAGTTTTTCAAAATTTGAATGAAATAAAAATTTATTTAATTTTTGTTGTCCTAAATTAATTTTTGTCAACATTTTTATATCAATCTGCCGTTTTAAAGAGGGTGAAAATCGCGTACGAAGATTAAGTTGCAAACAGACAAACGTGCAGGAGAAGCTAATAAAAGTGTGTTAAAAATAGCGACCTCAAGAGTCGCTTCTGTGGTGAGGATTTTTTTTTCACCAAACACGAACATTTGGAAGGGTAAGAACAGGGAAAAAATTAATTTTTTTTTCAAACTATTCTAATGTGCACAATTTGTTGTCTCGAATTTTTCACGTCTCGCGAATGGTTCGAACACGTAATCGTGCGTGCGTGGGATAACGTATCATGTGACGGGAGGAAGGTACTGCGGGAACCTCGCGATAGAATTTACAGGAAGCGATACTTATCGTGGAAACGGATATCTTCACCGTTGAAATGTAACTCCGTTCCACGACAATAAATTTGAAATTTACGTATAATTTACCTTGCCATGATTAAACCATACAACCCGCGCTTTTCCATTGTTTTTACGACGCGGAAATATGTTCGCGATTTCTATCACGAGGAGAATAAAGTTCAAGGATCGCGTCGTTCTCGACGATAATCGTTTTGCCGTTTTACGCTGTGGAGACAAAAACAAACAATTTCCGCATACAATGGCGAATTCTTACTCCGCGGTGAGATATTACTCGCGTACTTCGGGAGCGCTTTATTCTCCTCGTAGTGCAGCAGCAACGGGATAATTCTCGTCTACGTGAAATCTTTTCCTCGCACACGACAAGCGACGTGGAGTTGTTTCGTAAATTGCGTGGGTTTGAACGTTTTCATTAAATTATTCGCGATGGCGAAAGAACAATTTCCAAGGTGAACATTTATTCCGCGTCGCGCTCGAGTCAAGTATATCTGTTCGAGAAGGATATCGCGTTTTATATCGAATAACCGAGATAAAGATAAATTTGCCAAGACATCCGTCTCTACCGCCCAATAAAACTTTCCCAATTTACTTATTTCAACTCGAAATCGATCCAATTGCGGCCAACTTTTCGGCATCACCTTCGTCCATTATTATTCGAGGATGGAATTCAAAAAAATCCTGCGCCTTCTCCGAACTTCGTTCATCATCCATCCATGCTCTCGAGTTATGAAAATCTTTGTCCTACAATTTACCCGGCATCGTGTACACGACTTTTGTTTTGTCAACCAAAAACTGCTCCAAAAGATTTGAATAATCTTTTAAAATCGCGAATAGCTTAGAGGAACTTCTAAATCTCGTTAAAAAAAAAACACTGAACAAAGCTTAAAACGATAGCTAATATTGTGAAAACAGGTCCTTAGCTATTTTCAGTCTAACGAAAGCTTTTTAATACAATTGCAGAATATTGTGAACTTGGAACGTAACTCTGTTTCGAAACCTAATTCTTATTCCAGTTCTCGAGAATTCCTGATCACGAAATATACGAGATCCGCGAGAAAAGGAAAATGTTGGGAGAAAGAAAAACTGGTGGTCTAACGAAATTAGGGATTGGGAATAAAATTGTACGGATTAAAACAGAAAGAATTATTCACCAGGAGCAAAGCCGTTGGGTGCGTAGAAAACATCGCGAAGGGTGAGCCGATCGTGATAGAGGGTCGTGTGAATATCAATGCTACAATGCAGCCTACCGCTGGTCCAAATAAGTCGTTGAGTCGCACATCTGGCGTTTCGTTGCGATCGAAAGGTGGCACACCGGAAGTATGAATACTGCCGGATACAGTAGCAGCTATGGTTCGTTTCCCCCGTCGAAAAACGGTATTCCGAGTCGAGAACATTGCGAATAAAAATGTCGGGCTCATCGCAGATTCCAACGAAATTTGCGTCACCGCGATTCGTCTCGTTGCGGTAAATCGAGTTGCGTATATATCACAGTCGACGAGAGAACCGCGATAAGAGCGGGAGAAGAAATCGAGATCCAGATAAGCTTCCGCGAGGAAGATGGGAACGGCACTCGTTTCGTCGGCTCCATTATTTATATCCCTTGTTCCGTCGATCCACGGGAATTGGACGGGGTAGAAATGAGAGACAAACGAGATTTATATTAAATACTTGTATTTTTTCTGCTTGGACAATAACGGTGTGTTCATCGACGTATCTCATATTCTCTCGTCCGAGATCTTCTATACACAGGTTCGCTATATTATGTATTTACATGACGTATTTAGGAAATAATCGTGACGTTCGAAGTTTCACGGCGTTCGAATAATTATTTTCAAATTTCATTTTTTTCGATGATTCAAGATCGCGCGAAGTACTAGAAGTGCGTATTAAACGCTCGCTCGGTCACGCCCGGCGTCGGGACGTTCGATTGATGAGCTTGATTATGTTATTATTGACTGATCCCTCCTCGCGAGCAGCATATAACTCGAAACGCGCCCTCTATCGTTGTTGATAACGACATCGCCGTACTTTCTCTCCCTCTCTCCCTCTCTCTCTCTCGCGCGCACGCACACACGCACACGCACGCACACGCACTCCTCTCTCTTCCTCTCGCAAAAAAGAACAAGAATATAAATTCGCAGAAATATCATCGCGTATCGATTACATGTAGGTGTAAAAAAAATATACATAGCTATACGTATATCGCTATATGATATTCTGGCTAAACTAAAAGAATACTGTGATCCGATTGAGTTACATACGATTTCGCCGTTCATCGCGTCTTTGACATCTTTGCTCGATTCCGTCGTTCCTCTTCTTCCTCCGTCTCACACTCTCGCCGGTAACTCGACCATACACGCTGCAGGAAATTTCAGAGACGCAACGCTTTCGAGGCTGCGGGGTTATACCCTTGGAAACACCACGATTCGCCGAACCAGGATACGTCCCGAAGGTTGGCCGCGCTCCAACCCTATTTCCTCGCGACTCCGAGAAGCACCGTGCGAAGGGTCGGTTTTCGAATTGCCTGCGAGTCTCATCATACGCGCAGTGCAGATTCGCGTGGAGGCAGCTTTCAGAATTTCCGAATAGTAATTCACCCTTTGTATTTTCGTCGACGGGGCGTTGCAGCTTCTCGCGTGGGGCTGAAACGGTCGCGACGACCACGTTGTTTATGCCCAAGAATGAATGAAATACATTATTTCGAAAAATAATTTTCCAACTTTTCCGGTGATCTCCCCTCAAATCACGACGAAACAATGCCCTCGTCTTGCGGCGTGCAAAAGTTAGAAAATTAATACGATTTATACATAGATTTTTTTCTCATCAATTTATCTTCATATCTAAGTACTATCCTATACGAGTTTCCGCGCGATTCCCAGTCGCGTGTCTCCGCCACGCAGGAGTAAGCCACTCCTGCCTCGTTTTTCATTTTTATCTCCGCTTCCTCTACGTTGCTCGTTTTTAATATACATACGTAACAGATACTTCGCTCTCGCGAAACTTTCTTCCTTTTTTTGCGCGATAATTAAAAATATACACGTGAACATTCTTTGTTTGTATCCCCGTGCGAACTTACTCGTCGCAACGACACGTGACACGGATAAGGTACTCGATTTAATTTGGTCGCCCGATTTAATAAGCTCCAATAAACGAAAACTTTCGCTTATTCGAACCGCGACGTGATGCGAGAAATCAATGAAATTCATTACGCACCTCAGCGAGAGGCCACCAGCATTATCACATACC
Organism: Arge pagana; assembly: GCA_963969455.1. NCBI lineage: Eukaryota > Metazoa > Arthropoda > Insecta > Hymenoptera > Argidae > Arge > Arge pagana. Next base: position 8,408,014 of record OZ018310.1, on the reverse strand, counting down.
TATATACACATCTTCGTATGCATAAATATAGAAATGCTCCGGTATACGTCGATCAGAAACGATCAGAAACGAACAGACCTCTCCACACGCCCGATTATCAGTGAATTTGACGTTTCACGCGAAAAATAAAAACATTTTGCTCTTTCCTCTAGAACGCGACACGACGCGTCGTAAAATCCTATCTACGTGAAATTCTACAACCAGATGCATACTTTCTCCTCTACCTGGTATCTCTCTCCATATATGCATCTAATCCGCGTTTATTAGGCTAATAACTCAACAAGAACTCGCGGTACTTCGTGCGATTAACAAAAAAAAAATTCTCTCGTCAACTTTTTCAAACTGTATCTCGTTTATCCTCCTGCAAAATTTCTGCGAATACGACTAACAATAAACGCTGAACGCGTGGTAACTTACGATAGAACCAATTAAAGGATTTGCTTCACATGCGCGAACAACCTTCTCCAAGAGACTTAATACTCAACGTATATACGGAACACATGTTTAAGGCTCCTTCGCCGTCTCTTTCTCTCCTTACCCAACGCTCTACCCTATACCTTCACGCTCCACATATCTCTACACGCACGCGTCCAACACGCGTGCAGTCGTGACCGGCGCGCCGAGCCAAGGTATTCGTAGGTCGTGGCATAAGTCTACAGGGTAACTCGCTCGTGCAACAAAAATGCGGAGCACGAAAAGTGTATTAAATATCGCGCGTCTCGCTCGTGGCGCACAATGTGAATATTGAAATCGAGCCGAAGAGTTAATTGACTTTCCCCAAGCGGTTCTCGATGTTCGCGGCAGTATTCTGCATGCGTAATCAAGAAAAACAATTGGCGTGCTTTAAAAAATGTGGGAATTATGGCTAGAAACATATATGTGCGGCTAGTCGAATCGGAAGTGGTATTTCTAAAAATATCGCTCCGTTCGACACGGAGTGTGTTTTTACTGTGACGTTGTTTTTAAGAAGTATAATATCCATGCGCCGCATAGCTGTCTCTGCCAATTGATAAGAAACCAGAAAATTACTTGCACCGGTGCGATGTGTCGGTGTTTTGAAATGTATTGCTGTAAATGTGAAAACCTGCGTTTTTTCAAAGGTGTAGCTAGAAACTTGACAATCGCGAAAAACGTATTTCTAATCGAGGCCTGGGCTCTCAGCGGAGCTTTACCGGAAGTTGGCATAGGTGTGGAAGAAGATTGGAAAACAAGATCGGGCTGCGTGTTCGATTTCTTTGTTTGCGAACGTTCCAGAAACGTTGGGAAGTCACCCTGTAGCAGGTATAACTATGCGTATAGTTATATAGCTGACACTCGGCAAAGCATACAGCGAGAGCGTTTCGAGTAGACGCCCGAGCATCGGTAAGCCCCTTGGGTGGTTCTGACGTCATTGGAAATCTGTACCCGTCCTAAAAACATTAATCTGAGTTCATCTCAGTATATTCGTCTGTTGGTCCAACACTGTACTTATATGCTCCGAGAATAAGGAAAGGTGTTTGAAAAGTTGATGATCGTTGTTTGGATGATTGCTGCAGGGGCGTTAGCAGACATGTAATATCATACGGTTCGAGGCGTGCCTCGATAACCGCGTTGCATGCGATGCGCCGCGATGCGGTAGAACAATTACAAACGATTGCGAGTAACAATCAAAATATTTCGCAACGCGGAAGCGACTTTTGTTAAGCTCGAGTGAGTCGCTGTTGCCGCGGTGTTTCGCTCGAGAGAGAAAACGATGACGCAAAGGTGATCGGACAACTTTGTTTTACGAAGCGTCTGCGAGATGAAATTTGAAGAAGAAAAAAAGTTGCACCAAGGAGAGACGAAGAAGTGAAAAAATCGAACGGGATAGCTGATCATCTCGTCGAAGTCGGACGCAATCGCGAAGTGACTTTGGATGGATCCGCAATCCGGAATCGTCAAGTGGTACAAAAATCAGGCGATCGAGAACTAGCCGCCAAAACGTGGCAAATTCAATACTTCCATCTTCGTAATTGAATAAAGTTCATTTTATTTATGGTAGCGAAAAATGGACCCTTGACTCGGGACTATTTGTATAACTACTTTGACACCGCTCTTCACTCGGTTACTTATCATGTCGCTGCTGTCACGTTACGCAACGTCACGCGTAACGTCGCTATCGTCCTTCGTCTCTTACTTATAGCTTATTATTCATATCATTCGTTTCGTTTCGCAGCCTTATCATTATTACGAACAAGCGAGGCTCGCTCGATCGAAGCACGCAAATATCGACGCCACCCAATTTTACACTCATGTAAACGATCATCGAAAAAAACCATCGTGAGACATATCACTTGCCGTAGTAACGGTAATCGGCTGTCGGATCGGATAGGATGTTACGCGAGAAGTTTTGGCAACGAATGACGGAAACGTCACCGCGTAGAAAGCAGTTTTTTCCGAGGTATCGCGATACCAGACCCGAGACATCGACTCGAGACCTCGCGCATTGTTCTCTCTGCTCAGACGCCACTTCGAAGGACTGAATCGTTGTTCGACGTCACGAGAATGCCTCCGTCGTTCGTCTCGTTCGTTATCACTGGAGCTAGCGCGTTACGGGATTCAGTTCTTGAGGGTGATTCGATGGTTGATTACGGACGAATAAACGAGGATGTCGCTCGAATTTGCCCGGACTCCCGATACTCTTGTCGCAATGCGCGTCGACGTTTATCGTGACGCGATTCCAATAGGCTCGAGTTTCGGCTCCGTGTACGAATGATGGTCGTGTATAAATATAGTTCGTTCGTGTGAGTTTGCTCGGCACTCGACCGAAGACCTTGTGACTAGGTTGCCTCGCGGCATAACTAGGCCATATTTAAGGCAACAGCTTTCCATAACGCTCGGATATCAGCCTCCACCATGTTCGGAGGACCGAAGAGAAAGTCCGTCGGGGCTTTGGGGTTGTTGATTATATCGTGCATTCGTCCCATCGTAAGAATCAACGAGTTCAAGGGCGTGTGGGTCAGGTTTACTTTCCTCGCGAGCGTTCCCGTTATATGCACGTCGTCGATCCAAAAGTATGACGCTTTCTGGGCTTCTTTGTACAAGAGGTAAACACTATCTGGAGAATACATTATTGCCCATCCGGCACAGTAAGTCGGATAGTAAGCTCCGGTGTATTCCAGCGGGGAAACCCGCCATTTGGAACGCCAGGAACGCTTCACCGCAGCATTCGCCAACGAGTCGCAAAGAATGAGACGTCTGGCGCCCAGAGGTGAAAGGTCATGGATGAGGAACTCCATTATGGCGGGTGTATGGACGAATATATCGTCGTCCAACTTCAGAATGTACTTGGCACCTGTTGAAAGAAACAAGACGAAGCAATTATATTCACGATCCATAGCCGGTCATGCGAGTAGTATATGAAGAAGAGGAAGAAGAAGAAGAAGAACAAGAAGAAGAACAAGGAGAATAAGAATAAGAAGAAGAAAAAGCAAGAGTCGAAGGAGATAGTGATCGTTCGTATGGGACTCGTCTTACCTGGACAATGATAAGCTGCCCACTTCAAGGCCATGACGTGCTTGTACGTCATGTTTCTGTATACATCCCTAAAGCTCCCCTGAACGATATCGCCGTAAAGCCTATCCTCTTCCTCCAACTGGCTCTGAAGGTTATCGGTGACGCCGACGAGGAACAGGGTGGAAACGCCAGGTCTCGATCGCCCCCAAGTTTCTCGGATAACCATCCTCTTCGGGAGATTCGCAGGAGCGGAATGAATCACCATGAGTAGCAGAGGCTGGGATTTGTTGCAGGGATCATGGTTTATGATAAACCGAAAGTTCTTCACGTCGATCAAAGTGGTTTCATCGTCGGGTGGTAGTTCGTTGGTAGGGTAAGGCTTAGGAACTGTGGAAACGTTTCCAGGGAGGATCAACGCGTAAGGTGGTGACGGTGCCGCAACGGACACCGGAAAAGGAGGACCAGGACAGGCGTTTAACAACCAGAAGGAAAGACAACCTGTGATGGTGAGGGCAACCACGAAGAGAAGGGTGCATGGCGGCGACCCTGGTGCGTGAAGCCGCCGCTTATCCAGCATGGTAGCGACGTCCTGACATCCTACTGCCTCTGAAAGCAAGCAAAAAACCAAATTCCTTCAAATACGTAATATTTGACGGACCGAAGTCACGAGCGTTTCTAACAGTCTAATTCATTTCGATTCCACGTCTTTCCAAAACAGATGCGAGGATTGCTTATTGCGGGATATTTCAGTGTCGACGCTTCTAAAGCCGTAAAAAGACACGTTCTCACGATCGAAAACTCGAAGTAATTTGGATCGAGCCTCTCTGAATATGCCATTCGTACCGCTTCGTTGATGAATCGTATGAATAGCTTCGAACAATTGGCCAACACTCAGACCAGCCGGCGACGATCGTCGATTCGATGAACGTTCTTTATTAGGACTGGCAACGATGAACGTTCTTTATTAGGACTGGCATCGAATAGGAATGTGTAAATGGATGATAAATTATAGAGCTACATTTGAACGCCACGCGCCGAGTGTAAAGCCGATGGTAATATGGGAAAGCAAAGCTAAAATGAAGCATGAGGAAACGAATGTCGTAGTTGGACAAATTTTTGTTCTAATTGTGTTTCTCCACGTCTGAATAACGACGCTTTAATTCAATGGGGATTATAAAATCGTTGGGCCATCATTTAGCATCGGTAACCAGCTGTATAATCGTCGTTTTTCTGTCGCATAAGTCTGAACGTACCGAACTTGTGAAACACGCACACGTAAAATCGAAACGAAAGGCTGATATTTATCGCGAGCTGTAATTACCTTATCGAACAACGTCGCAGTGACAAGCTCTAGGGAAAAAACGTGTAATCGAGAGTCAAAGCTCGGTGGAATAAAATCTTCATGGTTAAGCATGCGAATCAGTGAAACGATTCCGCTATGAAAAACTGAGAAATCACGTATTCTTACCACTGCTGAAAGAATTTCGGAAACGGACGCGACGATATCGTTTGATAACGCGAATCGTTTTTAATTACTATCGATGCAAGATCGCAGCTGAGGAAATTCTATAATTTTGCCGAAAAACGAAAATGCTTTTAATAAGCATATTTGTACGATCAATATCGCGCGCGGATCCGAATTGAACGATAAAAAAACGGACGACGACAACAGGGTACGTAACGTGAAAACTGATAAAAGAAAAAGAAAAAAAGTGCTCGTATCCAAGGAATTGAAGATCACGTTTTGTATTGGTCGATCGTCACGAGGCAAATCGCTTTGGAAATCCGACGATACATACGAATGCGTGTATTTTGGTCGATAAGTCCATCGGCACGTACGGAAAGTCGTGATGTACGACAGGACCGTACAAAGAAAGCTTAACGAGTCGATTGCGGAAGCGATCACAGGATATCGCGGATATATATCGTGAATATACAACCCAAGGTTCTAACGTCGCGTACGCCCGTTTGTACAGCAGATACGATATCCGTTCGGAGGGTCGAAGCTTTGATCGAACTAAAGATGTACAACTGGAGATAAATTGTTGCCGACATTCATAGAAGATTGTTCAGCGGAAAGGTAACTTTTTCGAGGATTTACGTCGAAGAGAAAACGGTGCATCGATCAGTTCAGAGACAATAGACGGATGGCGCCTAAGGACAAGGAAAAACATTCCTTCCATGTTTTTAGCAGAGTATGAACGAATAAACCGAGTCTTAAGTGTTCGCGGAACCCGGCACACCTGTGTAGTAGGAAGACAATTATTCGACCTCGCTACGTCGCGCGCAGGTAAAAACAATGCGCAGCACCACACGTGACACTCGATGTTTGCCTACGCCGCATCGAATTCGTCCAAGTCCACATATTTTACGGAACATTCCGCACTTTAGTTCGGAACTACTCGAAAATCGTATCTCAACGATATATTCCTCTCCCCGACGATCCCGATCTCAACTGCAATGCTATCAGCAATTTACAAGTCACGCGTTATCCCCTGGGGGAAAATCGATGCGCGGTATAATAATATCGCCGAATTGCATTTTCTTACGGCTAAATACGCACCCAACGCGAAATCTCAAGTGCAACGAGCCAGTCGCTATCAACGCTCGTTATTCCATTTCCGGAAATTGCCACCAAAAAAACTGTATTCGTAAACAAAACGCGTTCGAATGTCACGAGGTGGGTCCAAAGTACCAGATTTAGTACGAACTCTATCAAAAATACCGGCAAGTTCTACGAAATAGCAACTTTAAATGAAATAGCCACGAAATCAAGGCTTATGGAGCGTTTTAATTCTGCTGCGTGCAAAAATTCCAAACATGGATACTTCCGCGCGTCCACTACACGTCAATGGTATAGTTTATACCTAGCTGGTTTTCTAGAAAAAAAAGATTTACGATGCCGGGATTGTTTCCCAGCACGTTGGCACTCGTACAACATTCTATTAGCAGCACTCTGAAACCGTTTGATTCTGAAAGTTTGGACAAACATTTGATACGGGTATGAAAAATACATCGTATTCCTAATTCAACGGCTTCGTATCGCTATTGACTTGGTACAGTTTTCAGAAATCAAATTGTCATTGGTACGAGTCAATAATTCAAACTTCGTTTCGGACGCGGAGCGCGCAATGTAACGTTGCCGAATGTTAAATAATGTTACCGTACGTTGACGAATTGATTTTGCGGCGATACATAAATGATCGGTTGTAAAATACGAGGTCGCGGTACGAATTCGATCGTGACGAGAGAAGATCGCACGATGGATCGCGCTGTGCGCTATGCTTTGAATAATCTTTTCGAGCAGACTTTTGGCGCTGATATCGACCCATTTGATCGTATATTACCGCGAAGTCGCGGAGGATGGAAACCAGGATGGACGATGTTCCCTCGGTATTAAAATTACACGAGCGTTGCGACAAGTTTCACGGAGTTCAAGGCTACATTGTACCTTGACTGCGATGGGCTGAACGATGCGAGGCTTGGACTGTGATAATATTTCTCGTCGCGAAACTGCCGACCCATTACGGCGAAATTGTTTACTTAGAAGACGGCTCGATGTAAATTTGGCGATGAGAAATATTTGAGAAAAAATCAAGGCAAACGAACGGTCGTGACAAAAATGGTTTGCGCAGCGGACTTCGATATGACTGTAGAAATTTAATTGTGAGCGCACGTGTGATTTAACTACAAATGACTCTTGTCAAATAGCGACTGCTCAATAATCGAGGCGCGAGGTACCACGAGCAGGTACGAGCAATAGCGATTGTATTTGCAGATGTGATGGATGAAATTGTTTCAGAAAATTCAATGCATCGGTGACGTGACGGAAACTCGGCGCGAGTTTTTTCGTGAAATTTTCAGGGACCCGCGATCGTTCCAGCGTGAATGGCAGCCGATTAATATTCTGTGGAGGTCGAAGGCTCTTGCCAATAATCGATAAACATGTAGAGGAACATCTATACGTTCGAAATTTCGCGGATATGATATCAGCTGAGACTTCAATCAGTTCAACGTAAGGTTCATCATAGTCTGGCCTGGGGCCAAAACGAAGGGAGGTTTCGGCGATTAATCAATTTTACTATTCTCGTCGTACCTGCGAAGTGCGAATGAATCTATCAACTCGTCAATAGATTAATCGAGCCGACCTTTGATTCCAACTTAACCCTGCGTCGCCAACCGTGGACGAGATCGTCGTTCGCAAATAGAGCGCCTCGGTATCTCGGAGAGGAAAAATGAACGCGCCTCTAAAAAAACTTGAAAGCGATTCAAAAAGACATGCTGACGCGTTTGAATATTTGTCCGCCCATCTTCGAGTAACGACGACGCAAAGTTGGCACGTGGACGAAATCGTTCATCCCCAAGTTGGCGTCGGTGTATGTGTTTTGAATTTCTGAGTGTAGGGGCAACGAGAGAAGATATGGGCGCAGTTTTAGTTTAGAGTTCATCACTCAACGTGGATCGTTCACTTGCTTTAACTACGTAGAAATTTTGTGTACAGAATAATAACGAAAATTTGAGGAAGCTTCACGAAACGTAAACCCAGGAAAACCAAATAATTTCGAGCGAAAGATATGCGACGCGCCAACCAGTCTGATGTAAGAGTCGCATGACGTGCAAACGAGCGAATGATAGCGAAAACGTGTGAAAATAATAGAGCGTAGATAGCAAATGACAGAGTGATACCGACAGCGAGCAGCCCGTTCCTCGCCGCCTGGGACGAACATCACCTGCACTTATCTTTCAGATGTTGCACATAATCCTTCTCCGTTATTTGGTTTGACAAAGAGGCATTATTCTAAATGAACAGCCTCACATTGTGGTCAAAATTCGTCGTAAACTGAGTTGTCGATAATTTAAGAATGTATATTGCCAGGAAAAGTGGCAAGGGGGAGTAAAAAAGTGGCTGGGTTGGAATGCATCCTGATCGATCGAGCCAAGAAGGAAAGCCCGGATACTCGGATTGTCGCATCGCTTTTACAGTAGGTAAAGGATCGAAGGAATTCGTCGATTCTCGGTGATTCCGTTGGGCTGAATGAAGCGGAAATATCTGTAGATTCGTGGGGCGAACGAATCGCGCAGGATTTTTCTTCTTCGCGTAGGTTGGGTAATTTTTTTTCTATTTTCTTGTGCGTATACGACGGAGAACGAGTCTCGTGATAAAAAGGTATTCGCGAATGTAGCGTCTCGGTCGGATTTGTTATCCACAGCCTATCGTTGCTCGGCAATTATGGTAGCTCGGTTGGAATGGAAGACACGTGGCAGAAGATTCCGATGATACATCCGTGTTTTTCTCTCCCCAAGTCTTTGCCGAAATTCGCGACGAGACAAGGGGTAACATCCAAGTATAGGAGCGCGTATATCGAGATATCAGGGTTGGGAGTTGAAAAGTTCGAGGTTAACTGTGGCCAAAGTTTCGCGAGCATTCTCACCGCGCGATGGTTGGAATAAACAGCAGCTCGATGAGTCAGGGTTGGTAGGAGTTATATCTTTCAATTATTATCGGTCGAGCAGACAAGAATTCAAATTTATTTCGATGTAAAATAAATAAGACTGTATGTATTTAGCTGCTTCCAAAAATGTAAACCCTGATCAACAAGATAAAAAGAGTAAAATCAGCAAATTGCGAATTACAAAGAACTGCTCGTCGTCGGTTGAATCGGGCAGAAATTTCCTCCGCTTTGGATTAGTGACGAGCAAATAACGGGATGAATTTCCTGAAAAACCAAAAGTGCGAAACGTGTTGGTAACACCGTCGCGTTTCAACGTGGTTTTTTGTCGCGCACACACGCGTAAGCATCGCGTGGGTTCGTTGTATAGAGTCTGGTGAAACGAATGCGAGGAGGACGAGGAGCGTGGGATGTTTGAATAAGTAGTCGTATCCCTCTTCCTCGGCTCTCAGTTTGCCTCCGATCCGACCCACCAGACACTCTAAATCTGGCCTCTCGAGAAATGATTCAATTTCTTTTTATAGCCGCAAAATAGAAGAATTTCGCCTAGCTTTCACACCGCTGACAAGCGAAGGATAGACACTCGAAGGTACGAGGTTCTTGCGGATGTCGTTAGAGACCGAAGGAAAGGATAAGTGGGGCATAAGCCTAACAACGGAATAGAAATAAGATCGATCGCGGAGATTCCTGCCTGAAAATCTCATCGCCGCCTGAATTCGCCTCGTTTTCTTTTTTGCCTTCGCTATTTTCCGTCGGCGATTATCATAAGCCGTTGCTGCGAACAATCGATGATGCGGAAACTGATGAAAAAATTCAATCTACATGCAAACGTTCTACGTGCCTCGACCAAATCAATCTTCGGTCAGCCGTAAATCGTACTTTTTCTCTTCCGCGAAGTTGCATAAGAATATCGGAATGTTCTATTCGCTATTCCAGAAACGAGAAGAATTTGGCTCTTGTTGCCAGAGATTAAATCCGGATACCCGGCACCGTTTCGCTATCGCGAATACTTGTTTTTCTGTTTCTTGTTATTTCGTTCCACAGCGCAATCATTTATTCATGGCTCACGATCGCTGCCTCGTTGTCACGTCATTTTCCAGGTCTCCTCGTTTTCGGATCAAGATGAAGGTAGAAAGTTGCGGGTGCCCGGCGCTCGCGCGACACGTAACGTACGTACACATGATTACGAGAGAGGAGTTACAAAGGAAAATACTGCCACCGACGTATCAATCAACAACTGCAATTGATGGCTAAGAATATGGTCGTGTTTCCAATAGTCTGGTGAACGATTAGTATTTTCTTTAGTGCTGAAAAGCTCGTGTGCAATTCAGAAGAAAAATAAAAACATCCATATGCGAAACATAGTACACATTCGAGAATTGAAATCCTCGCACGTTTTGCAACATTTATTTTGTTTGTTTCCTATGGAAACATTATCTTCGAGCGTGTCATTATTTCACGTAAATCACGCGGTGCAACTTGGTCATAAACATTTCAGCTACATATCATTCCTCCGTTTTACGTTAATCCTGACAAATGCAGTCGATCGAATCAGAGTACCTACACAGGTACTTACACAGGTAAGGGACCATATTCAGCAGGGGAATTTTTATTCTTTTTTCAAACTTCCAGACCAATTTCCCAACCAATATCCCATCATTTGATCCATTCGCGAAAGTGCAACGCGGAAATTGCTTGTCCTAGACCTCGTTTCATCCAGTTCCTCGAAAAATGACCTGCTGATCGGGAAAACTGCTGGCATTATGCAAATCTATTCTCAGGTACGATAACATTTTTCATCGTAGATTCAACGATTACGCGTTACCGCAGCTCGTCGTGGTCGAACGATATAACACTTGTTTTCCGAAAGTTGAAGAGTTTTCCGAAGTGAATGGTCCTCCCAAAACGTGACGATGCGCAGACTACTTTCTGAACAGAACAGCGAAGACAATTCGGCAGGAAGATGCTGAATCTCGGATGAAGGATTTCTCAGAAGAGGTATTTAAATCGACAACTAGAAGTAATAATATTTCCAAAGCAGGTCATTTCTACAGCGATATTATTATTGCTGGACGATTCGGAAAAATACCGTCGCTCACAGAAGCATGATTCGTTACCAAACAGCGCGTCACGAAGATCATTCGTTCGACTAGAAATTCTGGCCGGCTGGATTACGCCCGATAAAAAACGCGCACTCGTAACGCTGGTGAGTCCAGAAGGATGTAGCGAACGAAGACTGAATTAGAAAATCCAGACGATAGGTTTATGATTATTGGTTCTCCAATCGACAATCGATCCCGCTGCGAAATCTGATAGTGATTCGAAGCGGTACCAAGTAAATTGAGACGCTCAACGCTGTTCGCTCTTGTCAGCTCGGATGCCGGCTCTCTAATTGCGTCAATCAAATTTTTCAGGGTGAACAATTCGAGAGGAAGGATCCGAGTCGCGAAACGTTTGTGAAGTCGGGGCGACAGTGTAGAAGCGAGTAGCCTCGTTGTAGATTGACGTCGTCGTGCGATATATTCGGACTGTGGCGAAAAAACACGATGACATGTTTGTCCTTTCGTTCTACGTGATACGCATGATACGTACGTGAGACGTATTTGCGTCGATCGACGTCACTCTTTCCTATTCTCTGGTACACCGATACCATTTATTTTCTCATCTCGCCCTCTGCGGAGGACACATCAATTGACGCTTCGTGATACTCTTCTCCACGAACGCTTAGCCATTAACATGATAGCTGTTTGTCGCTATTATTGTCACAAATGCAAGCGTGAGCTTTGCCACTGCAATCGCGTTCTACCTTCGGACATATTTCTGCAATTGTAGGTCCGCAATTTCATCTTCGCGAGGAAATGCGCTACGGGAATTGCGTGATAAGCAAATATAGAAGTCTGCGAGCACGATAATACGCTGGTATCAGGCAGAAATACCGCATGAAATGCCAACCTCGATTCACAATTTTTCACGTTACAAGTCTCATATTACCTTCCTTTTTTATCACTTCGCCTTTGGACCTCGCAATGATTTCCCAAGTCGAGTTCAAATTTTTTCTCATCACACTGTCATCCGTTTTTTTCGTTCTCCTCAACCTCAGAGTTATCGATAATTTGTTTCGCCCATTTTCCTCCATACTGTATAAACTTTCAGGACATCGAATTAAATGTTAAAATATATCGAATGCCTATTCGCATTTATAATTGGAGTTTGACATTTTTTCCCCCAAAATTGACGTCAAAATTTCTGTTTTACTCGATTCTCGTAATTTGGACAGCTATTAGTCGCAGAGATCGATTCACTTTCGCGATCGTGACTCACCGAGTCCGACAAAATACTTGAGCCGTGGCTGTTCAAGCTGATAAACTACACGAGATAAATAGTGGGTGATCTGGGATGAATCTCGCGTACTGTTTAAAACGAAAAGAGCAAAACCGTAACGTCGAATGGTTTCCAAGAAGTTTAGTTCGACTGTTTTCTTAACTCGCGTTCTCAAGCTCGTATCGCTTATAGTTAATATCCAGCCTCGTGGTCCATAAAGGGATTTGACCACCTAGAAATCGAACTAACGTTCCCAATAGTATAACATCAAATTATTTTCTTTCCCCAAACAATTATAATTGTTTTTCGAGTACAATTAATTTTAGTGAAATCCGATTGGCCAATTCGCGTTGTTTATGGAGTATATGTTTTATCTACGTTGAAACGAACGCCTTAGGTCTATTTCCCGTGATATATGACCGCAATCAGTTACACATTTTCTGAGTATAGATAAAAAATATTCGCCCCATTTGACTTTTCGACAGGAAACAAAACGTCCAAGTATCGGTGAACATAAAGTTACTCTGGAGACGAAAGAAAATACGCGAAATTGCGCTTATTTACAATGCTAAGGTGTTCGTTATTGCAGAAAGCAGATGCATTCGAACGATCGCATCCATGGTTCGGAGTGAAAAATTCATTTAGCGCAGGGAGACAAAAACTTAAGGAGACACCCAGTACGCAGTAGATTTACTAGGAAAGTTATTCGGTCCAGAAGAAATCTGCGAGAAAAGAAATGCTCGTTGGCAATTGTCACCACAGATGTACTCTGTGATTGGTTATCGATTGTTTCCCGAGGTGGACGCTTCGTCGTAAGCATTCCGTGAAAAGCCTGAAAAATGCTTTGAATTTGCAAGACGACGACGATCGATGAAACCGTTGATTGATGTTGGCACAATGCGATCCTTCGTCACAGGCGTCGAATGAACGGATTGTCACCGCTTTCAAAAGTGAGACTCGTGCCAGTCGCGAAATCAAGCTTGAAAAGTAGCTATCAAATCACGTCATATCGAAAGGATCCAGTAGACCAAATACACGCACGAAGGTCATCCACCCGGCGTTGTAACACATACGAACAGCGCGACATGCTCGTCAAATACCGACTTCAATTCGTCGATTGAAAGAAATTTCAGATCGATAACTCGTGCAAAGACAGCTCGATCAAGACGTCAATTGACGATTTTAGCAGTTGAAGAAGGAGCTAAGAACAACACTGGAGCTTGGAATGCATAACAACAAAAATTACTAAGTAGAAGCTGGTAGCCAATTGCCGTTTGGTTTACAGCGCCAAACACGTTCGATAACTGTTGGACGCAGCCGATTGACATGTTGCAATAACATATTTCTCGCGCCGCCAAGTAGCTGGTTTAAGCATGCTCATACGTCAACGAAAGCTGACGGTGAGAGCAGGCCAAGCGTATAGGATGTAAATACCGACAATGAAGATTACCAACTAACCGTGACCGTAATAAAAGGAAGTTTATAGAAATTTTGGTCCACCGCGATCCGGTGACATTACGCAGGATATCGGTAACGCGGTTAGGAATTTGCGTTCTGGTTTCCAGTTTCCAAATAAACGCGCTCTGTTGCCACAAGGATGGTGCGAGTCACATCTGCGACTCACGTGTCTACGGAGATTTTGTACTTTTTTATACTTCTTCCATACTTGTTTTTACAAGTGCAGGGAGGGTGGCGAGGTCACGTGGGTGACGCGTCGTTTGTCAATGACGGACGATAAGAACCAATTGAAAACAGTCGAATCCTGGGGAAGAAATTGCTTTACAGTAGAACGATCAGCTTTTAGTACGACTTCGTTGTGAAATTGGTCTTCGAATTTGCACCATGATGGGATCCGAAAATCCATTTTCTTCGCGTGGCATTCTTTTCTGTCGGACGCAGACCTCCGAGCGTTGACGTTAACGCCAGATTGCGAAAGTCATTTCCACGATAGTCGCGATCAGGCTGGAGAAATATGCAAGTTTAAACGGAATCGAAACTCATCTAAGTTGAAAACTTTTAACCCTTTTAACTCGAAATTCAATTCGTCGGAGTTTCCGTCTCATATTCAAGCCGCACCGGATTAAGTGAATTGTCGGCATAACTTAAAGCTGATATAGGACCTGCGAGAGATTCGCTGTGGTACTCGCGACAAGCGGGTGAAAAGTGATTTGTACGAATTTGCCAAGACGACGCGTTGAGAAGGAATTCGATTTCTTCTTATTAAAACTTACCTGCTGCGAGAAAAATGAAAACATTCAAAGCATGCTTACTCCGTATTTCATCCTCGTAGGAATTCGAAGGATTTTTGATGAAAATAAAGTATCCCAGCGTAATAAAGTATCGGCTGGCTGCAAACGCAATACATTCGTCGTCGTCTCACGAAAATTGCAATTACAACTTAATTATTTATTGATTTCCGCGATATCGCTATCCTCGAGTAAGAATTACTACTGAAACCGTGGGGGTCTCGAACAATGTCGGGTATCGCAAGTTCCATCGAACTGCTCCAATTTCGACGATCGTGCAATTAACAGAACTTTCATCCATCGACTCATCTTCGTGGGTGGTATCCAAAACCTTCAAGCACGATTGACTCTTGCGTTATTTTCAGACAAGAGTTCAATACCTGATCAAGCATACTACATGTTCGGTTTCATGATTTATAACCAACGAAAAATATACGTACGTTTCCTTTTTAAACTACGAATGCTTGCTACGTGTATTGCTTACGTCGACCTTGAAGCAGATCCTAATGAAATTTTGAAAAATATACGTCAACTTCGCGGTATAGGATAGAAAACGGGCCAAGAGTTTAGGTTGAAAAAGTGAAAAATTCGCACCGATAACTATAATACATGGATCAATGATTCAGCCGCAGGCGAAATTTTTTAAATAAAAAATTATAGAAGTAATAATTCACGGTTGTTCTTTATTTTTCTGTTGCATTTCAGACACAAAAACGTACACGAATGTGGTTAATCTGCAGCCAATGATATACTTGAGATTTATCGTACCGACAAAATTTATCATGGTTTCCCGTCATTGAATGATACTTTTCAACCGACAATTCTCGGGAAATACAATATGATCCGTCCGAAAGTTGGGACACTAGTGACTAAAAATTTCTCACTCCTTGAAAGGTGATTCTTTAGCTCGTGTATCCTATCTCTACCATTATTTAACGCTTGTCCGGTAAAATAAGCAAGACGCGTGGTGTAATTTCGACAATCTGACAATCTGAGTTTTAAAAATCCGGTCGTATATTAAGAATAAAACTCGGATTGCTACCGAAGTACGTAACTTCCGTAAGGGTGGAACGAGTTATGCTGGTGTAGAAGCTATTGTCATAGGTTTGGGAAACTGCCAGTTGTAGGGTAGACATCAACAAATTATCTTTTAACGCTGCAACGGCGACGTCGTTCGTCGTTAGACGACCCATCGAATGGCAATGAAACTTGGAACAGTTCCTAAGCTATAAGTCTGTTTGTAACTTGGAAATCGTCACACCAGATATTAGTGACAATCCTATTGACGCGATTGCGCCAAATAGGTCGTCGCCAATACGTACAACAAATAATTGCGAAGCCATAGATTCATTTTCGATGATAAAAGCTGCAAGCAAATATCCTACACGATGAATTTTAGCGATAGAAAAACGTAGGCAGACTGCACTCTTTCACGAGTAGTCCTAAATTAGTGATGTCATGCCATAATGCACTGGTTTTCAGATCCAACAGTGACCGACACGCTTTCAGAAAGCATGGATCCCAAAAGACTACAGAGAGCGGATTTCCCTCAAGTAGTTGCGCCTACGTAGAAAATATTTCCGCGGATCACGTGTACATAGAACACGTGAGCTGCGGAAATATGTGTTCATTGATCGTCACGAATGAGACCAAAAAAAAAAATGATATCCATGGATAATAAATCGAACTTTGGTATTCTTCGCCCTTCTCTCTGATAACCTTGACGATACAACATCGTATTACAGACCATCGCCGTGTAGCCCAAGATAAATTCTTCGTACAGATGCTGATCGTCGAACTAATTGGAAAAACATAGCGATCTGGGTTGATCTGTTCGGATCACGTAGCGATCGACTCGCTGAGAATCCCCAGAAGAAGTTGGCAGGTTCGGAATTCTTCATCCACCTCAGTGGTACGTTTCAAAATGATTTTGTCAGTGTTTGTTGCTACATCCTTTCACCAATCGCGCGTGATACGAAAGTTTTTGTGGTGGCCATTGTGATGTAAAGATATTATCGGTAGAGTCATCACGAGTCACCGGATATATTATGTTCGGAAGACCTCGGCCAAAAGAGTACAGCACAACAAAGCTTGTCAAAATTAGAAACATTCGCCAGCTATACGAATGTCGTTTCGCCCTGGACGAGAAATGCGAGGCGCGGTCGACCCAAACCACGTTGAAAATGAACTTACAATTAATTACTAGCCGTGCTTGGAATATTGGATAGTATACGTGTCCGTTAGCTATGTCCCTCGAGAAAAAAACGTCGGGTGTTAAATGAATTATAATTATCATTAACTTCCAAGTGTACGTTCTTCAAACGGCTTCACGTTCTAATCAATTAATTAAAACGAGACTAGCCTCGATTACACGTCGAGACGTTGGCGCGATGGACATGCCTATACGACAACGCTCAATTTGTCATCGATTTTCATGGACAGTAGAACACACTACGTACTTTCGTTAACTTCTTGTTAACTGCACCTACGCGTTGAATGACTTTCAGTTCTTTGATGTAAAGACGCTTTGCCGCGCGCTCTTGTTTCACACGAGTGTATGCAAGTACGAGCTTCTTTTCGATAAACTCGGGATCTGACACCTCGAAGTCATGCTCCCGTAGTTAATTAAACTGCGTTCCATTCTTGGTTAAAAAGAATTCTGAAAGCTTTGTAACGAGCAAAGTTTGTTGGAGATTATTAGACGACTAAACTTCGTATCTATTCGTATTAATACGATGCTGTGGCGATATATTGCAAACATGGAGAAACAATGCTGGCAAAATGCAGTTCCTCCTTGATCTTTGTACAAACGGCAGATGTACCAACAGTCTCTCCATCAAAATAACGCGGTGAAATGGTCTGTACGAAAACTGGGTAAAATTGGATCCGCTTTTGTTGGCTCCTCGTGTGTGGGATGCCGAATAGAGAAATGATGGGTGGTCTGATGGCGACGAACGATGGTAAAGGTTGGTCAACTGTCGTTGCGAATAGGCATTGAACGGCGTTAAATCCAAAAACGAGGCTTAGAACACGGAAATCGAGGGAACAATATGAAATAAGCAACTCGCACGTTCCGCTTACCCTACGTGCGTGTCGTTCATTTTCAACCTTCACCCGGCATCTCTCGCGCGTCGTACGCCGCGTAGGTATATTGCCATCAAATATTCCAACGACGCGTCGTTTCAAGAGGAGTAAAACTATTTCGTGAATCGCGTTGTTGTAAACGTATGGAAAAACGGAAACGATCGTTCCACTTGTTGATGCTCGGGTCGTGAAAATATCAGCGAATTCGATCGGTCCAACGTAGGTACAATTGTGTACCTTAACGGTCGCTACGTAAATGACAACGGTACGCGGAAGGTCAATTACCTCTCATCGAAGCGGCAACGACTACCTATTGAAAACTACGTGCCCGTCAGTTCGTTTCGTTTCGCTTCTAAAACCGGTATTCTATTGACGAAATCGCGTGCAGACCTTCTCAGAACAAACGACACAACTCGCTAACAACGAAAATTTGAGGCAGTCAATTTTTTGTAAGCTGTCTCGTTTACCAAGGAGTCGTCAAACGGCATTCCATGCGCGTGACATCGTACCTCGATTGTCCACAATTAACTTCGCGTCTCACGAGCTCGCAACTTCGTATCTTCGTTGATACTATACCGAACAACCACGCGAATGTTGCATAATGATCAGGAATCAGACACGAACGCTTCCTACGTTCCCCCCGCGTCGCCCGTTGTATTACTTTTATCGTGAAAATCGAGATTGAACAACTTTCCCTCAACGTCCTGTCCGATTACACGAATGTACGTTTTCCCTCGCGTACCCAGCGTAATCGTGACCGAAGCACGTCACAGGCATGGATCTTAGTACGCGAAAAGACACGCGTGTCACTATTCAAAGAAGAGAAACTCCGTGGCGGGTTCGCGTGTCGCTCTCCTCGCCACGGACGGCGCGCTGCCGAACATCTGCTCGCAGAAGTCACGCCGAATACGAACTAGCGAGGAGGGAATCTCGTCGGTTTACGAGGAACGAGCGCGAGAAGGCAGGGGCGGTTACCTGGTCCGTCCTTGCTGCCCGCCGATGCTCTGCTTCACGGGCGTATCCAGCGGCTGTCGGACGCTGTGAACCGGCCTCCGCTTCTCCCGTCTCGTCGCAGCAGCCCGACTATTCTCGTCTCTTCTCTCTCGCTGCTCTTCTCCGACTGCCACTCGGTCTTCTCTCACTTATCGATTGCACCCTGTATCCACGAGGCCTCGTACACTTAAACGCGCGAGTTTTAACACGGGATGATAAGTATTCCCTACGACGAGTCGCGTACCCGTTGATCTTTCCCTCGGCCAGGCTTACGTTCCCAACGATCGAACGTCTTTTCAACTGTCACAAACACGCCGACGACACGCGGTGGCGGGCGCGAGGTCGGCGCTCGAGGTAACCGACAGGTATAGCGCGTGTGTGTATATATATATGATACGTTTCCAGCTCTACGCCGGCACCGACTGACGCCCCAACGCGCGACGACAGCGGCACCGACCTACGAGCACCGGCGCGACGCGGTGCGGAGTGGTGAGGAGTGGTGCGGAGACCCGACGACTACGCTACTGCTCCTACTTCATTGTCTGTTAGAGCGTTGTCAAATTCCCCCTTCTCCCGCCCAACGCCGCGCAATTTTGTGCAATGCGCAGCATTTTTATTACGCTTTCGCGTAAAAACTCTACGCAAAGGTTACCTAGCCATACGTTAGAACGTGGTGAAATTTCACGGAGAGAGGACTTTCTAGATATCTCGCGTCGCAATCGAAGCGACGCGCGCACGCATGGGGTTGGCGCGCACTACGTTGCGCCGTGGTTGCTGCGAATATGCGGATCGTATAGGTATACGTATATTATTAATATTGCTTTCGTTTCGACGCGTTTGCAAAATCAAACGTTATTCGATTTGGGTTTCCCACACGAACGTACGAAATTTGTTCGTTTATACGCAACGAATCGGGGAATTTTTCGTTTATGGAGCGAAAGTATCTTTCACTTTAATCATCGCTGATATAGCTATTATATTCCTTCAGCCATCGTCGATTCGATTTTCCATGGAAGATCTAGATGATCAAACGTGTCATTTCTGTCGTTTGTGGAATAACGTCACGTCATTATTATTATTATTATGCCTCTGACGTCAAGGTACGAGATCCAATAAAATCAAGACTAGATTGAAATTACAACGGAAAGATTCGTATCTACGGACAAGATCGCAGCCAAGTCGCTGGCATCTCTTTCGTGAAAATGTTGCTTGGGTGGAGATATGAAAATATCCGAGGGGCCGGGAAAATTCATTGGATTTTATACCTTTCGTGGAGAATTTTACGATACAGGCATTTCGCTTTTACGCTGTGCTCGCGTATACACGATGATGTGCGATTCATCGGACAAACAAGACAAACGCACGCGTTTCGTGTATCCGTATTACCGATTCGGCTAGGCGGTCACCCAACATTCCACAGAAAAATTCTCTACTAGGGAGAGCTTAATAAGACGAACAAGGTTACAAATTTCGATCAAATGTCACGGGCTTCGGTGATGAATCGTGTCTTTGTTCGCTGACGCAGTTTCACGAATACCACGTAAAAGCGTACGTTCATATGGAAGATGAAAGACAAAATGCTGAGCGCAGCTCTGCCGACGTCGCGTTACGGTATATTTATTAGGAGGACGTATTGGATTCCTCGATGTTTCAATTCGCTAAAATTTCAGCGTTGCTGTTACCATGGCGTATTTCTAGATATTTCCCGTTATAAACGAGCCAACGAAACGACCGGCTCCACCCTCGGCGTATCCATTCACCGAAATCTCCTTACAATTTGTTCACGTGCCCATGATTTTCATCTTCTGCGTTTCACCATTATCGAATCGACATCATTTGTCATGGTATTCGCGCAGATTTCTCTGTAATCGCAAAGAAATCTGGCCTCTGGTTCGAGTTACTCGCAGGGTGGATCGATCCTTCGTTTTTACTTGGTGAAAAGACCCTCACGTCGAGGTTTTTCCTCGGCTAATGTTCGCCTTCCTAATGACTAGGTCACGACGTAACGGCCACGTGGATTCAAGAGTATTGAAAAACCGAATCCGAGCGATTTTTTCCCCAATTTATGACCAGACAAGATCGGACGATATCGCGTGGCGTAACGTATTTCGCGTAGGGTTCCGAGGATGCCAATTATTGGAAATATGGAGATAAATGATATAGAAACGCAATGGATTTTTTTTACCTATTACTTTGTACAAAGCGCAAGGAAAGGCCGTCTAAACTGTTCGAAGATATCTAGAGGTTAGACTCTACTCGCGTTTACCCTATACTACGGAATATCGTCGCCTCATCATAAGGAACTCTGTGTTCTTTCTTCGGATATGGTGACTGTTTATGTTTCCGTTTCCCTTCGTCACTCGCCACGGCGATTCGTTTTTGTACCCTTGGTCTTGAGACCAAATACAAAGAGACGCGAGTGCTGGTGACTCAATAGTCCAATAGTGATGGAAATGTTTCAACAATAGTGAAATGGAAACTCGTTGGAGAAAAAGCTCCACTTTCAATATCAATCAGAACGCGTGCGATTTATTATCAGAATTGAGCTGCCAACGAATATTATCGATTTCCGCGTCGAATACATTTTCCAAATGAGTCGGAATGCTTTTTACTCGGCGGAGAACTCGAGATACTGATGAAGAAAACCAGGCGAGAATCAAAGGCCGAGAACCAGTATTAATTTTGGCTGACACAGGCGTCTGGAGATTACACCTGGCTAGATTATTTTCATCGAAACGGAAGAGCGGAGAGAAAATGAGGCGTGAAAAAGGAGTACCGCACTCAAAGCTCCGATTCGTTGAAAAACAAAGAAGAAACGAGATGAAAAATGATGGTACGTAGCCGAAACTTGAGCCACCCAGCACGAGATTAATTACCTACGTGTCTCTGCAAACTTTCGCGTCCCGTGCTTAGATGTTCCCCGGTGCTATTTGAATTATGAAGCCGTGTCCCTGGTTTTAAGGACTTTCCGAGTTACAATATATTACCGTTGCGTCGCGAGAAAGCACCAGGCTTTGAGTCAGGCAAAAACACAGGCTGGGCGGTATAAGGTAATCCAAGCGTGATTAATAAGTGATTAGGGCGATCACGATAATTGATTTACGTTATATATCTCATTAGGCAGACTCATAAATTTTACGGAAACGTAAACGCGAAATCGGAATGATAATATTTTAAAAACAACTGTTCGTGTGGGGACAACTTTCAGGTTTCACTTTAACGCGTACCTTCGTATGTTTTCGCCCCTGGTCCGTATATTTCGACGATTCGTTCATTTTCTTCGTTCCATCCTCGCATTTCATATTACACTTGGATCATATTTCAGTATGCAAATTATCATATGAGACAAGGAGATCTCACATTTTACCTCGCAAACGAGTGATACTCGTAGAAAAGATATATTCTTCGTTAAGAAATGTGAGAGAAAGACGAAATTTGCGCAAATAATGGCGAAGCCATTGTTGTCGAGGATGTTGATCATTTCGCAAGTGATCGAAACACAGGATTACGTATTTCATTGAGTACATTGGCGACAAGGTCATACATTTTCTTACCACAGTACCTAAAAAACGCGGTGAGCTTGTTAACTCGATGCTCGATTTATTAGCCTGTCTACCACCGATTCAGTGCTACTTGAGAAAAACATCGATCAAAATCATACCTAGTTAGTCGAATCACGAGGCATTAATGATGATCAGCACGTGAAATTTCAACGCTAACGATAATTTATTTTTCCCATCAGTTTGGATCAAGCTGTAGACGAGTAGTGGATTTTACCTAACGTTGAAAATTACAACTCGATCGATCGCAAGCTTCCTCGATAGGTAAGACTATAATAAATGGTAGTATTAAAAACAGATGATCGAAGTATTGACTGCTTGTTCTAAGTTTTCGTTATGGTAATTCGGTTGTTTCTCGTCTGCACGTTTTCAATCGAAGCTTCTCGGCACTTCGATAAGTTCTGATCCTTGACTTTTCAAGATATCGCTGCTTTCCGCGTAAACACGTCCGAGTGGTCTGGAGGTAGGCGAATGAAGATGCAGTAAAATAAATATTTTCTTTAAAAAATGTGAATAACCTGACAGAGCAGATAAACGGATCTGCGCGGTACAACATCACGCATAATGGTATAACAATACTGACGCGATCCGTCAATTTGAGTTATATTTCCTGATTGAGTGATGACACGATGAAAAAATTTGGGTACATCGCAGTCACGGAGTTGGTGTAATTCCACTTTGCTTCTGATTATTTAATCTTATCAGTGGGTTCTCCCGAGACAATCTTTTTGTGAGCTCTATTTTACTCATGCAGATTGCGACTCGTGTCACGTATTGCGTGATAATACAGATAACGCGAAACTGACTTTCCTTTACATATCGAAATTGATATCCCATCTCGATATTCCAATAAGCATGTTACCAGGTGAATTAATTTCGGATTTTAGCCTACGTTTACAGAGGCAACGTGGAACATATTTATGAATATCTCACGTTTGTGTTACACCAGTGGACGACGAACCGCTGTGCAACTAACACGCGATGTAACGAAATGAGGTAAATAGTAGGTATTAGAATTCGAAGTGCATGCGGGGAAAGTCGTAATTTACAGATCAAAGGTGAGCAGTTAGTTTCTGAAATCACGCGATACGCTATCATAATTAAAAAGTGGCCTAATCAACGAAATTTTGTGAATGATAATTACATTTGTTTTACGTATAAAGTATAGTAACGATGCGCAGAGACTGTGACGTTGAAAAGATCGTGTTGTGTTACGATGAAAATGGTCTTCGTAATGAAATCGGGCAGGCTGAATAATCAATTCGCGATGTTCTGGTCCCCAAAGGAGAAATTTCAGCTCGTGATATGAGAGGAAAGCTCCGATTTTGTCGTTTTCCTAGAAGTGGAATCGATAGAATGTCGGTGCCACCTAAAATCTGGCGTCTAGACAGAGTAAAGGGGAAAGAACATCCCAAGGGCAATAGAGACCACATCCACTGATACAGCCAGACTTGTTCAAGCATGTATTATACCACACAAGCAAACAATCTGTTTCATCTACTTTAAACGGACAAAAGGCTGGCCAGGTGATTCATTTTTATAGCATACAGGCTCGATCGTAACTCCCATAACGGGGCAATATATCGCGAAAGTGCATTTGTTTCGCAAATACGAATAATCCATCGCCTTTACAACGCAACGAGGTCCACCGTCAACATCTGCAATTGATAAACGGAATTAATTTAACGTAACGTAGTTCAATATCAGTAGTTAAATCAGTTTCAACGTGTCAGGCGATCCCAACTGCAATCTTTATTCCGATTTAAACATCAATTTAAATTCTCCGAGTTGGAAATGAACTGAAAATAATTCGAATCTGATACGTTGCATGTGTATTGAGTTTTAACAATGTCTGAAATTCAACACGTTGCCTGGTAGATTCGTTTTCGCATTATTATACGCATCATCGCATGCACGAGAATCGCGGAAAATAAGTCGGGAGAAAGTAGATGGCAAAACATCTCGTATTTAACCGATAGCAGAACTCTCACCATACTTTTTACTCAGACTTGCTTTGTCAACGCTCAAACGTCGCTGCGAGTTGCAGCCTTAGAATACAACTTCAGTTCGCGTGCAGCGATAATTTCACTACCATGATCCCCTTGGGAACTGCGCATGAATGGGAAAACTGTATACCCCATCTACCTTCGTATACGTACACGACTAGGTATGACTTGCATTTGTGTTATTTCGCGTATATATGTACCTATGTACTACTCGAGACCCCATATTTCATTCGGAATGGAGGGTGCAGCCGTCTGACCCCTACAACGCGAACGTTACGTGTATATTCGTAGAGTTTCGGGGCGAAATATTCGCTCGATACCATTCGCTTATCTTTATATCACTGGCTGTGAATTAGCAGAAAATATCTGAAAGGCGTTCTCCTCGTAGTACGAACAAACTTGACAACACTTGTCTTCGCTTTGCATGACTTTTTATCCATTTTTTTCAAATACTTCGATACTGTAGGTAGTCTGACAGAATGCTGCAATGTTGTATTTGAAATCTTGACCTGACGCATGAGACTACTCCTATTTTTATGCAACTCAAGTTTCATGCGTGCATTGCAGTGAGGCAGTCCAAAATACAAGATGGCGGCAGCGCTGGTGGGAGTCACGCACACTCGCGTCGGTATCATCGGTATCGATTCAGCCGACATCGCAACCCTCCGCGGTGTCATGATGCATTCGGTTGCACTGCGAAGGAAAATTTAACATCACGTGTTCCTCGATTTGGAAATATTAATTTCCTATTCTACTAATATGGCTGATCAGTTAGAAAATATAAATCCAAAGTTGTACAAAAAGGTGGATGAAAGACAGATAACGGCCGAAGACGAAGACGATGACGTCGTTGACGACTTTGATTCTCGAGAAA
This sequence comes from Arge pagana, assembly GCA_963969455.1. NCBI lineage: Eukaryota > Metazoa > Arthropoda > Insecta > Hymenoptera > Argidae > Arge > Arge pagana. The sequence goes on along the minus strand of OZ018310.1, from coordinate 8,383,006 downwards.
TATTTGGTAAACATTTGGTTCCACCAATATCGCCTCAAAGAAACATCTCTGTAGAGATCCATCCAACTGGCATGTTTCTAACCTCGTATGAACAAAATTTCGTTTGCTTGCAGATCTGATCAGGAATATCAACGACCCGGAACATCCTCTAACGTTAGAAGAATTGAACGTCGTCGAACAGAGTCTTATCGAGGTTAGATTGAGTTTCACTAAATTCACGAACTGACAATCGATAGATTTTCGTGAATGAGGATACTTCTCAATAAAACATAACGTGTAACGTAACTATATAGTGTTATATAGATGCGACGCGTGACCTTACTACCTCGAACGTTGGCATTCTAGTTTTTAAATGATAGCACGCGTATATGAGCTATAGAAAAGTCAACAATAACCAGTTACGAGAATATAATTATTCTACAGGTTGACAACAAGAAAAACAAAATTCACGTTCGATTCACCCCAACCATACCGCACTGCAGCATGGCAACTCTGATTGGTCTCTCTATAAGAGTTCAACTGTTACGCGCGTTACCTGCAAGATTTAAAGTTAACGTTGAAATAACACCTGGAACACATGCTTCCGAAAGCGCCGTGAACAAACAACTGGCAGACAAGGAAAGAGTGGCAGCGGCGCTTGAAAATAGGCATCTCATTGAAGTGATCAACCAGTGTATTGCTGCAAAAATGTAACATCAAGGAATTATTGGGAGATGTAAGAGTTGCCATGAGATATGTTCATCACATTAGCAAAGAACATGAGTCTCAGTAGCTGATCGTTTACTTTTCAAGAAAATGTTGGAAAGTAATATTCAGCATTCGAAGAAGAAAAAAACTACGCTGTGAGATAATTAATTTTCAATTGAGTTTGGTCAAGGTATGATTAGTATGTCGAGAAGTGAAGTAACGAGTGGCTTGAATTAATCCAAATTGAAGATCATCCCCTGATTAAAGGGATTTTTTTGCATCTAATCCTGTATATAATTGAATGTATCATGCAGATAATTATGAATATATATAGTTTTTTATTCAAATGAAATGTATTTACGTTCCGGAAATGCTGAACGATGTTTCGTGTTCGTAACTTTATTCAAAAATTTTGAGTTGTCAACGGCGGGCAATGATTGGTAATTAATGGACTGCACACTTCTAAGTCTTATTTATTACAGATTATTATATACATTCGACTAATCGCGCGGTTTTGTGAGAATCTTCGATTCAGCTGGAGCTTGTTTAGTAGGGTCATATTTGAAAGTTCGGGGTACAGGGCCTCGTCCCGAACTTCGGAATCGTAGATCATCAACGTGCGCTCTATCAGCTATCTCCCTAACGACCTTCATGTTGGACCAGGCTGAAATTGTTGGATGATTCGGTGTGTTATTCTGAATATAAAACTTTAACAACGTTCGAAATATAGATATTTACAATCCTTGAAACCGCCAACGAATCCCTTTTTATTGACAGTTTTAACTGGCGCATGTATAATTATCGCCGGAATTCCGAAAAAATCTCTAACTCGTGGTATTTTCAAAAAAGCGGCTTGAAGTAGAGATATGAAATTCGTCGTCGTCCAATAACACACCACCCCCTGAAATGAAGTTTTATCAACGACTGCACTTTTCACGTACCATTAGCAACATCTCCTGAATACTTACACTAGGAAAAAACATAATGAGCGGAAAAACGACCATTGGTACACATTTTATGAAGTATTTCATCATCCCAATATTCATGCTATCCAGTTTGGCACCATCAGTTCCCAGTACAATAGTGAGATACATGGTGGTGCAAGTGACTACGGGTAATATGTAATACGGGTCAGCAACAGTCAAGTCTGTAAACCACCAAAGACCACCTTCTTTCATGCTCTCCACCGGAGCTTTTGCCATTCCTCTCAAGCCTAAGAAGAAGGATATGAACAAGGGCGCCTGTGTTTACGATATATTGATTAATACAATTATCCCAATGTGACAAAAAATGTTGACATCTCAAAGATAACACGATACATAAATGAAATCAAAGTTACAGAAGAGAATTGTAGGTCAGATTAGGCTATGGTGCATATATGAAAATATCTGCCCTCCGTGATTACAATTTTTTCATAGGAATACAAAATTTATTTCCGCATTGTCATTAGTTTCAGTTATGCATCATCTTTCACTGACAAATTGTGTTTCAGTAAATTACCTGAGCCATGGGCACCATCATATTCTTCAATGGGTTAACATCTTTCTCCTTCATGAATTGCATCAGTTCGTGTCCATATTTCGCAGCTATGACAGTTTTTCATAGAATCAATACGCTTCTTCGCAATTATAATAGTTACTTTTAGTTACTTACCATCAAGATCGTTTCCAGAATTTCTTGCATCAGTCATTTTGGTCTGCAGCATTACCATCTTAGGGGATTCGTTCTGCATTCGGGCTGCATTTTTTTGTACTTTTATAACTAACGGAAATATCAATATTCGAACACAGAGAGTACCTGTAACATGCAGGATACGTTACGCGGATGATCCGTTGGTATAAACTGCCAAATAGGTACAGTTAAATCCATGCTGGCTAGTTACCAATAAAAATGGCACCCCACCATGGAATATCCATGGTTATGTGTAACCATTCTAAACAATGTTGAACAAACCCAACCGGAGTGTTTGCACCCAAACCGAGGGCTTTGAGGGTAGAACCGCCTACAGCCTGAACTGCATCTAATACTTCAGGAGCTGGTGGTAATGGTGGGTCTGTAAAAATACAAACATTAGCAGGTAAAAACTTTGACCGTTTACCAAAATTACATATCAAACTCAATACCGGGTATAGCATCCAATAGATTATCTGGTATTTTATTATCACCGCTGCTGGCATAGCGTACAAAAGCACCTGCCGAAATAGCCCCATGTCTCGATAAGTTAAGAAAATTCGTCTGATGCAAACTCTTATCTCTGAATTTGCACGTCACGTGTAGCGATCTGTGAGATGCAATAATCTGAAACAATGTACAATTAAACAATAAGATTAAGGAAGACCAATCACCAATGTTCTGCAGAGTATTCATAATGACAATCTGTATAGAAAAGGTGTATAGAAATTAAATCTCAGAAATCAACATAAAACATAACCTATATGCATGCCTAATGCTTATATCACCTCTGGAACATTACACGCTTTCGTCAAAGCTCGATGTTTTAACCTCAAGGTCATCCGGGATAACATGTTTGCGATTCGAACTTGCGCTCCGTTATACACTTATCACGTAACACTTTCAAAAAAACATGACCAAATATTTCCCGGAAAGCACACCTCTCGACGCACGCTGCTGGGTCGAGTTAGGTTAATCGTGTAGCAGTTAGGTACGTCACAAATATCGTGCGCAGAATCCTCACTGGACGAGGGCTCGAATTGCCTATACTTAGATGCGCGGGGGTACGTCGACTGACCTCGACTCGTAGGACGAGAAAATAATATCTGGGTACAGCATCGTTGCGTACGATCATGTTTTCATGGCGATGTGTTTTTGCTGATCGCGTCTACAGCACCCTAATTTCTTAATTATATACTTAGCTAAAAATCATTTGGAAAACTCAATGCCTCTTAAATTATCAATGAAATAGGAAATTTCGTTGTAACAAGATTTTCATATTATTCGTCTAGTTTTCAATTTTCCTATTTTGTAAAAAAAAAGGCGAGGGTATCGATAGTAACGCGAACGTCATCCTTGGAATCACCGTTCGAGAAATCAGTCGTAATCCTCGAGGTTCTTTTTCACAGTCCATGTAAAATTTCCAAGAGACGTTATTGAAACTATCAGAACATGGTTCTTTTGATTTTGGTAGTTTTAGAAGATCGAAGTATTCGTCTGTAAATCAAGTCTCCTGATAGTCTCTATCATCGGATAATGTCAAACGAAATTGTAAATTCATTGAAACTAGAACAAGGCGAACATGATTCTCAATAATAATTATTGGTGACGGACATCGAACGGTTTCTGACTGATTTTCAAACTTTTTTATTCATAGTCCCCACGTCGTAAATATAAATATATCGTCCATCAGGTGCGGAATTGCATGTGCCCATACATTTTCTATGATAGAAGTATGTTGGTAGTAATCATATCATAGCACCTCCAGCATATATCACAATAAATCGTTAACAAATCTGTTTAACGCGTATCTCTCGGCTGAACCGATCACCATCATCCCATTTCCCACTTGACAATGATAGGAAAGTTCACAATATGTTCACAATAAGTACTCGTTAATTTTGTGCTGATCATTGATGTCAAGACAATCGGACGTGAGCTACGGGACCGTCTTGTTCGCTCGAGTCCACGATCTACGCGTGATAACAATGATTCTAACCATTATACAATTGATTCGTAATATTAACTCCGCGCAGATGGTAATTTTCCTCGCAACGGAACTTTCCATTGAAATAATCTGGAGAAAAAAAATCTTACAGGAATAGTTAGAATATCATTATTGTGACGTCGAGGGGAATTTCTCACACTACTGTTATAATATTACAATCGATAATCGTTTGTCTATGATATGATCGTTTGACGTTTTATTTGTCACTGCTATATCGAATCTTAAATCGGTGTATTACGCTAACTACAATCTATAATTTATAATGCATATAATGAACTTGATGCAAATTGTAGCGTTCATTGTCAAGCGGTTGGCAAAGACGTTATTGCTGCCACTTAATTTACCTAAAACGAAGAACGTCAGTTGTCGTATAGGGCCAGCCTATATTATTTTCAATCGTATCGTACTTTACATAATAATAATGACAATAGAATGCATGTACAGTAAAGAGCGAATAATGGGAAGCAAAATTCAACGAGGTATGTCCAAGATGTATCGTACAACTGGAATTTGTACGCACTCCATGAAATGATTTGCTGGCTTAGACGGAAATGCTTGACGCGCCTGGCGTCTTATTGGTTTGCATTATACGTATATACAAGTCTATACAACGCCGATCATCCTAATGTCGATAGATTTTTACATATAAACAATTGGTTTTGTGGATAACAATGAGGTAAGAGTTTGGCTAGTAGACTATTTGGTAAATCCAGGAGAGTATACATTACCATAACTCTACCGTTCTATAAATTTGCATAGCTACAGTGAAGCTATGATAACTTTTGAGTCTGTAGGAGTTTGGATAAGAAATTTTCGTCCATATATAGGGTGTCAGTTTTATCGAGATGACGACTCGAAGAATAATGGACTATAATTTAAGCCTATCCGCGTAATTAACAGTATTTGATGTACGATTTTAAATGTAATTTGATTTCATAGATATTTTTAGAATAAGTTTTACTCTTTTCATAGAAGCTCTAAAATTGTCTAAATATTTCTATCATCCTAATCATTCAATGAACCAATGTTGCTCAACCATACGAAATTTCCACTGCTGATATGTTTAGTATTGCCATTATTAAGTTGACGGTCGAATGACGAGTAGCAGAGGAATAGGTCGCCGAACGGTATGATATCGGTCATACAGAGAAGTACGACGAGTTGTTTGAAAGCAGGCGTTCGCATTTGAATTTGTGAACATAGTATTTAAAATTCGATTCTCGCATTACCGATATATATATATATATCACAACAGCAGTCAAAAATCACAATCGTGATGATCGATGAAATATCTATTTGAGTTTAATATATTTGCAGTTCTTCGATCAGGCTCCAATCAGGTAACCCAACGTTCTACCATGCAAATGGAAATTCATTCCGAAGATACAATAAAACTGTTGTTTCAACTTCTTGCGAAGGCGTTGAAGACTTTTCTCACGTCATGCTTCTTCGTATTCCTGCTGTGTACAATCTACTTACTTTATTCATATATCTACTCCTGTTTATTACGATGATAGTGAGTAATTTCCAATAATGAGGTATGCTATCTTTATCCAAATCCTAATTAAACTAAACTATCCAAACCAGTAGCATTCGCCTAATCTCGGCTTGTTCATTGTACCGTGAACATATCACATCGTATTCATTTCTATCGAACGCTCGGTATCAGCTCATACAATTGAGCTAATAAATTTGATTTCGTTATTCAATTCAATCGTCGTGGACGAGTTAGGAGATTCGAATTGTTAGGAGTACTATCGCTCCAATTTTTGACAAATCCGGTGATATTTTGATACGTTAATTATACCGCGGTTATCTACAAAAATACATCGAATGTTACCGCAATATCGGCTTTAGTTGTATTCTTTGGAATACGCATATGAATATTATATGACAATCATGTACAGCGGATATTACCTTTGTGGTGATATACATTACGTAGAACAGGTTTGATGATTTCGTAGCTTCGCGGATATACTTACGTGTACCCGGATACACACGCACACGCACACGCACCCGCATGCACGCATACATACATACATACGTGCGTATATCTACGTACATATATATAAATACATATAGGTACAAGTGGAATTATACACACTCGCCCAATATCCATCACGACATTGGGGGGAATTATGCCGTTTATCATAATATTCACCATCCCTTTGGAACAGGATCCAAAAAAGACTCATTAATGGTTTGATCTTGCGAAAATAGAAAATATTTGTATTTTGCCCATTTATATTAGTTATCGTGTTATCATTATTATTATTTCTTAGAAATGAAATGCCGATACCATCGTATGTAGACTCCTGATTGTTTGCCATAAGATTTTCGTTAGGGAATATACGTCTCCTTAGTGTGTTTTGCAATATCCATCGTATTTGTGCATTCCAGTGTAGGATGTTAACAATTTAATCGTTTCTTATAATTAATATTATTAATATTATTCATTTTGTTATTTGTAATATTATTAACAATATTCACAACTTGCCTCGGCAAGTTGAAACATCTAGCCAGAGGCCTCGTATTAGTGTCGTATTATTCAGTTGTAACCAATACACTGACGTCGTCATCTTTCACTTTGACAGTTGTATAAAGCTTACCAAAGGCTCGACATTTTCTTAGCTTGGCACGTTGATTTCTCGCTTTGGACAACCAAGTAGCAGCCGATCCGCTTGAATTAACAATCGACGCATCGAGAGGACTATTTATTGCCTCCTGAGTCATTTGAGAACGATGCGGCGAACGATGAAGTTTAGCTACGGGAATACGACGTCTGACAGGATTCGAGGTCGAGGTACTCGGATTATCATTTGTGTTCCAATCAGTTACGGAAAATGATGTCGTCGAGTCATGATGCTCGACTCTTGCTTTATTGAAATTTGCAACAGGACCACGTAGATCCAATGTCATTTCGATGTCACTCGACGGACTTCTTGGACAAGTTCCTTTTGGGTCTGTCGATGCAGTGGAATGTGAAGATGGTGAAATCAACGGATATGTGGGCGAACGTCGACTTTGAATCGACCAACCGTTCGAGAGGAATTGGGATCCTGTTAGACCCAATTTTTGAGACCAATTAGATTTTTCTTGTAGTTTTCTGTCATCCTCCGATGATGGGGATAGCGGACAATGAACAACGACTCGCGTCTCCGTGTCGAATGCGATTGGATCTGTTGGATGATATTCAAAAGAGCAATTTGTTGATCCATGATTTTTGCAGGATCTTGAATTCGAGTCGTGTGCAGGAGCCGACGGTGATTTGAAGAGAGTTTGATGTTTGGGTACGATTCGAGGATTGTCAAGGCTTGATCTCGTCGTATTGGCTAAGGCGGGACGGTGTTGCGAAGAACTAGCCAAGCCATGTTGCTTGGTGAATGATTCGATCCAATCTGACGATGGAACATTAGAGCTAGGTCCGTCGTGAGTCCACTCTAAGGTTGCTGACCTAGAGAATTTCGGTTTCAACGTACTTGTAGATTTTTTTATCGGTCTATTGAGTTTATAGGTGTCTTGTAGAGAACAATCTAAGAAATGTGGGTCACGTTTCCTGCTGAGAGACATGTGATAATAATTTTTAATGTACGCAGTACGCCCGTATGCGTGCGATCTATCCAATGCAGATTCCATAGATGATTCTGTTTTACTCCGGCGTTGCTTTTTTCGTATTCCCTCGTCGATGGCTACTTCTGAATTGATGCAGCTCGATTGCAGTTTATCCGCCGCTTTGTTTTCCAGTGATTTTGGAGAGGAAGAAACAGAAGTTTCTAACGTAAGTTCACTAGTTGACTGCCGTCGTTGATCATTTGTATTAAAATGATATGGCAACAGTGATCTGTCCCTAGTTAAATCAGCTGTTTTTGACGGTACAATTAATATTTCTCTTGCCGAAACGCGTATGCCGTGCGTACGATTTACGGGTTTCCTATTATCAGGGGATTTTTTAGACGGCGACTTCTTGGACGACCAATCGCAAGATCTCGAGGGTAACGGCGAGCCAACCGCTATGGGTCCTTTGAAAGTAAAATTTGAATCTACATCGTTGGTGAAATGCACTTTTTGCGGAACTCTCTTGTAGATCAAAGATTCGGAATACTCTAGAGCTGATTTGTACATATCCACTGCTTTTCCAATATTTCCGCGCGATGCGACTGAATTCGTGTTGATATCAAATTTTGGCAAATGACGATAACTGCTTGGTAATTGACGAGTTCCGGATTCCCTGAAAGTCCAATCGATAGTTTCCTCTTCGGTAGAAGAAGGCGATGACGCCAAGGAAACCGACGACGCAGGGATTAACGGCAACTCAGAGGGACGTACTAGCTGTGGCTGAATGTACGCCGAATGCCGAGGCTGAACCCCCGACATATGGCTACAGCTACGTAGACGCCGCGTTACTAATGGAGGTGGATTCAGTGGCAGCCGCTGGAGGCTTCTCGTCCAGAGAATCGTACAATGGGAATTCACAGCAGATGATGCATTTCAAAAACCAGGGTACCTCTACGTATATCGATGGAGGCATTGGAATCAACGGAGAAGTCGATTGTTTGTACGAACGATATTCCGCATTGCTAGAAAAACAAGATTGATTAGACAAAGAAGCTAATCACAGAACAAGACATGGGAAAATTGCAATAATATATTCCAAATCCAAAATCCGAGGAAATCATCTGAAGGGATTGAGAGTAGTAGACTGGTCAATGTTAATACTCACTCTCTATATCGTTCATCAGACGCTTTTTCCAGAAGCGGAATTCCGGATAAAAATAGAATGATAAAGGTCGTGAATAGAGGAGAAGCGATAGCTACCCACTCGTAGCCTTCGATGACATTCAACGAAATAATGAAGATTCCCCACCAAACAATGATTTCACCAAAATAATTCGGATGTCGCGATAATCTCCACAATCCTGCAATAAAGCAATTACAATTTTATTCGTCACGAAGAAATATAAATGATACCAAAAAATCCACGACCGACGTAGAACATCCCCAAGTTTAAGATAAAGAATATTTCAAGATATGCGAAATAGCATTGAGCATTGAAATTCTTACTGGCAGCGAATAGGAACGAACATCTAACGATTTCTTTTTGTGAAATTAAATCGAACAAATTAGTAATATATCGTATGTGATTAGTAGAAAAGTTGAACAATTACTAATTTCGCATAAGTAAAATTGACGCTAATATTTTTCCAATATGTTATCACAAGACTGCCGATGTTCTTGAGTGTGAATTTATGTTTATTCATTGAGGCTGAGTTAATAGTTAAACTAATTATCTTGTTCCACTTATTCATCTTTCTCAAGCATGTCAACCAAATTTTAACGTAGATCCCATGGTTTCTTCCTACTTGCCATCATTGCACCACTTTCCGTCATTGGCAGGATCTTGACGGAATGAAAATTTTTGCAGATCCGCGAAAGTCTCGGCGAGCAATCCAATGATAAACAAACCAGTCCCAGCACTATCCAACGTAGTCATCGTTTTTGGTGCCGGTGGAATTTTGTGGCGAGGAGAATTGATAAATATTACAGGGAGACTTACCACGTACACCCAGATAGCCTGTGGACAATCGAGCCAAAGATTCCGTGTCATACAAAATGCGCGTAAGTGTAAATTAGTGCAAATATTTGAACGAATTAAATCACGTTTGGATTTGTGTAGCAAGATTAAATTTCGTCAAAACAATATGGTTCGGTTGCGTTATTTACGTATGCGTTATTCAACGACTTTGCTGCAGGTAAAAAAGCGCGAGTATAATTTTTAGAATACCCGCATCTATATGTACGAAGACGATGCACTGTTGTTACATATCGCTTGCAGCGTAATAATAACGCATTAGGATATCAGCTTTGATAGAATCGATTTTACAAATCGACATATGATATGAAAGAAATCTTTCCATTTATCATTGAAGTATATTTCAAATTGTACAAATACTAATGATTTGCCTGATTTTTCGTAAAACTTGGAGCTTTTACTGAACTATCAGAAAAAAATATGGTAACTTGTGTTGATTTATGAAGTCACGACAGAATGGATAGAAAGATATCATCGTGAAACGTGCGTTAAATATTAATCAAATAATCGATCCTAGCCACTACCCGACGCACGTGCAACTCGGGAAACCTCGTATCGTTTCGTAGCAGTGTAGATTACCGGAAATTACATTTCCACATTTCTTGAAGATGAAATACGAATAATTATATAGATACCTGGAAGGTCCAGAAAACTGCAAATCGAATAACGTTATTTCGACGATCGTCGAATCTTTTATCTCGGCCAATCTTTATGATTCTATAGAGCAGGTATCCTGACAAGCGGACACCCCACAGGCAAACGAACACCGTGACCATCAACTGGCGACTGTCGTACGTCTGTAAGTTTGAGTTCCAAATTAATCGGAGCAATAGGATCTATTTGAATCTCGTGAAATCTAAGTTCAGGCGATTCAAATTCTATCATATTTTGCGGAAAACAACGCTGCTGCTGATGATGAGGCTGATGCGGTGAACGCGATGTGGATGACAATCGTAGTTATTTGCTTACTTTTCCATTTTGACCGAGAAAAAAGGTGAGAAGCGCAAGAATGATGAAGTTCGTTCCCCCCGCAAAATCGGTCAGTTTATCCATCTGCAGAGTCGCAGCGATTGTGAAAAAAATCAGCTGCATTCCCACCGTGACAATGGCGCTCACGGCGAGGTGATCCTCGTCCAAGATATTCACAGCCATTTTTCAAATTTCCAACACCCAGCCTCGCGTCTTCAGTTAAACATCACTGAAAATGTTTGTACGTAATTTGTCATATTTCGTTATAGCTTCCCCGACGAATTTTCAATTTCATATCAAACTATCCGATTAAATCCTGCTCCTCCGGTAAAAACCAGACGTCACCGCGAATAGATGCAAATGTAACGCACGTACAACCGCGACCATCCATCACCCGACACGTCGATATTTTCGCGAAAATTTAAATGAAAATGAGCTGGTCAACGATTTTTAATGCGTACTTTGGACTGATCATTTTCCTCGTGCTCGTCCCATTGACGAACAATTTTTGTCGCGAAACCACGTCGCAGCTTCCGTAAGGATCGATATAACTGGGCGAGAATTCTACGCGAAATAAACGCTCAACCACCGCAGTCGGAAGGGCTGATCAGACTGACGCTACACGTGACGTACCGATGGTTGCTGCGCACTAGCAATCGAGCTTTTATCTCTTACGGTCAATGACGTAAACGACGACGTAATATTGCTCCGGGCAATTCGTACCTACACCTTTGTTCTACGAGCATGACGTTTGCTTATTAGTTTTCCAGGAGAGTATCACCCAGAATTTAATTTCCGAGCGAGCCGGAGTAAATAACTACTAATCACAAATGTACGGGTAAAACTTGTAATTTTGACGGCTTCTAATAGAGTTGCAAGTAGGTTCCCCACGAGAACGTAGTATTTGGACGAACAAGACGGACATTCAATGCTTCGTATTCATTTTTTCGAGGCACTATCTCTAATTGCGCTCGATGAGACAGCGCATGCCATGTTTACGTACCGTTATGTATCCTATATGAAATGATATGACTAACGATAACAGTTTTATCGTCAGCTTTGAAGTTGACAACGTAAACCAACGGCACACAGATAGCCGTCGATAATCCAAAGCCACAACGAACTTATTTAATCGAGCAATTGACGAGACTACATCGACTGCACGAGTGGATAGCAACGCGATAGGTGAAATAACGACATTCACATGGGAAAAAGAGAGATAAAGATAAACGATTAATTTTTTCACCGATTTGAACACTCGAAACGATAACGACGCAATTTATTGTACATATCCGGAAACTACCAGAGTTATCCGTTTGTCATTTCTAATATTTTAATCATATATCATACGAAAAAACTACGTCCCAACGAAGCTCGTAAAATGAATAATACCAGGGACATCAATGATTGAAGACAGCACACAATAAAAAATAACAACACGGTAGAAGAAATAGGAATTGAATTTCGTACTAACGTAAGTATATAGGTTTTCCTTCGATTCGTTTTATCTAAGTACCTCGAATTTACTGCAGCGGATTTCGATACCTCGAGTAAGAATCTTCACTCGAGCATCATCGACTTGTTTCAATGTGTCGTAAATCAGACGCATGCCAAATTTCCAATCGAAATATCAGTTGGATATCGCGTGCCGTAATTTTTTTTTATTACATTTTAGCGACAACCCAAAGCTGTAGCGCGTGATCCTTTTACTACGTAACTCAAAATTCGGTTGATAAATAAACGAGAGATTGAAATCGTAAAAAAGTGTCTTCTGCTGACACCCGAATGGGATGTACACCAGGAGGTAAACTCTAATAATTCACGTATTGGACACGGTCCAACGAATGCGCACTACCGAATGATAAAATATATTTGTCTTTGCATTCAATCTAGCTGTAGGTAGCCAAGTTAGCTATCCAGTTCAGCTATGAAAAGAAGAAGTATCGGAATGTCTGAGGATACGTGCCAAGTTTGGCGTGGTTACCATACACGTCGTAATTGAAATCGATAATACCGCATTACATCAACCAATTAAATGAAATGACGCGTTAAGAAAATTAATCAACGACAGGAATTCAGGAGTCGTTTTCTCACGAAATTCGGAAATCGTTTTTAATTTTTTTCAGGTAAATCGTAATTCTGATGATATTCTCAGTTTTGCCATTTCATCATACTCGTCACTCAATGTCAATACTTTTCAGCCACATGATTATTATTGTCATCATTGCAACCTTCTGTAAGATTGCTGCCATCTTATACTCGTTACCGAATGAACTCTAATTGCAATAAGTCGTATGGCTCGTACGAACGAGAACTTTCTGTCCAATATTTTGTCAATCAAGGCATAAAACCATCCGTAAACGTCGGAATGTAGACGTATGAAGTTAAGGTTTCGGCGCATGATACTCGTCTTTTTGCAATTGCATAGCGCACAGCTGCCATCATAACTTACCTTCGTAACAGAATATTAAAACTGCGCGTAAGTATTATTTTAAAAACGAAACAAAATAGATTCATTTACGCGACATCGGAAATTCCAATCAAGTTTTAAGCTAAGTTTCTTCATAACATTCGTTCCAAAATTACTACGCCTCCTGTCTTTGCAGTACATCGCGTGTGTATACTTAAAATCTGCGCAATCCTTGTTTCTCGGATTGTCCAACTCTTTCATTGCGTACTTACGAACCTTATCTAATATATGTTTACGTCGAGGCCACTAAATAAATAGGCTATTAGTTGTATTTTTAAGTACGTATCGCTGGTCGATGATTTTGAGGTTACGTCTCGACAGTTGCAGCGTAGTTGCGTGAAACAACAGTGTCACTCCACGACTGTGGTCACGCCTGATCACCTATTGTAAGGTTTAAAGATCAGCTGTTGATACTAACGGATATTGAAACGTTCAACTATCACAGTTATTACTGTTCTCGACTCTGTATCGAAAATTCGGAAGAGAAATGAGAAACTAACACTTACACGGTACAAAACTCTTTAAACAAATGCCACATTCGAGGATATTTATGTAACGCTGCGGAATTAGCGAACGCTGCGTCGTCAATACGCCCAAGATAACACGGATCGAATGCCAGTTCGTACGCACAGATTCAAATGAACGTTCCAGAAAATAGAATAACGCCTTGTAATGAATGATATTGGTCGACCAATCGAAACATTCGTTAATAATTTGTATCTTCTTGATATTTATTCACATAGCTGTTATACGATAACCTCTGCACATGCAACGATGACAACGGTGAATATCTCAAGTACAACGTGGGAATTGTCATTCAAATGACACATGATTCGTTGTAGTATGAAAGATTCGAAAGACCGTCAGAATTTTCGAAAACTATTTTCATGACACTGAAAATTAGCGTGAAGCAATCAATCTGAGAAGCGATAACACGCAACATTATCTACATCCATGTTACACCTTTAAAAACACGCTGTTCGAAATTGAAGCTTGAAAGAACGATCCTGGCATAAAACGAAACATGATCATAACCTATGTGATCTAAATCAGTTGACGTAATACTAGCTCTAGTGTGCCCTAATTCCCGATCAACGATGAAATTCGAAGAATTATTTTGATACGCAGTCTTATGTCGACCAATTGAAACATGTATAGAATAATGCATAAAAGTATGAATCAAAATATGCCCTTGAGATTGATCAGATACTCAGGGTTCACGTTCGTATCTTCGAAGCAGAATTATTGTACCAAATTGAGCACTACGAGTACGAAGGAAACCAAAAGATTCTCTTTGTTAAAAAATGCTTGGACCAAATATATGAATTTCATTACAAATCAAGAGAAAAGTTTGGAGAAAAATTTTCCTACGACAATGAAAGTTTATAAAGTGTACAGTATTGGAACGAAGAATTTTTTTAGCGATCTGAAACAGTACTTTCTGGTAAGCAAAAAAAAAAGTTCCCTTGGAATTGATAAGCTATCGACGGAGGAACTTCAGCTACTATTTACGATGCCAAATGATTTGATGAAAATATCTCCATTTTTGCTAATATCTGCGATACCATTCGCGAACTATGTTACCTTTCCAATGGGATATTACTTCCCCAGATTATTATTATCTTCCCATTTCTGGGACATACAACAGAAGCTTGATTTTGCATTGATAGAACACAAAAATCGGTTAAAACACAACAAGCCTCTCTTTAGATGCGTTCAGGCTAGCATAAACGATATCAAAGATGAAGACTTGAAGACTACTTGGAACGGGGTCATCGCTGCGTTGGGTAGTGGAACCCATCCAGCTGTCCAGGATATCATCAAATGCAAATCACTATTTCAAGATGGACCGTATTCTATGAAGAAAATAAAAAGAAAACACGTGGTACAGTTGTAGAAAGAACATGGAAATTCTGCATGATTATAATGGTTTGAATTTAATGACAATCGTATCTCAATTGCAGAGAGAATTACTGGCAGTTCACAAAATGTCAAAATGGACACCCTATCGCAGGTACAGACTGATAGGTCGAGGTTCGTTGATAAAACGAATGGATACAGCTATCCAAAGAGCTGGTGGGGTAAATACAATGGCAAATGACAGCTTGCGATGGGTAAGTTCTTGAAACATGAAATTTTTGAACAGTACCAAATTTGTTACTAACTTATTCAATTCCAAATGGGTTTTATATGGTATTTTGTTCTTACAGGCATTATTCTTTAGAGGACTAAATCCCGTTAATATGGGAACAGAAGATATGAAAAAGTGGCTAAATGATTGGATAACTATTTCATCAGAAGTGAAGGAAGAAAATATGTCTCTCCTCCTCCACTGTCCAATTCTCTTAGCTTACAATCACGAAACAAATTGGACCCTCTTATATTATTAGTTGTAATGGTTCGATTATTTCATCATGTACCATACATAAATGAATTCTAACAAGTTCAAAAATATGCTTTCTATTCGGTACTTTCTGCTTTTCGAGGAGATTGTGAATATTTATGTCCTTATTCATAGCTTTATTCCTTACTCTATGGAAGAAGGAAGAAAGATTCTTTATATTCCATAGTAATACATAACGCCATATAAATCGTTTACCTAATTGAAAACTCACATCATGTACCGAATTGACTTCGTGAAATTTGGAAATTAAAGACACTCAAATAATCGACTTACGATGGTTATATTTGATCATAAATTATAACCGTTAAAACCATTAAAATCGAACGGGCATAGTGTCTAACTGAATAATGATATCATCTCTAAAATGAAACCGCAAATGCAATTATGATATTGCTGGATTTAACTGGAAGAAGAAACATGTAGTAATGTACATAACAAGTGAAAGTGTAGGAAAATGTATATAAAATAAACATATTTATTGCCAAAGTGTTTCATTTATTTTTTCAAAACTATTCATATACAAATCACAAGATAGAAAAAATATTATTTTCAACAATTGTTATAATGTCAAGTAGAGGTCATTGCAGCAAATATTCATTATTGAATTTCTAATATCACAGATCAATATCCATTTATATTTGGGGAAAACCTTGTAGTTTTTCGGATGATGAACCAACATGATAAAATATGATTTATAAACAAATCAATATAATAACTTACAAAAAGTGAAAACATATTGTGCAACGTATTTATAATTCGTAATAAAATATAATAAAAACCACTTCACTATATAATTTCACAATCATCAGTAATGTGATGTAACAAAATTGTAAATTCGAAGCAAAAAAGTAAATAGTACATAAGTATTCCTGATGTATTCAACTGGGAAAAAATATTTTCCGGATAGCTCGGTAGGGGTAGCAAGAGCGTCGACGAATTAATTAATTGGGATGTAAGCAGGTAGTAAACCAAGAGGAGTTCTTTTAGGACAAGTACCTTCTGAACTCGATTCGCTATGCATTTCTGTGATTTCGGAATGCAATTTCTGGCGTCTCTCAATTGTGTTGGAACAATCAGAACTGGAGCTATTTGACTCAGCCGATTTGATATTTTTCATAATTTCAATACTTTTCAAAATATTCTGTTTTTTTTTATCTAGCTTATCTTTGGTACTACCTGCTTCATCATAATACCGTTTTCTGTCGTCCATGTGCGATGGTATTATCTGAACTGTTTCTAAATTATTCGTTTGAATTTTTGTTGATATTTTATTATGTGATTTTGGTGATTTCCTAGGTACGGATTTAGATGATTTATGGGGGTAGGGACAATACTTACCTTTGCTGCATTTTCCAGACCTATCAAATTCCGGACACACGTACACATGTCGCTGTTTACACTGTATGAGACAAAAATCATTTCTAATGATTAGTTTCAGTTTGAGGTAGTTATACGATGATCCATCAGTCCTAACTATACGTGATAAACCACAATGATACAATTGAAAAATATCAGGCCCGGTACATCCAAGTGAATGTGACTGATACGTCTTAGCAAAATTGAAGTGATAAAATTTGGGGTGCTGGTCTGCAGTTTAATACAAACGAATATAGTAATATTGGCTTCTAAACTTTATGCATCAAAATTCTCTGTCCAACAATTAGTATGTGTTGTGACTTTTACAAAAATGTTTATGCAATCTATAAGCTAGGTAGATGTTTTAAAGCATGACGTCTGAATTGATCTAAGCAGCAAATGTCAATTTCACGATACAAATACTCTTCAAGCGGAATATTTTAACAATTGAAACTTGAAAATCATCCTTGAACTCACCTTATGGGCCTCGGCGCAGTATCCTCGTAGAAACTGCGTACATATCGGGGTCTTAGATGAAACCTTGACATGAAGATAAGGACACTCATCACGAATGCAACAGCCCTCCAGGAAATACTTGCATGTTGGCATTTTTTCTGGACACACAGCATGCGACAGCGGGCAGTTATCCAGTAAACACTTTCCCTGTAGAAAACTAAAGCCCCGTTTTCATTTAAGAATTTTAATAGTAATGTGTATACGTGAAGGCTAATTCTTATTACTTCTAAAGACTTCTAGTTTTGTTTATGATGTAGAGAAACAATCATTGATTAGACAACAAGACAGAATAAACATATGAGCAAGTTAGCATTCTAGGAGCAGAGAAAAAATCTTTGAATTTTCGGATAGCTGTGAGAAAAAAAACAAATAACCATAAAAATCTGTACGTAGAATTGAATCGTAACGAAAAATTAATTTACTTTCTACAAAGTGCAACTTGTTTCTTGTCGTGCAGTTTGGGACAGGTACTCTTCACCTGACCAGCACAATAACCAAACTTTTGGAAGATCAAACATGGCTGGTTATTCTTACGCATTTTATTTCGCAAAATTTGTATGCTGCGCTGCTTAGCTTTAGCGCTGAAAAAAAATATCAACAATTATAAATGTGATACCATTAGGCACGTAAAACGCATGTATATGAAAGATATTATCACACATAATATTTCTCAGATCATAAGTTAGGTGACATAAATGATTACCTAATATTGGTTTTAACATGTGTCCTAACTAACACATTTGGCGTTTTTTCAACGAAACTTATTCGTCCAATATCAACTCGAGTTACAGAATTTGGTTGACTTTCCTTTCCAATTTTTACTCCCGTCGATGAAATTCTACGAAGTGTTTTACCATTGCTGGCCATTACGAAACGGTCTCCTTTAACGTTTATTACCGAACGTTTTCCTGTAATGGTTATGAAATGATCTGACATGTTGGAATGGAGAATCAGAATTTTAATTGGTAATGAGCTAGCTTAAATTTCATAATGGCAGCGTAAAATAATCTGATCTAATTTTGTTCATGGAACAAATAAGGATAGTTGTGAAAAAAAATAAAAATGAGAAAAATTTTGCTATGAATATACTCTTTGATGAAGATGAGTCATTGTTGCTGCGGACCAACTGATTTCTTGATGATTTATACAATATTCCTCCTATACGAACCAAACCAGTCGAACAACTGCTGTAATCATAATTAATTGAATAATTTTGAAATGTGCATTTTAGATACAAAAAGATTATGGCTTTATCAACTTTGCAACTCAATACTAAAGGTTTGAAAGTTCATCACTTATAAGTATGATTACGGGACTTACAGAGTTTTCTTCCCCGCCGTGTTCAGAGTACTCTTGCCACCAGACGATCGTTTTTTGCCTTTTTGAACGAGAGTTCGATCAATTTTATATTTATTTGACCCAATTGATCGAGTTCGCGAGGATATCGATACATTATTGATGTTATTAGAACTACTTGCACGTGTCATGATTAATTTATATTTTGTAGCAACAGTAGTTTTGTGCGAAGTACTGCTGGATAATCGTCTAATTCTTCCTGGATTTAGGGGTGAAATTCCAGGTCCACTTTTACTGGTTCTTCTAATTCGGACAAGTTTTCGACGAGATAATGATATCAAACCAGAGTTGGTTAATTTCTTTTGGACGACAGCCGACGTGGCACTATTTTTTATAAGTTTTGTTTTCGATCGTACGATCAGGTTATTGTTGGGTTGGGATGTTGCTACTTGAACGACGCTCGAACTAGAGTTTTTATTCTGTATATCTTTAATGGATTCCGCCACTTGTGCGCTGGCAGCTGTTAGTTCTTTCATTAATTTTGGATTAATATGAACCGAGGTCTCAGTCTTGATCGGTGCATTTCTTGTCTGTGTTTCTGTAATAAGTTCTGATTTTTCTTTGAGACTTTGAGCAGTAAGGTTTTTCATCAATTTTGGATTAATATGAACCGATGGTTTGGCATTCATCCTAGGATTAAGATGAATAACGGCAAGTTTTGGCTTAAAGTTTGGATTCACATGAACTTTTCCTGGTGAGGGCAATGATGGTTTCACGTAGCTATATTTGCTACGGTCTGGTCTTTGGATGACCGAAGTATGAGACGATACCGGTAGAGATCGGGTAGCATGTGCAGAAAATTGCGACATACTACTGTTTGATATTTTTTGACCTCTAGGTTTTCTTAGTAAATCATTTTCTACCGAACTCTTTTTGTGTTGTTCTATCAATTCTGCAATAAAAGTACCATAGTCAAATAATTGGATACTTGATACGTAAAGTTCTCTGAATTGAGGTTACATGATCCTATCTGGTGAATCATTCACTACTGATGCAACATTTGTTAATGATAATATTAATTGCGTATTAAACATTAATGTAAGAAAGCAAGAATATATTAAGTTGCCATGTGGGATGTAAAAAATCTGATGAGAAACCGACGAGTAACAAAGGAAACGTAATGACACTTACGAGTTAGGTAGGATATTTCGTTTAATAGTTTACTTTCCATTTTCACATTCAGAAATGATAATCCAGTATGATTAAATGATGGCGGAACCGAGGTTTCCAACAATATTATTGGGTCGAATAAGCGAAGGCGTTTCAATAACCCTGATGATTACTCACAATCACGTAGACTAATCTACGATTCTACGCATCGATAAAAACCAACCGACACAAAAATGATTGAGAAAGCAACGCGTATAGCTTATACGTAAAAATCGCGCAAATATAGAATTGGCCAATCCAACACATTACTGCCAGAAACAGCAGTCGAACAGCAGCACGTCAGTGTGGCGCAGATGGGTCAGAGCGTTCGGTTCGCTTCGGAAGGCCTGGGAAGGCCGAACGATCCCGAAGCCCCCGAAGCATCCTTCAGTAGCGCCATTGATGAAATGAATTCTCAAGATGGAGCATGAATGCCTACACGTATTAATTGGGATATCATCAATAACGAATATCTATTGATTTCAATCCCTTGTATCATGATTATTTAAGTCATTTACTTATATATGAATTTTTTTTTCTTTCAAAGTATTCATACTTTTGTATTTTCAAAAATAAGTTAATATTACTGCTCATTTGATTAGTATTGCTAAAGCGAAGTTGTCATTCGAAATATATCGAATACTTTATGTTTTACGATTGCAGGAGTATGAATTCGACAAAGAAGTGATATTTACTCTGGAATGTATTTTATCAAGTGGTGGGATGTATGTAATTTCGTGTAAATCGCTAAATATGTTTCTGAAATCATCACTTTTAGTTGTCGTTTTGACTTCGATTGGGATTGAACGTCCGGCCATTCCTCATTTTAGTTTTTCAGGTCTTTCGCTTCCGGTTAATAATGGTGAGCATGCGGTCACTCTTCTTATAACGTCAGTTTTCCTATTTCAAACTTTCGAAAGAATACAATTTCTGGTCTATTCCAGTAATAACATCATTGTTCAAAACTTAAACGTCATATATTGTTCAGTGTGCAAGAAATAAATGAATTATATTCTGTAAATATAACCTTTGCGGTTACAGTACTTTTCCAAGCCACATGGCTTACCCAACGTTTGTGTATGACTTGATAATGATCGACTATTTCATGTATTTCGCAAAAGTTCGACGAGTCGTGCTGAAATTTATTAAAAAATCTCGCCCCGGTACTGTAGATTACTAACGATACATACATCAGATTGCTGTACTAACGGATAGCATCTTTGATATGTACCATCTCTTTCACCATACCTGTAGCTAAATCATCGAGTTTTGGCATGCCTATTTCTGATCCTTACATTTAATTTACATTTTTACAGCCGTTCCAAAGGTTTGTTGAGACGGGGCGTGTGGCCTACGTCAGCCAAGGCCCGCACGAAGGCAAACTTGTCACAATTGTGGACGTTATTGATCAAAACAGAGTATGAACCTCTTTATTAATTAAATCTAAAATGATATTTAATGATAGCCATCAATGATTGACATTTGAGTTGTTTGATTCGAGTAGATTTCTTAATATCTTTGTTTCATTACATTCGAAGTTGTTTTCCTTGTGTATCCATTCATGATATGATGAACCTGAATTCTTGATAGGAATTGCCGACTGATACATATCTGAAGATATAATGTTGTTTCTGAACTATTCATATTACAAAATATTAATTTTAACCTGCTTAAGATATTGTTCTGATAAATATTTTTTTATAGGTGTTGGTTGATGGACCAAATGCAAATGTTGCTCGTTGTCAATTGAGACTGAGTCAGTTGCATTTGACCAAATTCCGTCTTCGTTTCCCATACACCGGTGGTACTCGTGTAGTACGCAAAGCGTGGGAAGCTGGTAAAATTGAAGAGAAATGGAACCAATCTGTCTGGGCTCAAAAAGTTGAGGCCAAAAAGAAGGTAATGACATCTTTAAAATCACTTTAGGTGTTAGAAATTTCTAGAAACAAAAAGCATCAGTAACTTGAGAACTTATAGACTATCAATTATTATATTCCGTCTCTTGTACTTTTGCTTTAATGATGAACCTTCATTCTTGATAGGAATTGCCGGCTGATACATATCTGAAGCCATTTTTCATTCTGAAATTGTCATAGACGAGTTTAATATATATTGAATCGCTATTATTTATGCTAACCTGACCATAGTTGTTTAATCTGTAACAGCGTGCTGCCCTCAGCGATTTTGACCGATTCAAGCTACGTAAAGCTAGGCAAGTCAGAAACAAATTGAGGACAAACGCATTTTTCAAAATCAAGAAGAAGTCCAAGAAAGGAGCTAAGGCTGCAGCCGCAACAAAAAAGGTCGATGCTAAGAAGCCTGCGAAGAAGTAATAACTGTACATCTGCCCAAAATAAATATAATACCATTTATTTACCGCTTTATTAGATCTACCTTTACGAATAATTGTAACATCGAACGTTATTGTTGCGCGTTTAAGGCCGATTTCATCTGTTGCGTCGTATATTAGCTTTGCTTCAACTTTTCTTTCATACTTGAGTATATCAGATTTTAAAGCATGTGAAGGTAGTCGGAACAGCGATATTGTTTATTTCTCAATTGTCATTTGTTGCCGCAAAATTGAAATGAGTTGCAAAATGCAGTCAAAATCCGCTTTGACTAACACAGAATCCAATGGAAATAAAATCATGGATGAAACTGTCTTTGAACAGATTTGCGATGCAATATTTACGTTAATTCCCGAAGGTAACTGCTCGAAATTGTTAGGATTTGATAATCTCAGGATCGGGAATTTTAGAAAAATTACGAATTCAATGATTCTTTAGTGTTTTTCTCCTCGATAGTTCCCCGTTTGAAAAAGTTGTTTCTACGTTGGAGTCTCCTTAGCTGGGAGGAAAGATCACAATTAGATAACAGAGTACGCGTATGGTACATTCCCAGTCGCCGTGAACTCTATAAGCCTTTACGAGAAGCATTGATTAGATGGGAAAATGTGCAGGATACGCAAGGTTAACGCATAAACAAATCAATTGTCTCGGGGTAAAATGTACTTCTACCAATCATGTCTCGTGGATATGAAATATGTGCATTTTTTTTAGAAAACGCTTAACTCAGACACATTCTTTGAAATTTGATCGTATCTTTGACGCAAGGGTTGTGAGCTTAATAATTCCGTGTGATAAAGGTGCCCCTGGTTGTGAACCGGGTATGGTATCTTTTTCGTGCGATCCTCAACTCGAAGAAGAATTAGTCAATGTGATCTACAGTTTGGAGTTGATGTTTGACAATAATAGGGATATCAATGATGATACTACGGATACTAAACACAATTACTATGCGAAATCGTTCGAAGAAGTATCGCTAAGTGCCCAGAACAGTCCAAGATCTGCAACCACTCCCAAGGATCGTACACCACATTCAGTTCACAGTTGTGGCTATATTACCGAAAGTAAATATTCTGACGATGAACATACAGGTTACATGACAAATTGAATAGTTCAAACATTAATCATGTTTCCATAACTAGTCGCAGTTTTTATAGATTTAACAAACGAGAACCACGATAATACATAGAGATCATTTACGAGTTCAAAGCGCGTCAATTATGCACTCTCAAACGTGACCATCTGTAATTCGTAATAAAAAACATTCATTGTAATTCACCACATATATATTGATACATGAGCTATTTTACATTATTGAACATATTACATTTGACATAAAGATGAATTGTTTGTTGCGGTGCACAGCATATTCTTGTGCTTTTATGTAGCTTAGTACGTTGGAATTATCTGGAACGTTGTATTTCTTTTCACAAAGTTATTCGAAATGAAAGAGTACACTACTAATAAGGACGGGTTATAATCCACTGCTAAAAGTAATACATCAAAGATGGGATATTACAGCGAAAATATTATTCTTATTCGACCCAAAATAATTGAATAAATATAAAATCTCATACATACATGTGCTCAAACTGAATATGTGTATTTCAATGAGTAGACTTGCACTAGCCAAATATTGATCTATATATGACGAAGAATGTACGAATGGTTAGATTGTCGCCTGGCCTGCTGTGATTACTTTTTCACTCTGATCGATTTGACTGCTTCGTTACTGACAAAACTGAAATTATCATCATATTCGTCCTCGCTACTTGATTCTTTTGCAATGGGATCAAGCATTGTGTGCGAACTGTCAGATTCCCATACATACATATCCTTGATTGTTATTCTTTCAGTTGGAACTAAGTTGTAGATCTAAAACAGAGAAAATTCAAGACACAAGTTGTGCGAATGAGAAATATATACGTGAATCTTTTTTTCATCACCTTCACAAAAGTTTTCAAGTCCAGTGTGCTGTTGAGATCAATTGGCACATCAGTTCGAAATAAGGGCTTGATGATTGTCATGTTAGAATCGTGCACCTATAATTGTGTTTAGAAAGTTATATATTCCTGCGTAACACAGAGTGAATTTTGTATTCGAAACTGTACAGCTAATCCGATTGTAGATATGATCATAGCCATATCTTGAACTTTTTTCTCACCAAGCTTTCTTCTTTGCATTGATGTAGGTTAGTCCAGTCGTTTTCGTCATCTTTGGCTGATTTAACTTTTATTACAGGTTCTGTTTTTAGTTTGAAATCGTCATCGCTAGAATCGGATGATCGTTGTCTTTTCGTCCCAATTTTATTCTTATTCGGGTTTAAACCAAACATATCTTTGTCTTCATCATCCGCCTTTATATTTGGATCTTCCAACAGCGACAATAAATGATCATCTTCGTTGACAGATTTTTTTAATTTCTTTGGCTTTTCATCAACAAAATTAAACATATCCTCATCCGAGCTGTTCTGATACGTAGTCGACCTGCGACTATTGGTATCTTTAGTTGAACTGGAGGCTACGGATTCCGTTGATCTTGGTCTACCTATTTTTTATTTCGTATAACATGTTGAATTTCATTTTGCTTCTTATTTGATAATTAGTTATATTCAAAGAATAATATTGCATTTCATTAATGCTAACTTACTCGACGGTTTGGGAATACTTGTTCCACGATGAGTTGGACTTTTGCCTTTTTCTGCTGCATGGAAACTAGGCAATGTTTCATCCGTGGATGATTCTAATTTCATATCATCTGTAAAATCTAACCGGAGAATTTCTTCGGACTCTGGTATTAACTTTGTTGGTCCCTTATACAAAGATGATACAGAAAGTTTAGCTTTTTTTGTAATGGACTTGTCGGATTTCAGATTTTTCTTCTTCCCTAATGCGTCAGATCCGCAAAGAATCGGCGTACGAACACTGAGTGATAATTCCATATCTGGTGATTCCTCCCTAGCTCTTTTTTTTCCCAACAAATTCTCAGTTTCTTGTGATACTGACTGTGAGATATTTTTTTGGGTCCCATCGACATTCTTAGTTATTAGATTGGAAAATACAGAATTTAGTTGAGTACTTTTCTGTGTTTCCGATTCATGATATTGAGATAACGTTTCACGGATAATTTTCGTTGGTCGTTTTGAAGTAAATGAAATTTCCTCAGTCTCTGGTGCTCTCAAAGTAAAGTTGGCGATATCCATACTTTTGTTAGATTTTGTCAGCAACTTTTCGAATTGGAATTTTGGATTGCAATATTTCTCGATTGAACAATGTAAAATCGCGAGTGAAATTTCAGATTCTGGAATTGTTCTGCGTCTATTTTCTCGTAAAGTTTGTTCTGTGCAAGGTGAAAGGTTTGCAATAAATATTTGTATTTTTTGAGACTACGTAAATTAGAAAAAATTACTCACGAATGGAATCATATGAAATTTCGGAGAGTTCGATTTGTTGTGAATAATCACTGCTAGGTTGTAAAACAATTATGTTATCTGCACACAATTGTTTCATCTTCAAAGCATTTCTCTTATACAACTTCAGTTGTCCACCTGAAATTTCATTTGATTATAACTTACACGGAGTTCCACTTGTTATTAATTGAAGTAAAGTATAATAAGTGCACCTGCAAACTTGATAAACTGCATCTGATTATATTGCAATTCGGAGAAGCATACGAACAACAAATTTTTAAATAGACTTCGACGCTTGAGATTAACGCTCAGGGAAACTGAGTCGCAATTGATCAATCGTTCTTCAATTAAAGGTGTATAATTTTCTATGTCTGGGAGTCGTTCATTGTTTTGAAAATTTTGCAATACAGCTTTCCAGTATTGCGTACTGATTATTGGCATTCCAGATGCCAATGCATACACAACCTGTAAAAATCAAGGTACATGACAATTAGGAAAATGTATTACTAAATTTAGAAGAAAATAATAAAAACCTTGGCCGTGAGTGTGACGCTTGATACAGTGAGATGAGTGCAATAAGGTTTCCAGTCAGCAATGATAACAGCATCTATAACGTCAGCGATATCTTGTAGTTCTGTTTTTTCATCAGTAGTCAAAGTGGATGTTGCGAGTATCAATGGAACGTAATGGAGTCTAGAAATTAGTTCGAATAGCATTAAATACTCTATATATGAGCAAAGGAAGAGAACTGAAGATTCTAGCACTGACAGATCCATCGAATTCTAGAGTAATCAAAATTTTAAATGTGACAATTTAAAAACCATGCTATGTTAGCATTTAAATTTGTTACATGCCCAAACAGAATTATTTTTTAAAGCTGAGTAATGAATCTATGAAACAATTACGTGAATATGTGCTGTTGAAGTCCAAATTTGATTTGATCGGATGCTTTTAATTCATATTCGGTGGTTGTAAGCTTTTTGGGTCTGCCATCGACGATAATAAAGGTCCCATACTTGGAATTAGTATCTTTAACAGTGACCATAGAACTTGGTTCAGTTCTCTAAAATGTAGGGAAAAAAACCAAGTCAGGTAAAAATCACAAAATAGTTCAGAAAGGATGAGCAATGGTATTTTTACCTTGAAAGCTGTTTTGGATGTGACAGTCAAGATCGCGTGATGTTTACTTATCGACGCATCATTTTTTAAAACGATATCATATCCTTCCTTTCTACTAACTATCATACTTGTACTTGGCTTCAAATAAATGATCTCTCCTAGAAATGTTCATATAATTCAGTATGACTGTCATCATTCTAATATTATAGCTAACCTATACACGTTTAAACAATGCAGATACACTACCATCCTTATTTTTCAGGTACCACATTTTTCAAGCTGTAATTGACAAAATGTAATTGAATACGTATCGTCAAATCAATTCATGAATAGCTGCACCGATAAGTAATCTGTGAATCATTACATGAGAAAAAATTAAAAAAATTAATTAATTGCAAGTGTCTGCGTATAGCGCCATGAAATACTTCATTTCGCAAGCGCATGCGCGTACGTATTATGTTGCCAGCTGTAATCTGTGATGAATCTAGATATAGATTGTAAAATAAATTGTGTTCACACTCACCACTTGTATTTTTCTACTAAATATTAAAGAGGCAACAGCTTAGAACATTGTAGCTGTTTCACGTCAATTCTACGGCTCGGTTATGACCGAGTCCACCCATTTTGCTACACAAGGACCCTGTTAAAATGTGTGCTATTACGTTAAAAACGTAACAACATTGTTCTGTATTACTTAAATTAATTATTTAATTATTTTATCTATTAATTTTTCAATAAATATAAACAGATAAATAGTATAACGTGATTCACATTCTGTAATAATAATAAATAATAATTTATCGTTTTAATTGATGTTTGGCACAAAATACATATATAATAGATATCTCGACTTATGCAAATCTTTATTTAGATCTTTTTTGTAGAGCGTTCAATTTCCTACAAAAAAACTTCGCGGGGTTGAGGACATTTGTGGTCATTCAAGGTTAGCATCGATCATGTCAATATCGTTCCTGCGTAAGTTATCATCAGGATACTGATTACTTCCTAGTTATCATACAATGTTATGTATTGCATGCCGTCGGTAAAATCGGTCATCATTGTTCATATACCTGAGAGAGTAGCCCTTCGAGAAGTCGATCTACTCTGACGAAGTCTCTACCTTATCGACGGAGGTGTTACCTTGGCCAACATCTACAGATGCTGCAGCGGTGTGAATGAACCTGCACGATATGCGAACAGATAATTTGGAATTCAAAGATCTCCAAAACCAGCGCGCACTACTGGAACAACAATTACTGGACAACTTGTGACTCGATTGAAAATTCAAGCCTCGTATTAAAACATTTATCACCGTGTTTCACATTGTACAATATCACATTTCGAGATGTACCCGCAAATTAACGAGTTGGTTTCGATTAAAACAAAACTTCTACGATCCGAAACTCTGATTAGTTTGATCAGAATCCCTTTCTGCCGTAGTGTATGCCGTTGTAGTCTATGGTTAATCTCGTACATCTAGCTTCGGAGGGAATCGAGCGATGAATTCAGAAGTGACTAGCATAGTAGAGCCAGACGCGTAGACTGACAGAAGCAGAGTATCTCCTTCCAGAAGTCAATTTTTGCTGTGGCGCGAATAAACTTGACCAAAGCTGTGAAGGAAGAAGATCGATGGTGTTACTTTTGCGGTGTTATTTTTGCGGGCTATTTTTCAAGTGAAAGAATCAGTGGAGTTTAAAACGTTATCGATGGGAACGTGGACGAGCAGTGATAGGCGAATAATTGATTTTTATATACGACAAGTGATTGTACATATTTGTTATCAAATTTATTGTTCAATTGTTACATCTGGTGTTATTACGAGAGCGCATGAATCGAAGAAATAATAAATTTAAAAATAAAACGACAGTGTGAATAGAAATGTTACTAGCGGCATATCCTACCGCTAAGTTGAATATCACGTCATATTACATCAACACGATGTTCAATTAAATCCCGATTTCCGTTTAATCTAACCTACAGTTGAAAAATCTCGCTAATCGCGCGAATTTCTTCCGTTTACCTAATTTTACAATCGAGATATTACCTAATTACATTTAAGCTACCCGGTAATAAGTTCCGTGTAAAATAATTCTCACATGTTCGACTAAGCGTGTCACGAGTTTTTAGGACTGTTTTCTTTTTTAGGAAGTTATTAACCGATTATTCAATAAATAACGCATCTCTCGCGAATGCTAGCGACTACTTTCATACATTTCATTAATTTAACCGTATTCGCACACTCGCTCAAACATTTCGACGCCAAATAATAAATAATTTGGATTTGACTACGCGTTTGGACAAATAACTAGATAAAACTAATGTTCCTAGACAAAGTTTCGCCCCGGATTGCTGTCATAGGTATTTCTAGCGCTGCCACATGGGAATTAGTAGGATGCGACTATAGACGAACGCTTGTCCAATTTCACTCTCCCTAGATTCTACGTGCGAAAAAAGAGAAAAATTGAAATAAAAAAACAACATGAGAAAATAGAACAAATTATACGAATGTTATCACTCTATGAAAATACTGAATTTTCGAAACAGTTAATCTTAAGCAAATTTGGTCAAGCTCGGCGTAGTAACGAACAAATATCAATTTCCAAATAAAATCGAGGTACCTTACGATTAAGTAGGACAACTAACGGTCACCAGTTTCGATCGGATCGGTGACTATTCGAATTCGTTTCACGATCTGAATCGAACATATCGTAATAAGGATACAGAACTTGCGGAGAAGTTTTTTTTTAAGGTATTACATTATCTTCGTGCGTATTATTTCAACAATTAACGGTACAATAGTACTGCAGATATTTCAACAGCACATCGCTGTCTGGGGATTTTAACTTAATGATAAATATATTAACGTGATAATTGCAATTGCGTGTTGCTTTACAGAACCAAACATTTCATCCTGGATAACACAGTTTTACGAATATACTTAGATCCCGTCATTCGATGACTGGAAATTAATTGTTATTAGTATCACGGTAAAATTTTCAATTTTCATCAATTACCATGACCCTCGCCAGAGGAACTATAAAATAGATATTCGACGTTACATCGATATGAATGGCAGGAAAGCTAACGAGAATGAGTTTACCCGCCAATCAATATTTTCAATATCGTTCTGCGGTCGCGTAGCGATTTTTTTTGGTGGCGAAATAACGTACAACGCGACGCGAAAGATGCAACGGCAACGTTGAAATTTCACGTAGAGCGTGTAGGAAAATTATAAGATTGTTACAAGTGTGAGAAAATCTGATACTACTGGGAATAATCAATGCAATTGTGAAACGAAAGATGAGAATCTCCATAGTTCCCCCGTAAGCGCAAGTGTCACTTTGGCCGTTTTCTATCCAAGACTTTCAGTAACATAAGAAACGTGTTTATGGTATATTACGATGATATAGTATGAATAATTCGATTGTGGGGTGCCACAACAATTAGTAACAATAGTTAGCTAAAGTAATTTACCTCGACCCATTTGTAACAATAATTTCAAATTAACCATTTATAATAGACAATATACTTCTCTTTTTCCAATATAGAAACCTCAGTTCTGATTTCCTACCGTAGGAATAAAGATATTTTGTTCGCTTCATACTTTAAAATACCTATATACATATCACAATTATACTAGGACTTCGAAACTTCAACGCAGGGAATTATATAATGTATAAAAAATTAACCATAGTGAGATAATATAATAAATGTTTCCAAATAACAAATACTCGACGTTTTATGCTGTTAACGCGAAAAAAAGAGAGACTTTCGCCGAGGATATGAAAAGCATATCCAATATACAATTCAAATCGACCAGTTTCGATACAATTCACGAACGTGCATGTATACGTGTGCATACGCGAATCTATACACACGTGACACATATGGACTCTTCAATGGAGAAAAAATTAATTTACTAAGGCACCAAATGACATGCTTTCAGATCAATTCGTATATACACGTGCGTACGCACACGATTAATATGTATATCCACCGATTCAGACCCAGCAACATTTCGAATTGCCTTCTCAGGGTCTGGATTACTGCATTTCGAAGTGTATCAAACTTCTTAATCGATGTCTCTAGGTTGATATACAGAAATATAGCTCCGACACGTCTTTTTAGAAAAAATATATAGTTTTGTTCTAATTTAGGTATCGATTGAAAGACATCTTAGCCTATAGATTCGATATTTCGTATTCTTACGAAATGTTTTTGCTTTCATGATAGTTACTTTTGGCCTAGCACTTGAGTCGTTATCCATGTATGGCACAGTTTCATACGCCCATAAAATACACGTTTCGATTTATAACAGAGCAATAACTGCTTTCCTTGCTGTTTAATGACCAGCAAATAGAATATCTGATTCAATAACCTGCATAAAGCGAATAGTTCTCCTCCGTGGTTACAGATATAAGTTTGAATATTCCACCGATCCCTTTCAGTACTATTTCAGCGGAACACATTTCAACGATCGACTACGCAACAACGTTTAGTAAAAAGGGATAGACCCAACAAACTATATATCATCAATCCGTACCAAACGTTGTTAGTAAGTCTTATTATTTTGTGAAAGTATTGTTAAATGATAATTTATGTTATTAAGTAGCAACGGAAATTGCCAAAGCCTTCGATTCAGTTGCAATCAAGTTTAAGAGATAAACTCAGTTTTCAAGTCATCCTATTTTGCGATGTAAATGAAACGATATTAATATGGATAATACTGCAGAAATGTATTTGTTAAACACGACTATGGGAAAGTAGAGACATGCTGATTGGAATCTGGTCGATAAGTGAATTTGAACTTTCTTAAAAAATATTCTGCTGCAAAAATAATTATTTTTCATACGAATTTGGCTTTAAACCGAAACCTATTCCAAAATAGGATTAGTTCGCCCAACGTCATCGAATGAAATCTTGTATATTACAAGAAGAACATAAATTTTCATCGCTCATAATCAGTTGCAATGTTCTGCTGGTAATTATTTTATACAAAACGATATTTTTTTTAATGATTTGCAGTGTCATTCCCCGTGCGAATTCGAACGATATTTTCGTCATGAGAGCTGGAATAATAATAAATGACACGTTTTCAATTACATTACTGCAATATTTCCATCAATGTCGAATTGTTGCAGATCGAAGATAGAGTTTGTAGTTTACATGACGCAGTGGAATATAACCGTCTGTAGAATTATCCATACGTAGACCATACTGATTACTTGTTAAGCCGAGGCAATTGAAAATTGGTATGGAATATTAGCTCTTTGCACGATAGTCATATAAATACTTTCACAACGATTATTCACTATTCAATCTAGAGAACTATTTCAAATCTTAAGGAGTAGAATAACTAATTTGTAACAATATTTATGTCTAGTTATCGGTTGCATGGTTAATGATTGGCCAGGTTATCGTGTCAATCAATCTCCATTGGATAATGCTGTTCTATTAGTAAGTAGTAACCGGCATCAAGCAAAAACTTTCATCAAAAATACTCTTTCTATAACGTTGTAACAAATAAACGTAAATATAATTATAATTATGAGAAAAAAATTTAAGAATACGCATGCATCGTCTGAAATCGCTCACCACGTTTGAGCTGAACGTTCAAATTATGAAAATTTATACTTTCCGATGCACTGATGACAGCTTCAGTTTGTCAAGCGAGGGGGATTTATCGCTGTTTCTTCGCGAGGAAATCCTGCTCAAGTATAAAAATTATAAATTCGTACGCAAATTAACTTATTCATTCACCTCGTCAATTTTCATTCGCAGCATTATTCTGATGGAAGTTGAACTCGACCGCTCTTTTTTGTTTTTTCTGAATCATCAACCGTGTCATCGAGTCTTTCATTGGAATCAAAAATCGATCCGTCGTCAGAAAGATCTGCGCTCGAATCACGATTACCCTTACGTTTGTAATCGCGAACCTGAAACAAAAAAAAATATATTCCAATACCTTCGACGATATGTTACACAAGTAGTGAAATAGCAAAGCACAACATTTTCGAGTTGAATAGAATGGCGCAAAAGAAGAATCTACTGTCCTTTATAAACATGCACCACAATTAACATTTTCATCATCCAAATAGTAGATATTCTAGATATTAAGAAGAATGAAAGTAAATTCAGAAAAAATGACCTTTTTGTGTGATTTCTTGATAGATTCAAATTTTGATGTCAGCTCTGATATGTTCGGAGGAGTTCGAACAGGTTGCGTCGATCGATCAGCGTCTATTGCCACAGAGTCTCTAAGCTTCGGATCATCACGATCCCTCGTTTCTGGTCTATCCTTTGATTCGGTATTGGAAACATGAGTCTTAGGTTCGATAGAATCAAGTTTTTCTTTACGGTCAAAAATCGAACCAGTGTCTGATAACTCGGCATCTTCGGTAATGGATATTTGTCGTTTTCTTTCCCGCACTTTTTTATGCGAACGTTTGATAGAATCTGCTTGACGTAAATGCAAGTAATTTATTACTTTCAAGCAATTCGGTGGCGTTTTATACGTATCTTTATTTCGACCATCGTCTTGTCGTTTTTTAAATTGATCGTTTACTTCACCTGCGTAACTGGTGGATGGTTTGGGACTATCAATTTCCGGATCAAAACATGAATTATTCGCTGATGACATTTCGTAGCAAGTCAGTGATTCTGATTGTTTGCCATGACTGTTCGTGTTGTTTATAACCGGAAAGTCATTTTTTTCTGCACCCTCGTACACAGTTCTTCGGAGTTTGAAGTTTCTTTTGTCTTTTTTGTGTGATTTCTTTATCGAATTGATATCAAATATCAATTCGGAGGTTGACTGATTCTGTGGTGTAGATCGACCATCGTTTGTGTCCCAATTCTTTGGCTCTGGCTTTATTTTAAGATCAATTATCGGTTTGCCAGTGCAGGGATCTACGCTTGTATTCAGCATTTCGGAAGCAGTTCGAAAAGATTCGAAACTTGTGTCGTAATTTGCCAATGGAGTTACACATCTCATGACGTTGCTGTCGATCAAGTTTTCCATGGATCTTGAATATGACGATTGCAAACTATTATCTGGTATCACATTTATATTGGTCTCCGTAATTGCAGATCTTCGTTTTTTGATCGGGGTAAAAATTTTGAATTCTTCGTCGGCACTCTCGTAATCTGCTGCCGAGGATTCAATGCGAGATATATCCAATGATGACGCGCTAGTGTCATTCACTGAGAACGATTTTTTCCTCTTGTTTGGCGTTGATCTTTCTAACGGAGATACACCGGCCGACGATGATGATACAGACTGATTTTCTATGGATGGTTTGTCGATCATTGTAGAACCACCTTCCTTATCTGCGGAGGAAATCGTAAACGATTCGTTGCTTTCTGATTTTCGTTGTTTGGCATCGATGCTGCGATAAATTTTAGAAGATTCGCCTTGATCGTCGGTGTTGAAAAATTTCTGTCGTTGCGTGAATTTCGATATGGTTTTCTTGAATTTATTCTTTTTATGCGATTTCTTAACGGAACTGTATTGACCAAGCAATAGTCTACTAGAATTGATATTATCCGGTGTACTAGCTCTGACGACGCTGTCAGGACTTGCTTGATTATTAGGATGTATGTCTTCGTTTTCAATTACCTTCTCGTCTTTAAAGTGAATTTTCAGAGAACTATTACTAGGCTCTTGTTCGACGATCTGCCCTCTGTATAAAATTTTCTTGTTCTTATCCTTAATTTTCTTGTGAGATTTTTTAATCGAATCTGTTCTTATCTGTTCCATTACGTCGATTACGTTAATTGGTGTAATCGGTCGACTATTCGGGTCAACTTCTACACGCGCAATAGAATCTGATCCCGGAATATTTGGTTCACTAACATTGTCTGTCATTGGTGAATTTGGCAAGTTTCTCTTCTCGTCGCTGCATGTTGAGGTTTCTTCTCGTGAATCGTTACTACGTATCGGTGAACTATCTAGTTTAGAGTCAAATTCCAACTGATTTGGCGATGAAGTGTACGGGAATTTGACATTACTCGATTCACTGTGAGTCGCACACTTATTGGAATAATCGAAATGTGATCCACGTTCAGTGAGTTGTTCAGGGGAATTGTCAACATTCACACCGGTATTGTTCTCATTCATCTCACGAGATATTTCATGTAAAATTGGTTTACAGTCCGAACTGTGGCTGATATTGAGGGGACTTGAATCCGTTTCAGAATCATCAAAATTACATTTTGAAGTTGCTTTTATTTTGTAATCATAGCCATCATTTGAATTTTCCTCGACAAAGTTATCGAACTGTGGTTCAGATTTGACATCGGTCTGCTTGTGAGATCCATCGCATGAAATAGGTCTGAAATCCGAGCTTCGGTTACTGACAGGCGATAAATTATTTTCTGAATCATCTAAAATGTCACATTCTGCCGATTTCCTTTCTTCATTATAATTAAAAATTGATCCGGAATCAGATATCTCGTCTTCGGAGTAATTGAAGACATTTTTTTTCTTGCTTTTGTCTTTTTTATGGGATTGTTTGATAGAATTAACGCTACAATTCGGACTCGGATAAGAATTGTTTAGAATCGGTGTAGCAGGTCGTTCAGTCGAATGAGATAGCACGATGGAATCATCCGACAAATTTCCTGTTTGGTCCTCATATTGTGATTGATAAATATGCGACATTTGTAAGCGATGACTTTGTCGTTCCTAAAAAAAAATGTACCTGGTGTTATTTAAAATTCAACTTCAAGAAATAAGTAATAACAAATAATATGCTAAAGGCCAACGAATGGCTGAGAAAAGTTTAGTGTCGGTGAATGGTTGCAATCATACCTTTTTATGACTCTTCTTAATGGCACTCATACTTTCGGGCACGAATTGTATAACATTTTCCGGAGTATATGGCCTCGTTGCTTTGTCATCCTCTTCAAAATCTTGAAGCAAATTTCTCGGAGTACTTGCAATAAGTCCATCTTCGATCTTTGATTTTTTTTCACTCTGTTTTACCATGTGTATATTAGGTGTTTCAGTAACAGATGAAAAGTTAGTTGTTAGCTGATTTTCAGAGCATGATAATTTTTTTAACGACGTAGTGAAATTTACTCTGGGGCTTGGCGTCATATAACTCAAAGATTTTTTTACTTTACGGTTACGATGGGACGGAGTTTGATTTTGATTTTCATCGATCGAATCAGCAGATAGGCTAAGTAAGCTGCTCAAGTTGGATTCTATGGAACTAGAACTAAAGTTCAACGTTTTATTGATTTTCGGAATTTCATTATTCTTTCCATTAGGCGTTGGTGACTCTGCATGGCATAGGCTTTCACCAGAGCTGAATATTTTCTTGGGACTCGGACTCAAGTCGAAATTCAAAGACTTGTTGATTCTC
Source organism: Arge pagana (assembly GCA_963969455.1). Lineage (NCBI taxonomy): Eukaryota > Metazoa > Arthropoda > Insecta > Hymenoptera > Argidae > Arge > Arge pagana. The sequence goes on along the minus strand of OZ018310.1, from coordinate 8,346,589 downwards.
TTTACTCCGGTGTTCGGTGGGGTAAAGCTAATATTCAATGATCTCAATATTTTGGCAGATCTGGATAAACAGCGTTCGTTGTATATACTATCATGATAATTATAATTCCTTGGTTTCAAGACATTATCATTACCAGGAACGCCAATTTCAAAATTCAACGATCTATTTATTTTGTACTGAAACAAATTTCGCTTTCGTCGCGGCATTGACTTGCTCAATGCTTTGGCAGGACCAAATCGATGCTTGGAGATGAATTTAAAGTCCTCGGATGGACTCCATTTAATGGTATACTTCTGCCCAGTCTCCGTATTACGAAAGTCGAAATCATCTTCAGAATTAGCATCGGCACATTTTTTCTGCAATTTTTTGTCGTTATACATTCTTTTGATCGTGCAACCTACAGCCCCGAGTACTTTTAAATCGTATGCAATACGCGTAGCATGCAGTTCTTTCGGCACAAAATGGTAGAAGCTGTACGGTAACGTAACAACAGTGTCGATGATATAAAAAATTATATACGTGTGTTACATTATTGATCAACAATAGCACATAATTGTGGTTTGAAAAATAGCGGTCGCTTCGTAAATCATTGATAAATTAAAATCTCTCGGATTTTTTTCTCAGGTCATCAGCTGTGGGGCCTGTAAATAAAAAAACATCATAAACTACTGGAGACGAATGGCATGGGAAAAGTATGTATGAAAGAGGGTTGAAAGTTCCACATCTATTTATAGCAGTTGGTCCTTGTAGGGCGTTGAACTTGATAGATTTTCGAACAAAACGCCACACAATATGGATCGTATGTCAATGTTTGGACAGATCATATGTCGTTTGGTAATGAAACATGATTGAATCAAGGTTATGATGAATTTTTTACGATACCTAATACGATCGCGAAGGAAAGTTCGGATAAGTTACGAAATTGGATTCAACGTAGCTATCGAAGAGTCTACAAGTGATTATGAACTCAGGCGTAGTATCGGTGACCGTACCCAAATTCACGTGAGGTACGATTTCACCGATCATTGTATAATAATATAGGATGTCCGATCCGATTGAGAAGAGGTTGTTACGCAGTATTCGACTCGGGAATAAAGAATAGTACTTAAATCCCGGTTATCAAGTGTCCAATTTAAAGGTAAGAAGCAACACGTCGCGGCCTACATTTCCGCTGCTGGAATGGTCGGTAAGGGAAAATAGAAAGCAGAATAGAAATATATTCCGACTTACTTACGTCATATAGACATATCCTGAAGAAGACGATATCTCAGACCGTTTCGTGTTCACAATTTTCATTAATTTGACGAAACCTTTGCTTCTTGGACACTGATATTTAAAGTTAAAACACACAATCCTCGTTAAAAACAATTTACTGCCATCATGTCCAGGCGTCCTATGCAACTCTTCGCGACTCACGACACGTATTACCGTAGTTCGGTGGCGTGCTGTACAGATAGCGCGGCAGTCGCTCGCATTTCTAACTAATTATTTTCGACTTTGTTAATTCGGCGCTTGGCGTGAAAACTCGGCACGGTTGACGATAAATCATGCCTGTATAGGAGTTTACCCATTTTCATCTCGCAGCGTCGTATGTTTTGCCGAGTTCGATGCGCAGGCTTCTCCTGCACGAACAACCTGTTGCAGGAATCTTACGACGTAATCCTAGATGGGGTTCAAATCGATACAGCTGCATTTCCGGTTCTGTGACGATGGTTGTTCGAATATCATTTTTGTTAGGGGATAAATGACCTTCGACCCGCAGCTGTCTACTAGATACCATCTGAATTTTCGTTTCTTGTTAAAATCGTACGTACGACGCAGAATAGTAGATTCCCGACACGAAGATCCATTGGAACACTTGTTAACTGCATCCTCGGGCACCTGCTGCCCGTTCGTACGTGGTCACGTCGAATGGGGTTGAGTTGAGAACCTGTATCCGCGTCAAACGGGGCACGATGCGTCAATCCCAAAGATTTTGTACGCATCCGTACGCACGCCGCACCTCGTTGATGTTGAGTCATAGTATCAGGAAAAAAGTCAGATGCACGTGAAGGCAATGAGAAACAATTTTTTTTTTATATTTCCATTGGTATTTATCACCTTATGGCAATTTTCTCTCCATGAATCAGTCCCCATACAAACGATTGATATACTATTTTGCATATTTCGGGAATATTACCTATACTGTACGTACGTTACATCCACGCGTTATGCACGTGTATCGCACGGCATTGCTGAATGTTCGTCGAAAAAACAGAAATCCTCGTAACACTTGTATAACTTCATCTTACGAATCACGTCAGATGGTTTTTATGATATACACATGTAGCGAATACCTACGCAGCAGGCATGGCTGGGATGCGAGGAAAGATTCATCTGCCCGAGCTGAAGAGAGAAGGCAAAATGAGTATCCGAGTGAACGGATCATCTCGTTCGCGCAGTGGTGAGAGTATCAGAGATGACTGAAGGGACACGGGTTACTAGGAACCACGTGTTTGGTTGCACAGTAGAGCCGCGAGTCTCGTTGGAAGATCAAACGAATATTCCAAAGGCGAACCTGATTTCATGTAAATTAGGCTATCCGTATCATGAAAATATCTGACAAAATGGAAAGCGTAAATTAATAAATAATATATACCACGTGCGTAGCATATTCAGAATCACTGATACCTGATATTCTATGTATGTGGAGCCTCGAGTTGCCACAATTCACAAGGCTTGTCGATATGTTAGCGTTAAAAGTACTATATCACCACGGATATCTTTCAGGAAGTATTTGAAGCAACACGAGATAAAAAGACCGGGAAAATGTTATTATCTAGCCGGAATCGTAAATTATCGCAACGAAAGCAATTTCGACGTACGAGATAGCTTACAAAGCGAATGCTATTGGCTAATCACGAGTGCACCCGTAATGGGCTATGTTTGAAAATATTTTTCTGCCCGGCTGTGATACCACATGACGCATCTGGATACAATATTGCCAAGCATTTCTCGCAGCTATCAATCTTCAGCGTCTCGGGCGTGATTCGCGATTCGGATTTATAATCAGCATATATTGCATTACGTGCGAGGATTGCCGTATTTGCGTTGTTTATAAAAATCGAAGCAGGTATTCGTTCAATGAGATAGAATAATGTCACCTCAGTTTGACGGCAGTTTGAACGTTTCTCAGAAGTTTAGTGTCGCGTTATTACATAATTGGTATGAGATTAGTACGATACTTTCGGTAATAGGGTTGGATTACTATTTTACAAAACATACATTTATTTAAGATCTTTTTACAACTTATAACAACATTGATGCGCGTGCGTGTTTTATTTACAATTAGTTATTCAATCAATAATACGTACTCGTATGATAATGATATAATCTTTGCTTGTTCTTTCGTGAATCAAAATCGTTTGACCCTTTTTCGAGTTGGCGATAGTCGTCATAAATAAAAATGGTAAGTATATTTGTCAATTTGATGTACATATTCCACAGAAGTCCGATAGAGATACACAAATGCACAGCAACGGATGCAGGGAATAATTTTCAATTGTCAAATATCCTTTGATATCAAATGCCACTTCTCTAACGAAACGTTACAGCATTTTTAATTACATTATCGCGTGAATTGTACGATAGCAGCCATTTCCTGTCGGTTTTTCTGCGCCTGATGTTGATATGCAGGGCAATATGTATTCTTCGTAAACTTCACTTTCATATGTAACAATAACGATGACTTAGATGTAATATGTACAAGAAATTATCTCCATTTATCTACATTCCGTATAAAACTAGTATCGATTAATTAGATTCAGATTCCGAAATTGCTATCAAAAATAAAGTTCCGATTGAGAAAATTATACTAAAGGTGCGAAATAAGGTTCCAAAGCTAAGCAAACAATATAGCATAGTTTGTGGAATGTTAAGTGGAAAGCTCTAGATTGCGTACGTCGTATTCTTGAAAGAAATCCTTAAAAAATGGAACGTTTCGTGACCAATATTAAGGATGAGTTTACAAGAGTGCTTAGATAATTTCAACTCGCTTTTTTTTAATAATCGACGCGCTCCTCGCAATTTCAACTAACGAGTTATTCGGATATCGCAACGTTGTTCTGATGAACATGCTTCGATTGTTCAGATTTACGCCGTCATCTTACTTCGTACCAACAACAAATAAACGCCATAATGAAAAAACGAATATTCATTCCAATTCGTACGAGTCGAATGAACGGATTCAATTTCGTGTTCGTTTCCTGGATCGGATGGGGGATAGTATATTTTATGATCTTTCAAATTCGGAGAACTGCGTATTTATAAGAATATAATTGAACAGTACCGTATATCATCTCTGTGTTTTAAAATCATACGCTTCCAATTGTAAAAGAACGCAACAACTGCTAGGTAGTTTCTTAACCGGAAGAAGCAAATCCTAAACCTCACTCCATATATTCGAGTCACCAACAGGAGTAATTTTTCCTCAATCTTCGAGTTAATTAGAACAAATTACTCTGAATTTTTTAGTTCCAAACTTGTCTTTTAGCCAATTATACGAGCTCGTCAAATTAATCCGCGGATAATAATACACATCAATTTTTGTAAATCAATTTTTCCCTACTACATTGCGATAGAATTTTGCCAAGAAGTGACAACAACCAACATGCAGTGTTGATATATCTTGCATATCCGAACTCCGGTATGGTATGAGGTTATAATGCGGGGAAAAATCCGACGATCTACGTACGATGAATATTAATTGAAAGAAAAGCAGAGTAGCGCAAATTTTTGCGAAAAATGAACCCCGTTTGGACTGAATTCTCTGTATTCTAATACTATCAAAATCTGTACGTGCACTGGATGATCGATGTGCCGTCAAACGACGCACCTGGATCGTATTTTCACCTTCAGAACCTGTCGATAACGCGCAACTACCCAGGAAAATTGACAAATTGTATACCAATAGACACAGCCGCAAAAAAAAGAAAAAAATCATGGCCGACTGAATTTTAGGGTATCAATTCTCGAGCTCGAATAGCGTAATGACGTATTCGATAATTCGTAGCGAAAGGAAGATCATACGAGATTTTTCATCGTTAAATCTGATAAGAATTTGGTCACTTAATTTTATACAATATAGTACGATAAAAGCTATGACAATAAATACGATATGATCAGATATATGACATCTCAGCGGAGTTGTTACTGCGGAATGAGGAATGTCCAGCAATAATTAACTGCACAATACACTGCGTATACATAGGAAGGTGGCATGTCAAAATATCACAGACACAATTATCATGGAATGCAGTTCAGGCTAACTGAATTGTCAACCTGACTGTGACTTCAGATAGCGACATGAAGGATTTAAGATCCGTACTACGCGCTAGGCTCCCGATATTATCCAACGATATACGCATTCATGTTGGTTACCTTTTCGTTTGCCTTCCCTTTCCTCGTGATATTTTGTGCCCCTGATATTTCAACATGCAGCCCGCATAAGTACGCGCCTATACACACATTCTAATACCGGTATTAAATCTATATAGTACACATCGTATATGTATATTCGTGCCGTGTACGTAATATTGTTGCCGTCCGTACTTACCTTTTAACGGCGGTGTACGTATTAGAACCTGTAGAAGAAATTGAAAAGAAAAACAAAAAAAAAATGTCGATTTTTAAGGCTATTGTCTAGTCAATTACATTTCAAGACTTCGGTGTATAGGACGGTTCAACGACATTATAACCGAATATTCCCCGTTACCTTTTGACTTTCTAGTCACTGCGTAGAAAACGCCTCGATGATACCAATTTTATTTCTCCTTCATTTTCTGCCTACGTCGAACCTACGATGAAGCTAATTCGAAACGTCGCGGATATTCCGCGTCACCTACCATTCGCAATGCAACGCGTTATATCGTATAGCCAACAGCCTTAGGTTTCGGAATGTAGAAAATGATCGTAACAACGAAGAATGATGATACGAGGCTGACGTTTGATTCACCTAGATCGGCATCAAGCCTTTCGGTTTGATCATCATCAGGGATTTCTTGAGCGTATAGTCCCATCCTCTCCAACGGAACCAAACGATACCTGCAAACGTAGCATATTTCTTAAGGGTGCATCGATAGTACGGGTCAAAAGAAGCATACGAGCAGAGCTTCGGAAGGATAGAAATAAAACGAGTCAAGGGTACGTTTCGTACCTTGCCGTGCCGTCAGATCTTGAGGATCGTTCAAGTATAATCCGTTCAATCCACGTCCACACGACTTCCACCACCAGCCACCTTTCAACATCGACGCACAGTTCAAAGATGATCTGTCGTTATCTCTGCAAATGAAGAACGAAAATCACGCGAGTTAGAACACGCGACGACACGGAAACGGATCAACGATTGGAAAAGTATGTAATTCCAAAGATGGGGTACCTGTTGTACGTGGAGAAGGGGCTGTTGTTAGATCCGTACCAAGGATCGTTCAGAGAATCTCCTGCGTTTCCTTCGTAGCCGTCGATTTCTAGCTTGTAATATTCACCTTCCGAGTAAACTTTGAAATGCGAGTATTGCGCGTACCTGAAACCACGTGTTGATCGATTATACTGGATCACTAGGTAGAAAGATTGAAATGTCGATAAATGAATTCGCGTGAAAGCGCAGCGAGAGGTTGAGAATATCGATCGTTTTAAAATAAGATCGAGGCGGTGCAGTAAATTTTCTTCGTTCTGGTGACAAGCATTGATAATGTTGTTGGAACTGTAATGTACTTTCGAGTTGTCAAGGTAAGCCAATTACCGTTCGTTACCTCGCAAATTACTCAATTAGTTCTCCGCGGATGTTGACGTAATAATAATTGTAATTATATAGATGGCGGAGTAGCGTTGACAACAATAAGATTTAATTTTACTGATATCAACTCTCGAACTTATTCACCGGGCGCGATGATCGTGTACGCTATGCACGTGGCTTGGGATGCGGGAATCGCAGCAAGAGAGCGAAATCACTCTGCTCGATTACGCTCGCCGTCGAGCGATGCACTCGCGCGTTGGCTTACATAATACGAAAGTCAGGTCGAAAAGGCTTAAGGTTTGTGGTGCAAAATTCAGCACATGCTGAACACACTCTCGTGTGATCCGCGAGTTCTTCGAACGTCTCGTAATTAAGGATCGCTTCTGCAATTGTGCTTCGAGAATTCGAAGGCTTTGATGAGTATCCTAGTGTAGGACATTGCGTCATATTAATTACAAACAAGAGTCTGCGAGTGAAATTGTACGAGTACGATATAGTAGCATGGAATTCTACGAGCCGCGTTGCTAATGCGAAAATCGTAATAGGAAATTCAGGTCGCGTGGTTGAGAAGAGAAAAAAAAATCGCCGGCGTATGATAGCGTATATCATAGTGTTTGTATCACATCGCAGGTGGCATAGGGCGAGTGCGCCAATGATTGAACGATAAAGCACACTGTCAGTTTTACAACGGGATTTCTTTTCCGCTGGATAGGTATGGCAAGGTAAAATAAATATTATTAGACAGATTACGTCCCAAATACTTGGAACAGCTAGTCGAAACGTGGGACTCGAACAAAATGTATACATAAAAAATGTATCGAAATTCAAAATGGCGATTTCAGCCACGATTGCACGCTCTGGTCCAATATCTGAACGCTAATGCCCAATCAATGAAAAAACAGTTTACCAGTAATTGAAGAAGCCTATCTAGCGAATCCATCCTTAAATTATACGCAATACCTACCTGTCTGCATAGGTACGCGAGACCACAAATATCTCTGAAAAACTCGGTACAACGAAACAAGAATTGATGAATGGATAAATAAATTGATACAAGAACCAATTTTCATGTTTGATGTAGCAAAATGGTACTAAAAAAATACTGGCACCCATACTCTATGCATCGCACTTTTACTGTGTTAAAAAAAATGATGAAATATACCTGCTAGATATCTCTAGTCCCTCTAATCGAAGATGCTGAATTTTGATACACTTTAGTATTATCATTATCGCTGAAAGTTCAAATAACGAAGTCTCACGATCAAACCTAGCCACGTACAATAATGAAATTGGGGATTTCATGAAATGAACGCCGTCCAGTTGTGGGAACTCTGCTTACCAATGATCGATCGACGTAGTTCAATCATTAGAAAAATAGCGATGGTCGGACCCGTTAATTGAACGCTGTCACTTTATTACGAACGCTATCACTTTATTTTTTCGGGAAAACAGTGACACCCTTCAATCATTGGAGCACTAACTCGAAACATCGTCTGTCCGTAAAAGTTGTCGACCGATTAACGAAGCTACCCGAACGGTGAGGAAAACAGACTCGAGAATGGTAAAAACTGTGAGATATTCACTAATTTTTATGATTTAACTAAGCATCGAACGAATGCCGAAAATACAAAAATTTAACCAACGTCGAATACCCAAAGTTGCGATTCGAACTCGTTTTCTCCGCATATATCATCTGGACCATCGTTCGCGGCAAATAATTCGTCGATTTGAAATCGGACAGATAAATTATTAATATTTCAGCCGATTCCAATTTATCGAACGACCACGTAATTCTCGGCGTATAATCAAACGTGCGCCTGGTGATTGAAAAAAGTTAGGTAACTCTCTCTCTCTCTCTCTGAGCTCGTTGATGACGAGCCGAAAATAATGATTATAAAACAGGACGAACTCGGAGCGGTAGAAATAATCAAAATGATAGATCGTTACGCGAGTATTGTTAGGCAGGTATGGATAGACAAGGATCGAGCAGGAGGTTCGAGCACGTTTCCATTTCAGTAGGTCGGCGTCGCGATCGGACTATTAAAATTGCGGTGAATCGATTATTCGTCCGTAAAAGCGAGTAACGGTGATGCGGGTAAAATTTATCGCCGAATATGAAAAAACAGCGATGGAAACGGTCGAGACGTGAAATCCGCCTGAACGCAGGCAACCGGCGATATCCGGCGGTAATTCGGTATCTATCTGGCGGAACGAGATCGTTGACGATGGGTAAAACAACTTAGCCAATGCGGATGATTCCTTGAATTCTGGAACTCGTCGATAGAAATTTTACGTAACTTTTCTAATGCCGCTACAATGATGAAGAAAAAAAAATGAGTGGTCAGAAGAGCTGCCTAAATTATGTAAAATATCACATTTATCACGCGGATCGTCGATTATTTTGCACGCGTCGCTCGTAGCCGGCAAAAGTAGCGTGAAATTTCTGTGTCCGATGAATTTGAAATAACTAGAAATTTACAACAAACGACACGAACTGTGTCGATGAATATTCATAGAGCGGCGCGAGAGCCAATCGTCATAATTCCCAATAACCGAACGGATTACACTAATAATTTCACCGACCTTTCGATACCGATGGAACGACTGTCCGATGATACATCGCGCGTGTGAGGCTTAGTTTCGTAACGTTTCCACCGATTCTGATACCATAGAAGCCGACGTGTCGTAAGATATTGCACGGAGAGGCAGATGCTCTCTCTCTCTCCCTCTCTCTCTCTCTCTCTCTCTCTCCCTCGCGCGGGACGCGCACCTATGCAACTCTAGAGAAGATTCAAGATCCGCTCGCGAGTATCGACATGAAAAATGTATACCTCATAGTTGCCCGCACCGATGAAACGCTTTTTCTATGAAACTGCCTAGAAAAACGCTGATTCCCGCGTGATTACAGCGGCTAATAGCGAAACTTGACTTTGCGCCTCGCGAGGTGAACGTTGCTCGAGGCATCAATAGTTCCAGTACGATTGTAACACCTCGGCAGTATTTTCTAGCTGTAATATCTATACGCGACGTACATTTCGATTGAATTCTGTCACTTGCGACACCTCGCTCCATTTCCGCGTAGAAAGCTCGCAGCACGGTGGAAGACAACGAATGTGAAGGAAACAACGATCGTACATACCTTTTGTTCCCTTCGAAGTCTTCGAGCTCCACTCGAAGCATGTAATCCTCGTTGTTGGTTAACATGTAAATATTTTCATTTCCAAGCCAAAACTCTCGAGCGGGATCGCCGAAGCCGTTCTTGTAATCGGCCCAATCGCGGTTGAAGTTCTCCCGCGGATCTCCGAAGTCGTCCCTCCTTTGAATAACCTGCAAAGCGATACGCGAGAGTGAACATCGCTGGTGTACAGAGATACGTTTTTATTCCTGAAACGCGTCAAAGGATCACGACTTTCGTCGACATCCATCCAACGAGGAGCGTTAATAAATCGCTCTCGCGTTGCCGGCGTCGCGCGATCCGCCTGCAAAGTGTATCACGTATCGTGGTCATTACAGGTATCATCGAGTGGCGCGTAACTCGTAAAACGTGGACCCTTTCACTATACTTGTTCTGGCCCTGAGCCTCCCTCCTCCCTCGGCCATGCTCGTTCCAACGAAATGATCGTCGATCGGTCGGGGCACAACGAATCGCAAAGCATAGCTCGCAGCGACTATCGATTTATAAAAGTAGCACCGAACGGAGTAAATCTCATGATTATTAGTCCGGGAGCCCTCGAGGGCGGATGAATCGGAAATCAGATGCGAACGATGACGATTCGCGTTCAATTTCGATGAAACGGTGGATCGAGGCCGAGCAGATGGAAGTTGATCGGATCCGCGATGTCCTCGTTTCGGGCCCGCGCCAACGAGGGGAACGATAATCGATTAGGAAGATCCGCTTCCAACGACGTTCTCAATTTCGGGCGCTATATATTTTTCTCGCTTTATCTATTCAACTCAATTCCGTTTTTGCTCCTTTGGCGAAATAATTATCAGAATTGGAAACGAGGACACGTTCGCGTTCAGTCGAAGATCGTCTGATTTATAGCGTCAGTTCGCGTCTTGCGAGAGAATTAACGGCATTAGAACGTGGTCTTCGTTGCTCGTCGTGAGAGATGCATGCATACTCGTACGTATGATCGTGTATGATCGCGGAGGGCGACGGGGGAAAGATCGTTGCGCGAGAAACGGGAAACCGATGCGATATCAAAGCTTACCTCACAGTTTCGAATAATTGAAGCTATCAACTGTTTCGCGCGGGCCCTCGGGGCTAGGTGAGCAAAGCAGCCGCAAATCGAGATTCAGTACGTACGCTCCGAATCCTTGATACGGTAATTGGTGTTGTGTCAAAAGGTAAAGTTATTTAGTGCCGGCTAATGGATCGAGCCGGCCCCTTCGTGTCGCCCGATCGCAGCTGATTGCCGATTACTTTCGCCGTTTCAGCGTTTCGTAGCTACGCGCCGACCGATTTTTGCAACATTTCCCTTCATATCAATAGCTCCGAGGGGCGAGATCAACCCAACGTCAGCGAATTTCCCCTCGTCATTCGAACATGAAATGCGAATTTATGCAGTTGCACGAGTTCATTTTTTTGCATCCAAGCAAAAGTCCCCATCATGTCGCGTTTCTCGGTTTCTCGACGAAACTTGAAATCCAGCTCGACGAAATTACGAGCACCTGATCTGACTTCCCGCTGAAAATGTAGCTTTCCGACCCAGTTTTCGATTACGACGCGTCAAACTTATTCCATGGGTAAAAAATCACGACTAGGTATTTTTTTCTTCCAGGATAATTACGGCGTTTCGCGACGAGACGTGGCACAGACAGTGTAAATAATAACGCGTCATTTGCCGGACACGCGTACCCCGCAAAAATCAAACTCTCGAACCAATTGCGTTAATGACAATAATTACAGGGTCGAAACGGACAGAGACTCGATCCGAAAGTGCAGGTTTTTCTTTCTTCCTTTTTCTTCGTCTTTTTTCCTCCTCGATGGTAATTTTTTCCCCCGCCAATCGCAAGCCAGAGAAACGAGTTGCTTTATCCTTTAAAAACTTTGATCCTGCCGACCGAATCGTATGGTAGCTGCGGGAAATATGTTACGCAACGCGCGCGAATCACATCGTGGTAAAGTTCGACGAACGTAGGTAGGACACGCGAGTTCGATCGTCGAATTGATCGATTGTCTGCGAATCGAATTCCCTCGGTCGACTGCGTGCGTGGCTGGTAGGAGTCGCAAAAAAAAGAAGAAAAGAAAACCCACCCGAAACCGGACGCTAATTACTGTAGAAAATTTCAATTTCTACCTACCAAACATTTGATCAATGATCTTTCCGTTTAAATTGGTCCGAAGCATTTTTTGCCAACGAGTCGTTGGAGGTTTCTTTTTCCCACCTATCTCGTTTCTTCGCTGTACCCCGTTGGGAACAGTTAGACCGCAAGTCCAATGAAATAATCGGATGCATTTCAACTTTTTTTTCACCTCTTTATCCGGTCTTACGTTCTCCGACCCTTGGATCTTATATTGCGGCGTCGATTCATTGCAAATCGCGGCGAAAGTCCCAACCGTGTTACGTGTATGAAGTAATTTTATTACTTTACAACAATTATCAGTGGTTTATTCGACTAGTTTTTCACTCGCGCGCCAACGCCGCGCTTGTTGGAAGCAAAGAATTTCCCCGTTCGTTTCTTCTGGGAATAGAAAAATCATGCGGTGAAATCTCGCGAGGCGTATCGTCGATCGACTTTGTCATTTATGTTTTACCCAATGACAGAGGGCGGTGAACAATTTTACGCGATTTCTGCCAAGGAAAACAACGATTCCACGGATCGGTGATGGCTGAACGATGCCTGTGGTTTCTTCGAAGGTAAAAGACTGCACGGTGCAATTTTTTCGAAAATGTTAGTTTCTATTCGTCGAACCGGCGGCTTGCCGACTTCCTTCCATAAAAAATAAAACGAAATAAAATAAAATACAATAAAATACAATAAAATAAAATGAAATAAAATGAAATAAAATGAAATAAAATGAAATAAAATGAAATAAAATGAAATAAAATGAAATAAAATGAAATAAAATGAAATAAAATGAAATAAAATGAAATAAAATGAAATAAAATGAAATAAAATGAAATAAAACGAAATAAAATGAAATAAAATGAAATAAAATGAAATAAAATGAAATAAAATGAAATAAAACGAAATAAAATGAAATAAAATGAAATAAAATGAAATAAAATGAAATAAAATGAAATAAAACGAAATAAAATGAAATAAAATGAAATAAAATGAAATAAAATGAAATAAAATGAAATAAAATGAAATAAAATGAAATAAAATGAAATAAAATGAAATAAAATGAAATGAAATGAAATAAAATGAAATAAAATGAAATGAAATGAAATGAAATGAAATGAAATGAAATGAAATGAAACAAAATGAAATGACAGGAAATAAAATGGTCCAACGAGACAGACGAATCACGTATGCAATCTCGTCCCTCTGTGGGAGAAAAATGAAACGATGGCTGCAGATCCGTCACGCCAGATGTTTGCGGCGCAAGTTTTTCAACGTGACAACTATCTCGCATGAAAGCTCTTAGATAGATGGGCAATAAATCGTCGTCGTTAGGTTGTACGATTCGGAGTTTCGTGGTAAGAAGCGGAGCCACGATCGTTTGGGAAGGATCGCGATACTTTCAGACTGCTGCTGTTGTAGTTTCTTTGCCATTTCTAATCCCAGAAAGGGAAACCGTTCCTGTCGTCATTGGTAGACAGGAACGTAAATTCAATTACGCGCTCGTCAACGCCCACGGTAAAACTGATCATTAAAGCATTTTCCTCCCATTCGATTCGCTGGGTTGGTTTCATAATTTTTGCAAAATCGCTCAAGGCTCGGTAATTATTGGACGTGATACGGAAGATCGGAGGCGTGTCATAAATATCGTCGAGATCGAACGGAACGAGATTTATTCGACGCGACGGTAATCGCGAGCGAACAGATTTTTCGATGCTCGATCGGCTATTTATCAACACTCTCCGTCCGCCGTCGTCTCGTTTCGCGAAGATGACGAATTCGAGCGACACGCTGCGCGTAGATTTGCCCGCGCGACGAAATTCGAAGGCGTAGACGAGGCTGCGGTAACGAAAATTACGAACAATTTGAAAAATCGTATTTCGCAATCGCGAGGAGGAATGATTTATTCGCGGGGGGAAGCCAGAGGAAACGAGCGTTTATCATTTGCGTAACGTTTCATTGATCGTAATAATGGCCTTCTGAGCCGGAAATGTCAACTGCAGAGTCATTAATCTCGGGTCAGTTAACTTGACGTGGATTAAATCATACCTAGACTCCTTTGGCGTCGACTTTGCCGCTCGTCTACGAAAGAGACACGCAAGGAAAGGTTCGCGCGTCCGAAAGGCTGGCAGCATCTGGTAAATTATTACATACTACGTATACTTTTTCTTGCCCGAGGCCAAGGTCTCACTTTCGGACGCAACCTAATTGTTGCAGTTGATGAATGATAATTTCTGATCCATTTGAAATAATCAGGTCCATTATGTAAGGCCGAATCACGCCGCGTATACGCGTGGTGGGTACGAAATGTCCTTGCTAATAGTTCACACGAGAGATAACCGATCTTTGAATTATGACGTCCGCTCGGAGAACCGCTTATACTTGCGCAACGAGACGCGAGTGCAAAAGTCTATATCTGGAGATCGGTTATCTACGAGGAGACGAGGAGGGAAAAAATCCGCCGCGCCGATCGAGGACAATAATTATTGAAAATGCTAGGTCGCGCCTTTGGCAAAAAAACGAACGAGACAAAAGCGAGCAAAAAAGCTCTTTTGCGGTTCATTTTTTTTATCCACCACGATTCGCCATTCCCTTGAAATTTATACGCGCGAATTTCCCTAGGAGAGATTTCCTCGCTGTACGTTTTCTCGCGCAGAGATCGATACGAAATTGTCGGCGCTACAGTCGCGGCTCGATGGTAATCGCGTCGTTGTAAATTTCTCGAATTTCGTCTTCGGCGGAGTCAACGAGGACTTTTTTTTGCGACAAAAATTTCGCACGCGCACGTGCGGATATTTCGGCCAGGTGGAAGAGACATTGTCCGAGAAAACATGAGAACAGGGTGACGCCATCGAAGTGGCCGGACAATACCATCTATAGAATTACAAGCGACAGTTGAAACGCGTACGTGACAATTTTTTCTCAATTCGCTCGACTAATTTGGCGTAAAAGAGGTAAAATTTGTAGTCCGAACGCGACGACGGTTTTATTTTAGGCAGAGATAATTATCGCGCTAAATTGCGATTTTTCGCGATTACGATGTGTATAATAAAATAATGGCGAGGAAAATACATTGTAGAGAATTATTTGCACTACTAGCTCGCAATGAGAATAGGAAAACGAGAGCGAGTGCGCCATTCGATTTACCTCTATACAAGGAAAATTGTAGCAGAGAAGATCACCTACGCGGTAAAAAGTTTTCCGTCGTTGTGTAAAGTGTAAAATTTTGTTGAATGAATAAATAAATAAATTGTAAAACGATTGTCGTCGCAGTTGATTCGTTAGGTTGAGCCGCTCGTGTCCACGGGGGGTGTCCCGGGTGTCCGAGGACTTTCTCAACGGTAGAAGAAAGGATCGAAACGAGTAGGAAAAAATACGAGAGAGTACGAAATAGAGAAACGTATTGACAAATAAAACCACGTTGTTTTCCCAGCTGTATTTTGCCGCTAATCTCTCGCCTTTTTTGCGCAACTGGGACGGCAACCGCAGGAATAGTCCTGCAACGGGGCATTTCGACGATAAATCAACGTAGAATTGATGGGTAGCGGGAGCATCGAGCAAACCTGCGAGTTTCCATCGCCGAGAAATAATTAGCGACAATAGAACACTCGACGGTATATCATTTTTTCGTTTCGCATAATAAACGAGCGAAATTCAATTTCGTCCGAATAAATGAGAATACTGCGATCGCATGATCGACTCACCGTCCAGCCTCCGTCCGCCACTTCCTGTTCGCAGTAAACTTTCAAGAACCAGTAGGTCGTGCCTCGAATTTGAAGGTAGTAAACACCGCTGTCCCTCATTCCAGCGTTTAACAGATCGACGCACGAGTAGCCCTGAAACATATTGGAAATCGAAATAAGCACAACGAACAATGCGCGAGCGTTCGGGTAAAACAGATAAGCCGTGGGTCTATTTTCCGTTGTACTCGAGTTCCGTGGACGGAAATCTATAAATAACAGCGTAGTAAAAAAAACTGTCGCGAAATCGCGAGTAATTTTGGCAAAAAAACTGGGGTTGGTCGCTGTTTTCCGCGAATTTTCCGGCTTTGGAAAAAATATTCGGGAGTCTGAGCATTTTCCACCTATTCGGTGCAACTTGAACTGTAGTCCGTTCGATTTTTGTTCAATTCCGTTCCCCATATCTCGAGATACGAGGCTTACGAACGGAAAACATTTTTTTTTCGCAATACGCGTCGCGGCAATCTTTCTCGTAGTCGCGGAATTATCGGCTGGTCACGACGGTGGGAAAAAAAGGGGGAAAAAACTAGCTCGTTACTCCGTGTCGAGAAAAGTTGACAGTAGAATTATAGACCGGTTTTAAACGAAACAAAAATACGATTGTGGCAAAATCGCGGTGGAAAATGAAATGAAATTGTGCAAAGATTGAATCGGCGGCTCATTAAAACCTGGACGTAATTCATGTATATTCATTCGCGAAACGTGACAGCAGAAACGAGGCTGCCGATCGATGAAACCTTACGAAAGAATAGAATTGCGTCGCGATACCTTTGTAGTTCGGTGGAATTAGGTATTACGGATTACGAGTGGAAGTCGATTGTATCGAGACGTTTATGTTAATTACAGAGTATGATTTGTTAACGGAGAACTTCGCTCGGCGTTCAAAGTAGGTATACATAATTTCGCGCGATTCGTCGTCGCCCGTCGATTTTTATCGTCCTTCGGCGGCGAAAAAACATACGCGATCGGACGATCCGACGGGACAGGATCCGTGGGATATTATTATTTATACAAACGACAATTGGCAATCAGCGTAATCCAGGATCAAACTGTCCCGCCGAACTCGTTTCCATGCTGTTATTTTTGTTTATTCTTATTTTTTTGCACCGCGTGCCGAGCTGCAGGCCGAAGAATCGTAAGTGAAAGGATGATCCGAGCGAAGTTGATGGGCGAGTAAACGAAATTATAGGCTGGAGGTATTAATGAATCGAGTGGAAGGATGATGATCGCGGAGAAAAACCAATAGCATCTCGCACCGATTTTCTGTAGAGACGAGGCTTAACGATTTTACGTTCGATTAGGATCTCGGGAAACGATCTTTGATCCAGAATCTACGAAGGTAAATATACGACGTGCGGAATAAATTGCCGACAGCGGATCGGAATGAAATTATAGGTCGGTGAATTCAGCCTACAATTTTGCTCGTTACGTATGTCGGCGCGTCTCCTCGGGAAACGTGCGAAGATTGGGCGAGGAAGATACGTGTTCCGGGGGGAATAACAGCGCGGAGAGTTCCGAAACTACCTCTCGAGATTTCTTTTCCGTTGCCCCGACGAGTGGTAGGTAAATTCCCGCGATTTCGAACGACAAGAAAAAAATACAAGTAAAACAACGACGAAAAACGACGGAACGAAGCGAAGAACAGGTGTTTCGAACGGGTATCGCGGCTCGTACGCGAACGCGATCGCGCGTTTGTTATTAGTTGGCGGTAATTAATATTAATTTGGAGAAAAAAGTCGATGGGACGCGAGGCGATTTACCGCGGGTCAAACCTGGACCAACGACGTGAGATGTGGCCGAAAAGATGAAAAGAAGAAATTCTAATTATATGTGACCCCAGGCAAAATTTCTATTTTCAAACGAGCGAAGCGGAATAAAATATTTTTTCACTACAAAATACGCGCCACGGCCAAGCGAGATTCGTATTCTTCGGTATTCGTCGCAAGAATGACGGATTTCTCGCAATCCAGTTGTTACCTCTGCAACCAGCTCGACCTCGAAAGGACGCGGGCGGCGACAGCCTAGAGATCGCGCTTTTTCGACGTCGATAGAGAAAAAAGAAAAAAGAAGCAAAAGCAAAACCAAAAACGTGACAAAACTGGAGTACAAAATTTCGCTGCGACAGCGCAATATCAGGCAAGGATTTATCATTTGTCCCATCGCGCTCGCGTATAACGCGGTGGGCGTACAGAATTTGCGGGTAATTTGACGTGCGCGACCCGCGAGCCACGGAATCAATATTCCCGATGTCTTATCATTATGATAATCAATTATTTGTCATTTGCCAAGCGTACGCGAGTCGTGTGCCAACTTCGGGCCGAGTGGCTCGGCGCCAAATCGTTTTTCCTCACAATTTCTCACGCGCATCGTCCTCCGGCGATTTCATTATTCTCCCTTTAATTGGCATCGATCCCGCAAAAAATTTCCGATTTCTCGACATCGATGCGACTATCGGACGTCGCATTATTCCGAGTCCCCGTTCTCGCACCTCGTACTAGAGACGTATAACATATTACGCACGTATCGTGCATATTAAAATATTGCATGTTTTTTAAAACACCATCAGAACTAAGTAATTTCAACTAATCCGCCATCCTTAAACCTTTAGGCGCCACGATCTGTTTATTTCTCTAATTACAGATACAACACCAGGTAAGTGAAAGCATAACGCAGATTGAGCTTTGCTTCATATGTATGCTTAGAGATAAACAAAACTCTTACGTTCGTGCTAAGGTATTAACACCGAAAAGAAAATTTCTAATATTTGTGATTCGAGTCGTTTGTAACTGTGTCTTTAATTTTTTATTTTACAGACAGTTTTGTTCCAAGCTAAATATATTTTTAAGCTGAATAAAAAGATTTAGCAAATCTCGCTGGTTTCATTCGTTGTTACACAGTTCCCCGCATATTGGTCGTCTTTGGGGACGCTCGTGAATTTTGCCCGCATATTCATAGGGGTTGAAAACGTATGGGTTGTACGTCTCTCCCTCGTAGCATCTGATTCTTCGTCCACCGCCATCACCCCGAGGATAAATAGGCTAGGCGATTTAGTCCGCGTATCTTATTTATTATTTATCAATAATAAGCAATAACATTCGCGCGCGTTGTTAACGGTGACGCGTTTAATTGTCAGCGATGATCGTTATCTTCGTCGCCGTTCTCGAGAGCCAACGCGCAACGATTTTTTTTTAGTCCCCATCGATTTGTGCGGACGAGGAGCAATTTTTCGCACGCCGGACGCGACACGTTCATCCGAGCGATTTCGATGTGCCCGAGATGCAAATCATGATCGATGCCAATAATCCGCAAGAGCTTACACCGCGACGCTGGAGCCAAACGTCGAGTACGTATACACGTGTCCCAATTATCATACAACACGTTCGAGTGGATCTAGCGTCTGAATGACTGGAAGTCGACAGGTGCCAATCATTGTTACTCGACGTCATTAGAGATGTTTGAATTTCGACGAAGACGAAAAGCGTTGAAAGTATACGTTCCGTAATGAGATCGGGACGGTCACAATGAAGCGTTACTTTCGAATCTACTATTTCCAAATCTCGTCTTCGCGCGATTCAGTCGGGAATTTTCTCGTTTGTTGGGAACGAGAAGCGACAGTCTGGAAAATGTTGCCGCGAATAATTCGTTCCATCAACTCGATCGCATCTCTCGCTACGCGCGAGTGTTTTGATTCGCGTGATGTATAAAGTTAGAGCTAATCAACGAGCAACGCGAACGAATGGCTCCGAGCTACATTACGAGCCGGAGAGGAGGTATCGGCGAAGTTTTTCTAGATCCTCCCAACTTCGTACTACTCGTATTAATTCGACGATATGAAATTGCTTTGCATAATTTTCACATGTTTCTTCGCGTCGTTTTTGTCGTTGTTTTTTTTTTTGGCATCGCGTAAAAAGAGGCGGCGCGTGGAAATTGATTCGCTAACGGGTCGGTCGATAGGATACGCGAGATCTTCGATTATCGAATGAAAATTGCGCCGGTAACGCGCGGTAAGGATGTGGCAAGCGACGTGTCTTTACTCCCGTTAAGTCGAAGACACGCGACGAGATTTGCCCGGAGGTGAATTGCCATCGCAACGCGTGGAAGGAAGTCTTTGTGAAAATCCAGTAATAATTGAAATAATAAGTCGCGCGAGTTGACGGATGTCTCGCGCGTTGCCGACGATCGCTTTCACCGCCGCGCCGACGGCAGACAGCAGACACATAGATTTCGAGAAACCGATCCGATTGATTTTAATAGCGTAATCAGTTTTTGCCTCCACGTAACGTCGAGGCAAGTCGTAGGAAACGACCCGACAAAGTTTTCCCGTTCGATTTTATCCCGAGGGTACGCGGAGAGAAAGATTACCATCGACTTCACGGAACATCGGGAAATTCCGCGTCTACTTAACTTATTTTATAAAATTGACGAAAATTTGCAGTTATTATTTATTAGATGCGCAAATGTTTGTGCCTATTAATAGAATAAAAAATCACCCCAAAAACTAATTTTTTTAGCGTAGTTGTAGCAATTGCTCTCCACTCGTTCTAACATAAACGAATCTGTTCATTATACATCGAGGGGTGAAGCAAAATGGGCTCCATAAGCAAAAAACGCTAAGATCCTCTGACTGATCCCGTTTTATCTTCATGAATTTTATGGTACACAGCGTCAAAATATGTTGGTACCACTTTAAAAAGTATCTAAGCTACCGGCGAATGGTGACGTTGTGTCAAGACGTCCCGCGATTTGTGGGGACCACGGTAATGTTTCTCTCGAATTTGGTAGGAAGTTAAATGAAAATTTGTTTCAGCGTAGAATCGCAGCCTATTCGATGGTACGAAGAGATCCGAGTGAGGCAATTGTCACGCTGGTTATAATTAACGCGGGACGCGAACGATGATGGTAGCGATGCTCCATCGATACGTAGGACGAGGAGGGATCGAGGACGATCGAGCGCGATCGAGGACGATCGGCGACACGCGATCGATGCACGCGGTGAGAAAATTGATTGCCGACGATCGCGACACGTCGAGTCTGACGCAACTGCCGATTCGTTTCTTCTCTACGAAAGCAGAAAGCAGTCGTCCACTTTTTCTCGCCGGCACGAGTTCGATGATAATTAGACGAAGGCGTAAAGCGTCCGGATTTACTCGCCTTGCCCGTGTTGCCGATTGCCGTTCTTGTTGCTCTTTCTCGACAAGGAAGTGCACATCCGGAATGTCGCGCGCATAGGGCACTAAGTAAGTCCCAAGACTCGCGACGTTTAGTTCTTGCGGACGGATCGAACCGGTTGCCGGTCGCGTGAATCGTCGCGACCGATACAACCTGTACGCTTGAGCAGTCTCGATATTTTCGAGAGTGCCGGCAAATTTCGGAATTCAGAGGCAACTCGATCGGGAGTCTCGAGCTTTCGACCTCGTTGGCCTCGATGGCCCCTGAAAACAAACGCACGTTCGACGCTTTCCTTCCGCGCTGGACGATCGGCGAGATGATACCAGCGAGAGAAACGACGTCGATTAAGCCGAGTGAACTAGATCCGTGAGGTCAGAAGGCCTGTTAGCGCGACAAAGACGTGATCGATGCGATTCGATTGTTATTCATAATAACGACGACTAAAACGAAGACGTGCGAGCACTAAGCTTTGGACCACCCAGCGAAAGATGTTCAATATCAACGGCTGTTTTCTCTCCGCGTGATTTATGCCGTCGTTGTTTTCGCGACTAAAGATCCGAGATTACCGGACGAAACAAAGAGGCATCGAATTATTAAGGAAGCAAAATAATGATAAAGTGGCTTTCAAAATGGCGACTTGTCTCGGGGATGAATTATAGCGGTTGGTAATTGGATCGGCAGTCAAATTAATACACGCGGAACGATGCCGCGTATCTCTCATCCGCGCGCGAGTATCTTTCGCATGATTCGCACTCTCCCAGCGACCCGCGCGAAAAACGTCGGGATAAAAATGATCGCGCGATAATTTTCGGCGAGAAAACTCTCCGCTGCTGTACCCAGGAGCGAGCCGTGGGTGGAATTTGCGGAGAAAATGGGTCGTTTACCAGAGCTACTCTGGCAAATCCAACGCGGGAGAACAACAACGTCGTTGGTGTAAACGTGTCGACGAGGCGCGGAATTGCGGCACCGCAAATAGATAGCGTCGTAATTATTATTACCACGCGAAATAGCTCGACAAATTCTTCCCTTCACTACAACTATGTACGTTTTGTACGCAGTAAAAATGAGTGGTCGAACTGGTTCTCGGTCCGCGTTCGTTTTCAACACTCAAAGTCTAACCTCGAGTCCTAAAAGGTAATAAAAATAAATAACTGAACTCATTTGCACGGGACAATGTGGAAAATCGGTAACGAATCGGATCCACCGATCCGCACGTTTCGTCGGGTGGAAATAGTACGTCGCGCCGCGTTAAGACGAGGAGAATGTTTAATTGATTTTAATAACAATGTTTCCATAGGGTTGTCACGTGTGCGTCGCGGTTATCGAACCAGGATACCTGATTGTCAGCGCGTAACGAACCTGTCACTCGCTGCACGACGTTACCTCGACTCGCGCAGCGTTTATCGCGGTGAGACCTGTCGCGATGGCAAAATTATCACCAAGGCATCGCGCAACCGCATAAAATGTTCCCCTTTTCACGGCACCAGGGACTTTTTTTTTCCTTTTTTTTCCCTCGCAAAAGACACCTTGTTGGCGGTTTTATAGCTCGGAGCACCGATATCGAACAAACAGTTGGGGATTTAGTTTCTTTGGAAGGTTTGGGATTTGAATGAAATTTTTGGACTAACCTTGATATCCTTGAAGTTGGCCAGAAGATCCGTCGTGAAGGTCGAGTTAGCTGGACTCGGTTTGTTCTTGACGCTTGGAAAGATCACGCCGCGGTTTCGCGTCGTGGTTCTTTGGGTGGAAGAAGACGGCGTCATCGGGGTCGTGACGGCTGGTTGTCCACTCGACGGCGGTGGCACGGAAGAGGCAGTTGTCGTGGTCGTGACGAACGGTGTCGATGTCGTAATTGTCGTAGGTAACGGAGTCTCGGTGACCACATCTTCCGGTCCGCCGACATATCTGCTCGCCGTCGTAGTCGTCGTCGGAGCAGGAGGAGGAGAAACGTAAAAGAACTTAACATCATTCCCGACTCTCAATCGGATACGAATTCCAGCATCGGAGAGTTCACGACCATGTGCGTTCAGCAAACGACGCGCACACGGCTCTCTCCATTAGAGAAATTTCGGAAAATGCGCACATTGAATTTCCAGCGCACTTTTGGGAGGAGTCTGTCCGGCTAGATCGGCCAGAGTCTTCCCCGCCGACAAAATATGCGCAAAACCAACACCAGCCAAAACACACAAACACACGCGCGCGCCTGCACGGAGGCACCGCTATTTTGTGGGGGATATTTCGTCCCGCGGGTAAGAAATAGTCAAACGTGTTGGACGTACCTGTTCGGGTCGTATTCGACTAATCGGTCGATGGTTGGATCGAGGAGAAGGTCAGCTGGTACCGGCCTTTGCGCCAAAGTCGCAACATCGTCCTCCTGTTTCTTGAGCCTACTCTCGACCCCTTCCAAATTCTCGATGATCTTGTTCGTCTTCGACCTGAGATCAGCGTGAATTTCGCTGATGGCTCTCTCCTGGCGTTGGGTCTGCGTCAAAAGTTCGTCCGATTTTGGAACCAAATCGTCCACCGAGCTTTTCGTACCGACCTAACGATAACCGAAATCTTAAAACTTCATCCCTCGATCTATAAACATGGCGTCGCATATCGAATCGGCGTTCGCGATTCATGGAGAAAAGCAGAATCAAAAACGTTTCGATATCGCGCTATCGTTGTCAGCGTTACCGTATCGCGTCGGATACACGAATAGTTTCGGAAGGTAATGAAACCGTGGCGAAACTTTTCGAAATAGCCGATTCGCGTTACATGATGTTGCTGTAGTTTGTTATTTGTTTACCACCACATCCCAGACTTCGTCCATTTTCTCGGAAACGCTCAGCATCGGATGCATCTGCTCGACCAGTCGATCGATTTTACTCTGCTTCGGCGGAGCTTGCGTCGTCGTAACGTTCACCGGGCTGTCCTTGTCGACGATCGCCTCGTGAATGTCTCGGATCATCGCGTAAACGGCTCCCAGATTGTCGGAGACGAGATTCATGTGGAACTGGAGTTTTCTCTCCATACTCCCGGTGGCCTGCCTCAAATTCTCCATCTCCACGGAAACGTGGTTCATCACCTCGTTGTTCAACGCCTTGGTAATCTCCACGACGTTCATGCTGATCGGTTTCTTCTCGCTGGCTTCCGCGTTGATGTCGTCAGCCGGTAGGAAATTGTTGTCCAGCTGGTTCTTCAGGACTACCAGCTTGTTGTCGATGTCCGAGACTTTTTGGTCCAGCGATATCAATTTGTCGCCGAGCGATTCCGGCGAAGGATCGTCGTGGTGTATCAGACGAATCATCGGAACTAATAAATGCGCGTCGAATGAGATTTCACGGTTAAAACCTGCAACGTGGGTCGTTTCTCGCGATACTTACCACCCTCGTCGCTGCTGCTTCGGCTCTCGGCAGTTCTGGACTCCAGCGTAACTTCCGGGACAATCACCGACTGAGCGTGAAACAGCTTCAGATCCAAAGTGCGCAGTTTAGCTATAACAGCATCGGTCTTGTCGATGTTGTCGTTGACCCGAGAATCCAGTGCCTCGACCCTCCTCATCATGTGCTCGACAGCCTTGTCGAGATTCTCGATTCGCTGCAGCTTCGATTCCAGCGTTGAAACGATCACCTCGAAGACGTTGAAAAGATACTGTTCCCTGCAAGCCAGAAAAGCAACAGAAAAGTGAAAAAAACTCCGTTGAAATCGCTCGTCCACGTTCTTCCATCGAGCTATCGTAACATTCATCGCGCATTGTCGTTGGTCTCGGCTCGACTCCGTTTTCACGTCGTGAAAACGAGTGGAAGGTGTAGCCAGATGCTCGATTAGCTACCTAACAGCTACTACCTTCGACAAGAGATGGGTGCGGTTGTTTTGCGAACGGAGGTTTCTCTACTGTTCGACGGAAACTTGTCTCACAGTTTCACTTTCGAAGCATTTACGAGATCATTTCCAGCAACCGATGTACAATCGGGGAGAATTGCGTGGCGATTCTTGGGATAAGGACAGCGTTAACCGCGGCAAGCTTTCGCGCAATTAAGATTCTAATAAACGCGTGGCAATTGTACACGACTATTTTAAAATCGCAGTCGTTTGATGACCGCGCGAAAGTCGTCCCGTGATAAATTTCAAACGTATCCGAGGGGAAGGGAAAAAAAACGACGATGTTTTTACGCTGTCAACCGAATGGCAACGAGACAGGGAAGATAATCTCCCACGTTTGTAGAGGAACGATGATCGTAAGTCCAATTGTAATTACGTCTTACGTCGCGGTAAGTTCTCGGTAAGTTCCATAGAACCCGGGGGAAAGTGTTGTCGCGTCGGGGCTGGACGCGTTCGTAGATGCGTGTGAATGGAATTCGTTCGTTGGACAATTCGTTGATATAAACGAGGTAAGCAGCGAAGAAAGAATAATTTTCGTACCACACGCGCGACCGGATCGCGGGTCGCGGCTGCATACGTTTAACTGATTGAAAGTGAAATTTTCATATTACCTAAGACCGTCGGAGAGCAGACAGACCAGTTCCGTTTTTTAAACTGGAGTATAAAAATAAAGTAAATAAGAAAACGAAAGAGGAGGAGAACCGGCGAAGTGGCTCGTGTTTTGTATGAATGACGGTGCGAGAATACCGGCATATTCTCGGCTTTATCGGACAACCGATCGTGCATTGACTACACTTGTGAATCGCCACGCGTTGCGGTGCTGCTACGTAACGGTTGGCCAACAACCGGCTCGAATCAAGGTTACTCTATGTTTCGCGAATTTCAGCGAGCGACCAGCCCCGCGAGATCCGTCGTTCGCGCGTTGTCGGAGAAAAGAGAGGAGAGAGAGAGAGAGAGAGAGAGAGAAAAAGCGCGAAGAAAATGAGGAAAAGTGCGAGGAAAACGCGGAGGAAAAAGAGAATAGAGCCGAAAGTGGGTAAACAGAGTTTCGCCACTTTGCAACTATTCGCCGATAAGAGGTTTGATTTTTATTAGCCTTGAAATTGGCAAATATGGAAGCGAACGCTCGAACGCGATCGGGTCGGCAAAGTCCCGAAACAAAGTCGTCGCAGCAAATTGTCCGTATTCGATATACGAGGGGGGAGAGGGGGCGAGTAGGTGAACGTTGGAACGGTGTACCAAAGACTCGAGGCAATTCCACGTCTGTTGCAACCGCAACGACGTTAATTGATCTCTTTTCATCGCGCTCGGCTCGCTCCACGTCCCCGTGCCCGACGAAATCCGTGGAGAAGAACGCTTTTCTGCCCGGTTACGTGGCGTGCTTCGCCTCTTCCCTCGTCGTCGCGCGCGAGAAGAATAGCCGGCATTGTTCAGATCGCGGTTTCGTCGGATAGGCACTTCTCTCTCGATTGGGCTCGAATTTCAACTATTTGTCTCGTGAAAGTTCCCCGACCCGAGGTGCGATGTCGTTCGGACGATTGCAACACGCTCGAGAATTCCTTAAACGCTGGCGACGTACTTAACGAGCGTTGCGCGCGGAGCGTTTATTCGTCGCGCGCGCGTACGCGAGAAAGGCTCGCGGAATTATAGGTCGTTTTTGCGCGAACGCGTTGCGAGTTCTGTATTCGTTTTGAGTTCTCGAACGGAGGGACGCGTTCACTTTTTGCGGCGAGATCAATCGGCGGAAATGGAAAGGGACGGTGAAAAGGGAGATCGGTGGAGAGAGAAATGAATGGGATCGCGTGAAAAAGTACGCAACGAGGTCTGTCAGTTTTTTATTCGATCTCCGTTTCGACGTGTTGTTTGTTATTTCGTCTTTTTACGAAGCCTTTTCTCCTCTCTTTCTCTCTCTCTCTCCCTCTCCCCCGCCCCCGCCCCTCTCTCTCTCTCTTCCCGATCGCCGATAAGAAGTGTTAGGCTTCGCGGCAGTCAGGTGTTGCCACGATTCGTATAAACGAATGATTGCGATACGCGATCAAATCGACGCGGGATCGTAAATCCCTGATAATATTTATGGAAAGCAACTCTGGCGGTGGCTCGAAGACATTCTGCAATGATTATAAAGCTCGCGTATCACCGATCTGACGTCGAGGTTAACGCGCGGCACTTTGTTAGGTCCGAGGTTTATCACCCTGCCAGAACGAGCCGCACGCGAAGAAAGTCCGTCTTTATCATGCTGTTCGCCATTCTTTATTATCATTATAAGTTTCACCGCTCTCGCGAGCCCTTATTGCGCATCCTCTAATTAGCCGATCGCCGATCGCCGATCGTCGATCGTCAAATCGGCATGCGCGAACGCAACGACCCCACCGATCTCCGGCCTCGCCGTTACGAGATTCTTATGACGGATATCGGGGTTTCAACGTCACTGCCAACCACCATGAGACTCGCGGCGTTCATCCGCTGGCTAACGCGACCGACCACTTTCACTTTTATCTTACGAGATCGGTCCCGAATCGGCGCACAATTGCACTCGTATCGACGTGCCCGGCGTTAATTGGAGAACGCCGTCGCGTCAAACTTCGATTCGTGGAAGGTAAAAGGAAGGATAAGAAAAAAGAGTCGAACAAAATCAAAGAGTACAACGAAAACGCTGGTTTTCCGCTGACGAGCGGCGAGAGACGTTGTTGCCCGGAGAAGAACGAGGAAGGAGGAACGGAAAAGAAAATTCGTTGGACGCTGTGTCGTCCATCGATCGAGCAACGCCTCGAGCACGAAACGTAAAATGCTCGAGCTACACACCTGTGTTACAAGGTAATTGATTGAATATCCCTACGGTCGTTCGTTTCACAGCTGGACGTTGAAACGCACGATTTTCAAACTGTTACGGCAGCCACGGCACGGATGCTAGGCCACACGTCGTACCGGAGATTTCGTCTCGCGTTGAGCAATCATCGCCATCGCCATCATCATCATCGTCGTCGTCGTCGTCGTCGTGTCTATTGCTATCGAAACTTCGAGCATCTATACCGACGTAACGCTCGATCTTGTTCACCGTAATAATCGACTAGCGGCTAACGAATCGCATCTTGGAGCGCGAGTTCGAGCAGCAATCGTCTACTTATTCCATCACTTGCGATACGAGGAATAAAGGTGCCGTTTTTTCGGACCAAACTCTACTCTAGTTCGTTCCCAAACACGCGTTTTCACAAGGTAGGTAAGTACGATTCTGACGGGTAGCCATCTCAAGTAACACACTGGAAGCACGACATATAAGCTCTTGGGAGAATATTAAAAGAAGTTACTACCATAGGATTAAAGTTGGCACGTTGCGCTTCCACTGAATGTGAGCGCTATACTTCTCAAAATCGATGGAAGACGCGCTGAAGCAAAATGATGAAACACTTTTTAAAATCTGTACATCCTCGTAACACACTTAGGCCTAACTCTCTAACCTATTTAGCGACCTAATTCTCGGACCAAACCTTCCCATTCCTAATCACACCCAACACCCATTAAAATTATGGAAGTTGAACTAGCAGTTGGACCACCTGGAAT
The DNA here is from genome assembly GCA_963969455.1 of Arge pagana. Lineage (NCBI taxonomy): Eukaryota > Metazoa > Arthropoda > Insecta > Hymenoptera > Argidae > Arge > Arge pagana. The sequence continues at coordinate 8,318,191 of OZ018310.1, read as the reverse complement.
AAAATCAAGGCCTGAAATTTTTGGAGTATACCAAACAAGCATGGATATTATTTTGGATGATGAAGAAACACTTGACATTGGAGCATCTTACGATGAGACCTGAGACCTGGTAACTGGTTACCAGCTTCGGGCGGATTAGTGCCAAAAGTGTGTCTCGGTTGCAGCGGAAGTGGATGTTACAACACCTGAATCTGCATTATAACAGCAAAACCACCAAACGAGTGGAAAATGTAATTCCAATCAGGATAGCTCATCTGAAGCGTTGTAGACGAAGGCAGCCGAGCATTTGTGGAACAGGTTGGTCGAGAAAAAAATGAGATATACAGTTGTACATTAGGAACTGTTCCAATAGAAATTCATGTAATGGCGTTTGTCTGAAAACTGTATTTTTGGGTATTAAAAAAATCTCCTGAGCAATGAGTGTGGCCTGATCGCTTTCATCTTTTAGACACATAATCATAACTCGAATTTGGGTAGTGTCCATAGAACTCATTGTTTGGTACGTAATTCCCTCCACAAATTTTTAGATCACGGTAGTATTTACGTGGAACAAAAATGTCAGCCTTCTGCGATAAAGCTGCCGTAACCGAGTGACCAGAAAAATTCTGACAGGACGACTAATGACTAGTAGATACTTAAGAATTGTAAAATTCCAAGGTTTTTCATTTTTAGTAACGTCACCCCTTAAATCCTGGTCAATCGTGCGGCTAAACTTCGTCGTCCGTAACGTATCGTGCGCGTGCCTGGGCGAACGTCGGTTCCGAGCGGAGCGTCGACAACACGGCTGTACCTACGCCAGCTTTCTAAAGACGCGTGTGACCCGTGAGCAATTGACCACGAACGATCAACCCTAATCACGCGATTTGAACGCCTTCGATATAATTTTCCGATCCGTTGAATCTGAATCGATCGTTGAGTTGGAAAATTGGAAACTCGTTCGCCCGCTCGTTCCCTCTCTGCCCCAGCATCGGAACCAGGAAGTTGGCATTCGCGCGATGACATAACACGCCGCCGATGCCGTTCCCATCGCTCCCATGCAGTTGTCCAAATTTTGACAATCTTCCCCGCGGTTCCGCTGCCCGGCATTTCGAGGAAAATGTCAGGCATCGTTTTTGCGCAGAAACGAGAAACTTCGAGTACTAGAATCTCATGGTCGTCAAATTTGGGAAGAGGAAAGAAAGCGGCGAACGAGCATCGCATCGGCGAGGCTCTGGCTTCGAGTGCCCCTCGGCGTCTGACATTTAGCCTCTGTTATTGGGTATCGTTTTAAATTTATCGAATGCTCTTTCGCAACGCTCGAATGACTTACACCTGTTCGATCCGCTAATCAACGAATCGTTCCGTCTTATTGCCACGTGATAGGTACCGGCGTGTGATTCCAAACATGATAATTCACGGTAGGTACATCAATCGTGGATCCATCGCGTGTATTTGGGCGAAACTAGGCGTGTCAATGATTCGGGTCGATACCTGAAACGGCAGCTTTTTTCCTGCTCACCGCAAAACGAGACGGCATTAGAAACATAGTTGGCACGAAATCTTCGTAAATTTCTCCGGAGAACGGAGAACGGTTCCGGTTGAGTTATTATTCTCAGCGGTTTCATGGTATCATTTACAGTTCCGATGGTTTTCGAACCGTTGCTAGTTCGGTCACGTTTTTTCGACCGTACAAGCTCACGCGACACGCGAACGCGTTCGGTTATCGGTTTTCTACGAATATCTACGTTCCATTTCCCCGTACGCAAATCACCGCGCTAGATTTGGAAAATTGTACCTCGGAGGGTCGTTACGTCCGAGTGAAATTTTATGGGCTAATAATTTTCACCGGGATACGAAGTCACCGATGAGCGGCGAGAGAAGGAGGCGGGCTTGCGCGATTGAAAAAGTTATTCAAATCTTGCCTAATTCTATTAAAGAGGATGTAACTGTCCGTCCATTCGTTTCTTCGCGCCGCGGCGTAATTGAAAGAATTAAAATATCGGCGCGCGAGGGAGACAGCAAGGAAGAGAAAGAGAGAGAGAGAGAGGAAGAGAGAGAGCGAGACGATAAACACTGCTATAATATGCACGCGTGAAGACCAACTGACGTTCGCACAGCGGGATTCCTCCGGGTCTTTGCGTTTAGCCCGTCAACGTTGAGGTGGGCCACGCGAGTTCGCGAAAGTTATCAATCGAACGACATCCAAACGACGTTCGTATTCGCAAAGAGTTTGATAAATGTACTCGTCGTTGACGGGACATTAACAATTGATTTTGCCCGTCTTCCGAATTTCTTCGATACTCGACAGCTACGAAGAGACTATAAATTGGAAACAAAACACGGGTGAAATTATCAAAGTCAGAAGGCGATGCTGTTTTATTTTTTTCGTAAATTTCCGGGACTATGAACGAGACAGACGTTGATTTAAAGGTTCGGCAGGTTGTTGCCGCGATACTTGTTCGGATCGAACGAATAGTAACGTTAAATTACCCAGATAAAATCATCTTTCCGAAGACACTTTCACCGTTGGTCAGCTCCAACTTCCCACCCGTGTTCCATCGCTCGTCGCGAAGGGATAGACATGTTTGGGAAAAGAAGAGAATAAGTTTTTTCACATCGGACGCTGGACGAGCCATATGAAGTTTCTATCGCATGGTCGCGCGACATTTCGAACGGAGAACGATGCTCCCAGGGTCGCTGGAGAAAGACATCTCGCAACGATGTTATCACTTTTTCGACCTCGCCACGCCAAAGACGCGAGTACAGCTGCGAAGACAAGAGCGGAGTATGCGAAACGTTTTTGCGCGATGTTCGCGCATGCCGGACAATTTTTTGGCCTCCTTTCCATCGCCGCGACGAACGGCGAATGGGCACGCAGCATTCGTTGCATACGGATATCGCGAGTGCAATCATATAACAATTAAGGTAACCAGGTTACGCTGCCTCCGACAGATTTCACCCCGTTCCCAGCGACGCTTCGTACGGGGCGAAAAATCGTGGGAGCCGGTCGGGAACGTTGCGAGTACTTAATCGACAATTGATTAGCAACGAGGCTCCCGTTTTTTTTCTGTTTTTTTTTTGTTTGTTTTTTTTTGGACAACGACAAGCGCGATGTAAGAGTGCGCGGTGAGTGCGTCGGTAGAATAGTAGCCGGAAAGTCTACGGGTTACGCGGAATAACGCGTAGATAAGAGGTCATTAGTCGCTGGAGTTAACAACTTCGCGCCAGTTGTTGAATGAATGTTTACAGATACGCGTCGCATCGTATTGTACGGACGTTGATTGCGATATTATTCATTCATGGGCGCGTCCTCGACGGAGGGCTAGGCCGTTCATTCCTCTTGACATTTCTCTCTTTGTACCGTCTACTAACATCTCTTTGTGCCGGCTACAGACGCGGCCTCGTCATCGATAGCGCCGATATTCAGGGGCAAGGCGCTCTATCGTCCGCGGAATCGGGAAGAGACGAGGGTCGAAGGTGAACGACAACGCGAAGTAGTAGAGAAAGAGAGAGAGCAAGAGAGCGAGAGAGCGAGCTGTCGTGGCCTCGGCATGGACGAACGAGCGAGGTTGTCTCCTCTAGATACGAGGAGTTTGTTAGCTCCAAGCGCTGAGACTAGCACCGATTACCTTATTACCGTTAACCGAGGAATCGATACCGCTATTAATCGAGCCCCACGGGGCCGATAGAAAGGTGCGAATTGGTTGATTGCTACGAAAGGACAGGTTGCTCGACGTACGGAGATCGCGCGCTTATGCTCTTAATCCACACTTTGCGCCGACCAAGTTAACTTGCAGAGCACCGCACGCCCACGATGTCGTTACACGGTGACGAAAAATTGTCCGTCGTTGCGTAAAGTCTAACAATTTTTAAGTAGCGTGTTGTCCTCACAGTCCGTCTTCCACCGCGCAGAAATGTTATTTGAAACCGAAGTAACACTTTTTAAACGTTACTCCAACATTGGAGTTGGTCTTCCTCTCAACACAGGATGTTGGAGATGAAATGCAGCGTTATGCAAATTATGCTCATTCGAATTCACAGTTTCGCAGTTCCCGTCAGATCAAAGGACCACGAGGCTGGTAACGACGTGGCGAACGGCGAAGCCAGTAAATTTTGGCGAAGATCATGGCCAGTTTTCACGAGAACGGAGTAAATCTACGCCGTTTATTCTCAAACGATTTCGCGGCGCAGAACTCTCGGTCAACGGCGCGAAGCAAGCCAGCTGTGACGGTGGTAATTAAAATTAGAATGACGGGTGATAATCTGAAGCTTAATCGTGATCATTATATTGTTTATTCGACCGTTGACGACGCTTTGACTTTCTTCGGCTCGTTAAGTCTCGTTCACACCGAAGTCCGCTGTGGCTTTCTTATCTGCCAGATTTTCGCCAAACGAGTCGAGGATCTCTCGTGAAAAGTTACCCTCTCGCGAGCGAAAACTACCCCTCGGGTACGCGCGCCCCTCGTCGGCGTTTGTCGCGCTCGGCATCACGATTTTTCGTAGAGAGCTGTGAACACCGCTTGGCGAAGAGAAAGAGAAGAATCGATGATTTCTATTTCGGCGAGTCGATGTGGCTGCTGGTACCACGGGTTTGTATATGTTAACTGTTAACGCAGCGACAGCCCCGAGCTAAGGTAATGAATTCGTTTGCGTCAGCCTTGACACTGAGAAAGCGTAGCGCCACCGAAAGCATCGCGATCGCCGTGAACCATCATCGCCATAGACATCGAAATCCTCCTCCTCCTCCTCCTCCTCCATTATCGTCGCCATTTTATTATTATTATTCATATTTTCGGCACGCTCCGAGTCCCAGAGAAACGTGTTGGTGGTTTCGGGTAAGAAAAATGGAGAGGTGAAACCTCGCCGCTTCTCGCGTCGTTCGTTCCGCCGCGGCGATCGAGGTAGCGTTTGATCGGCAAGGATCGACGTTTCGTACCTACTCTCGACGCGCATAAATTCACTCCGTCGATACGATGTAACGAGATGCTTCGAGAAAAAATTGCCTCGCGTAGCTGAGATGTGCGTTGACGATGGCGAAATGAATAAATCTACTCGGAATGAAGACGTGAAAAATGATGAACGAGTAGAACGAGATGAGAATTTGGAGCGAGCGATAGGGTACAAATGACGAATGTTCCATCGCCAATCGGTGAAAAGGTCCAACGATGGTGCGGTTGTGCGGCTGCCGGCTGTCGTGTCATCATTGACACGGCGAACGAGTGATGACAGTGATACCTTCGAGGAGGAGCAGGAAGACGGTGTGATTTTTCACGAGCCTCCGGACTATCGCTAGGGCCGTCGAGTTTTTGATGCCGTATTGCGAGAACAGAAAACTCGGGAGACCCGGACTTTGGAGACGGAAGTTTGGAGAGGGGCCGGGCCACTTTTCATTTTGTTTCAGACCATCTTCTCGCTGATCGCCAGGTTTCTCCGGGCGAAAATGTATTCCGGCTGGCCGTAGCTTTGGGTAACGAAAAATCGGGACAGTTTCGCCGATCGAGAAGTGAAAATTTGCCAAATTTCCAATCTCCCGATCGATATGATCCGCACGTATCGGACTTACCGTTCCTCCGGGCAATGGGATTCGACCGAATACGGATTTATCGCGCGGACGAGTGTCGCTCGCGACGAGCTGCTCTGGAATTTCGCGAGAGCCTTGAGAGATCTCTGTACTAAACGTCGCGTACCGTTTGCCGTTCGATAACGAATGCAGGACTTGGCGATTTAAGTGAGATTCCGAAGCAGCTCACGTCGCCAGAAGTCAGGGTCGACGCAGCGCAACGGTTATCCGCGTTTCGCAAGTGTATCCTCGATCGAGTGTCCATTTTCGTTCGTTGTCAAGGTCGGTTTCGTCGGGTCAACGTCAAAGGACGACGTCCTCGCCGCTTCCGCGATCTCCTCGTGGTACGCGCGGACGAGGGGATATACCTGTCAAACGTACGGCAGCGGCAACGCGCGGACGTCGTCCGCGCGAACGACTCGAGCAATTTCCCCTTCCTCGTATGAAAAAGCAGAGAAGAGAAAAAAAAATAATAAAACGGAAAACGAACCAACGCATACGTAATACGTGTATCGGGACCGGCACGATCGCGAGCCGAAGTTGGTTAAATAATCACTGATATAACGATATTTTCATACAGCCGTGAAGCGTTTGACGAGCCGCGCGACAAAAAAATGAAAAATGATCAAGCATCAAAGAAAAGTTATAGCCTGGTTGTTTTGCAAGTTGTTAAATTGAATTTTGTTGTGCTACAGCCGCCGATGGATTTACGCTTGTTTTCCGACCTTTCGTACACCATGTTTGATATCATCTTATCATTTCATTATTGTTTTAATTTGAATAGGATATGTCGCGTAGTCGCGAATTATTTTAATCAATGAAAGCCGCTTAACGAAGGCAGGCGTGCGTGCCGAAGCAGCAATGGTATCAGATCCAAATTGTCATATAAAGCAATTCCCGCGGCACGGCTCTGGGCGCAGTCACTCGTCCGTCACTACTTCTGGGGCATGCGCTACCGTCTCACCCAGAGGGAAACGATAGCCCGGAAATGGGAAAATGGACGATCCTCGGGAGATATTTCATAGGCCTTTCGCTGCTGAGCGTGTGCCTAGCGTCGTCAGTACCGGCCGCAGACCGGCCGCACAGTACGTACCTTCAATTTCGAGTTTCGAGTTTCGACTTTCGAGTTTCGGGCTTGCGGAAGAGTAGGAAAACGTTCTCCGCGCAGCTCCTACTCGCATCAAGTGCCCGAGGAACAGTTTCGATTTTACGTGACGCGAGTGTTCGGTTTTTCCCACGTTTTTTCCCCGCGTCGACGAGAATAGATATAAAATTTTTTTTCCCAAAAAAAAACCCCAGTGCATCTGTGATATTTACGTAACGAATGTTCGTTTTTCAGCTAATGGCAGCCATACGTCTCAGTCTCTTAGCAAAGAACAAACTGACGAGATTATGCAGTTGAGGCTGAAGAATTTGAGATCGTTGGAGAAGAAGACGAGGGAGGAGTTTAGAAAATTGCAAAAAAACAACGGAACCAAGATCGACGAGGAGTCCTACAGGAAGTTCTTTCTCGGAATGGTGTTGGGAACGGATTGGTGGGATATGCCGAACGCGGCGGTGGGTGTGATACCCGGTGGAGTTGCCGGCGCCGTCCCCGGCGGTGTCGTTGGCGGCGGCGGCGGCGGCGGCGGAGTTGTCGGTGCGGTGCACGGTGGTGTGATGATACCTCAACAACAACCATCTTACTCCTCGTTCCCTGACCTTGCGCGTACATCGGTAATTCCGTCCTTCGGAACCGTTACCCCGCCTTCGATCGAGGTTACGACCCAGCACGTGTCGACCGCGATATCCGATTCCTTGCTATCCTCGATGAGGACAAATCGACCTAACCTCGCTCCTGTTACATCGCCAGCCGGGGAGTATGACCTAGGATCAACGATGCGTCCCGAACTGGAGGCAACCTACCGTCCGGACGATCCTCTCGGGCCGCAGGCAACACCTCAGCCGTCGGGGAGTTGGGGAACTAACAACGGAGACTCGAACGGCGAGACTCCTTCGGCGAGAACAACTTTGTCGCCTGGTTCCAAGGTCACGACGCTACCACAATGGATGATCCCGGGATCGTCATCGCGTCCGAGCTCACCGAAACGCACCGACCCAAACCAGTCGAATCCACGTTGCCAACGCCACAAACATCACAGGCCACACAAGAGTAATCGATACAGGGTGGACGTCGCCAACTTTATGGTTATACTCGGCAGAATCGAGCTACTACCCTTGTGCCGTGAGTAACATTGATATCCTCGGACTCTTTCTTTCTTTTTTTTGTTGTTTTGTTGTTTTTTTTTTTTTGGCCCTCTCCTAAATACCCGTTTTCAGAGGGCGGCCTAGACGTAGCCTAACTCTCGCGCTGCCTTTCCTCAGGTTCTCGACCCAACTGTCGGAAGCCTTGTCGCAAACGTCAACGATCTACGACTGAAATGGATACGGTGCGGAGGTACCTTTCGCAGCTGGACGACGACGACTTCGATGCCGATTTCTTCTGAGCCTCGTCCCGCGAAATTTCAACGACACGGCGAGAAACCAAGACGCACGACGACGACAACAACAACAACGAGCCGAGTCTTTCGGAGCCGAGTTACCTGAGACCGATCGATCTAGCAATCATATAGAAACGAAGGCGAATCTTTAGCGTTAAGCGTTTTCCAAACTTTGCGTGTTTTTGCTTTATATAAATCCCTACAGTGGCTGCTTACAGCTGATGATAACAACCGAACATCACGAATTGTTTCTTCTTTTCGAACAACGAGATTCGCAGCGAGATCCCCGCGATCCGATCTCTGTCGATTCGCGTGATTCGCCGCTCTTTCCACCGCGACGTTGGAGGAATGACCAACGAATCGGCATCCCATTACACATCCGCGGGAACCAGAGAGGAGAAGAGACTCCGCGTGCTCAGTCGTTGACCCAGCAAAGGCGAATAACTGAAGACGACTCGCGATACCTCCGTTTGTTTCCTCTTCGCCCTTGCCTCGCGCTGTAGCGGATGAGAACGACGCGCACATCACTGACGACGATAAACGGATGTGTCCTCCAATGTAGCCGCGATAACCGAGACAATTTTCACTCGAGTTCCATCGCGATTCGCACGAGCACGATTTTACGGCCGACGGCGAGGCAACGCATCTCTCCAAATCGTTCCTCGCGAAACGAACCGTTGACATTCGATTTATCAATGTTTACGGCTGTAACACGGTACGTGGCATCGGTCAATCCATACGGAATCTCTCTTCGGGGACGCTCGAGTAGCCGAAGAAACGGTATTTCACGCGGTTATTTATCACCACTTCGACGCGAGCCACGATAATTTATTTGTCAGGTAACAAGACGTCACGTTGGCCCCAGGATATTTATCGCTTCGACTGCAATTGGAGCGACGTCTCGCCAACGATGAGTTTTTCGCTGGTCTACGAAAGACACGTAGGCGAGGAAAAGAGCGAAGAGTGAGGAGAGCACGGTTTGCGGAAAGGTTTGCCAACGATCATACAACCGGACTGGTGCTAGAAGCAAACCACCCGTTTATGGAGTCGCGAGATTCTGCTGAAGCAATTCGAGCGCCAACTTAGTAGCCTTACGGACTACACCGTTTTCAGCGGTCATACGTGAGACGGATGTAGGTAGATGATAGTCGACGAGGTTAACGGAGCTCGGGTCCGATCGCTCGCTGGACAACGCGACTGTCGACCTCGAAGTGAACGTAGGAAATTGTACGATTTTTAGATCGCAATTCGAGTAGCGAGAATACCGATACTCGCGCTTGTCGCGAGACCAGCTCTGGAGATATCGCATACGAAACGTCTGCCGCGAACCTTAGAGACCTTTCGGAGGACAGTCGCGATGTAAACTCGGCGTCGCTCACTCGGCTTCCGGAAACCTTTCCTCGGTTTCTCTCCTACCTACGTCGCGGAGGACGACGACAGGTGTATTTTCGACGACCTACCCGTAATCCCCTCCGGAGAGGTCGTCCAGCTCGGAGAAACTCCCATTTTCCGGGGATAACGAAATCACTGGACAGATTTCCACACGCTGAAGCGAGAAACGTCTCGGTTATACCATGTAAGGTTTATCCATTCGATTCCATTGGTCAGGCGTCGAGCGAAAAAGGATCACTTACGTGACCGATCGTGTAGAATCGTCGTAACACCTGTCTTGCCGTTTTCCGGAAGTCGTTTAGCTACACTGGAGCATTCGGTTCTCAGCTCCGACCGGATAAGAGAGAAACGTTATTCGAGAATGGACATTTCCAGGTAGCCACGAGGAGCACAGACGCGACGACGCCCAACTGTAGAGCCTAACGGCGATACGTTTCGATGTGAGAAAAAAGAAAGGAAGAAAAAAACTATCGCGCTGCACATTAGTACCGCGTTCGCCAAGCTGTACGGTCAAGTTTTTGCTAGTCTCCGTGTATTGCGAAATCGGAGGTCAACGACAACGACGAAACGAATCGAGCTGAAATTTGACGCGTGGCCTCGTCCTGGATCGAAAAATTTGCCCGGCTTTTTCATCGTTTCGTAAACGATCGGTTGATCCGTGGGTTTGATTTACGATTCGGAAGTATCGCGACGACGACAAGGCGATCAAGGACTTTGGGTCCAGTTTTTCTTTTTTTCGTTTTCTACGAGCCACTGTTATTATCGCAACCTACGTACGTATTCGCGGGCTCGTTACGTCTTTCAACCGTAGATCGAGCGTACGTAATAACGCGGACTCGTCGCGCGAAGGCAAATTATTCGTTCGGGTTACATCGAGGACCCCGACGTTCGGAAGGCGCCCGAAAGGCTACGCGAGTTCTCCGTTCCCAGAGGCTCGAGATGGTCGCTGTAGAAAGTTCAGCAGCGTGCATCGATGTCTACAAAATGGACACGTTTCTTCTTTTCAGTTCGCGAATGCTAATTGCGCCAAAAGAATTGTCTCGTGCGCGTGATAGGCAAAAAATGTATTGTATCCGTTCCGATCACGTCCCACAATTATGCATCGATTCGCGACGCTAAATAAATGATTAAGCGTCGCTTTCGTTGCACGGTTATCCAATCGTTCGGCTCTCGTTTTTTGTCACTCGCGATTAGTACCTACTCGAGTACGTGTCTGGGGGCTTTACGTAACAAAAAATGATACCCAAACGTCTCATTTGTTATCCGTCCACTCGCCTCGTTCCTCGCACCTTCACTCGCGAGAGGAAGCGGAGGCGCGCATCGCGGGTCTAGGAACAAAAATGTCGTGAAATTTGGGAACGTCGAGGAACGATAGCGAACGCCGAGTCGTCTCCGTGGTACGGTCAACGAGGTGAAAATTAAGTTAGCGCCGACGAGAGGACCAAGGTTCGCGCGTGTGCGCGAAGGTACGCGCGCGCGCGCGCGATGAAAGGGAGTGAAAGGATGCAGATAAGTGCGAACGAGAAGACCAAACAGTATTTGACCGACAGTTGCCTTGTTTGGTGACGGTCAAAGTCCACACCGAATACCCGGTTCTCGGTCCATTGCCTCCCGCCTCGATCCACCCGAATCTACGTCCAGTCCGCGTATTTTCCAAATCGGTATATTAATCAAACATCTGATTGATCAGCGATGAAGCCTCGAAGAACCTTCCTAAATTTCTCTTCGAGTCGATTGAATAATTAAAAGAATTAGTAACCGCGATTAGAATTCTGCCTGGCAGAAAGACGCGGCGGCCAAAGGTGAGCGCGCCTCGCGCGATGGGATCACTCCGTGACTCTCCGCGCGTCTAGAGGTACCCGACTCTAGATCCACGCCAGAGAGCCCCCCGACTGCTCGTCGGTGGCAGATTCGCTCTTCGTCCACACGCGTCTCGCGAGCTTTCACGATCGAATCTCTTTTTTGCGCTCCTCTTCGACGGCGACTCCAACGATTTCGAGCTGTCGCCCAAAAGCTCTTTCCTCGTCTCCCCGTAGCAAACTACTCGACAAGAATTCCATCTCGATCGAACGAGTAGCTATGCGACTTGTAAAACCTCGTAGACCCCCGTCTGTGCCTGCGCGCGAAGACCAATGCATGCGAGAACCCGCGGTTACGTAAGCGTAACCTAGTTGTCCCCGTGCAAATTGTCAGTCCGGTATTACCACCCAATATAATACATTCTGGTATCATTAAAGTCCACTCGGCGCCGATGGCGTGCCTACTTGTCCGACGTTCGTTGAGTAGTAATGCGCGAACAGTATACAAATACCACGCGTCCGACGTCATAGAGCATCGCGCAAGCTCTTCATACCCGAGCATGGATGACCGATGGATGACTGAGGTGTGACGCAAAATCGCTACAGAATCAACGATTCGAAAATTATCATCGGTCACTGGACGCCCCAGACTTTCGGAAGGAGACACGTTCGCGATTTTGCAGCACGCGAGACGGCTTGGCCACACGGAGTGTTGTTTTCTAGATTCCTATCGTTCGACTCATTACGCGAATCTCGTCGTTCGGTGTGGCCCCGTGATTTTACGACGAAATTATCCAGCCGCGATGCGTTTTGGTATTACTGTGCATTTATTTCCATACCGTGCATTTATTTTAGCTGCGGTCCTTTTCTGCTTGCCCAACCACCGCGTTGGCTGGTCTTCGTTATCGGAACTGTGCGTTACGGTCGAATATCGTTTTTCATTCTACTCTCGCGTACGCGATCTCCGGTGCATATTGGAGAACGCAGCGGAAAGCACTGCGTCGACGGTTGCGAGATTTCCGCTCGGCGGTGAGAGTGAAAATTCTGTGAGAAAAATTGCCGTATAGGTCGGCAAATAGACTCGAGGAATGTCGGTGCATTTCTTTCTTGCGCAAGGAAGAAAAGATGTATGGCAGGTGCGTGCAGCCGTATGTGTTGGGGAGTTTGCGAGGAAAAAGTAATGCGCGAAGGGTGAGGTATGTATAATGTAAGGAACACGAGTGATCGCGGTGGCAAAGACGGAAAGGCTTGCGTTTCTTTCGACATTCTCTTTCAGAGCTGCGCTCTCCGTGTCTTGTCCTATCTAATATAACACGTATACGTATGCGCCGTATCTGTATCTACGGCTAGCGAAACGCTATTGTGAAAAACTTGTTGGACTCGCATAACTAATGGATTATTGGTCGTGAGTAGAACGTCAGTTAATATTCGACCGTGACTTCACGCACGAGCCACGTTATGCGTGTATGTAAAACAAAAAACACGAGGCTACGGAGGACTAGCCGGGTATCGGCGATACGCATGGGGCCGAATGTCAAAGATGCTGTTGCAACAACGACGTCGCCATCGGCAGCCACGTTCGTGAACTTGCCTTAACCATTGTTTACCAAGCCGATTTCGATTATCACTAGCAGTGATTATCAAAAACGCGACGAATTCCCGTCGAAACTGCGCGGGAAAAGCCTCAGTCTCGTGGCAATATGCGCCAGCGAACGCCGAGCACCGAAACATTACGTTCGCTTTGCATCGGGTAAAATGACAACGGTGATTCGCAGAAGAGATCCACTGGACCGAAGTCGAGCCCTTTTTTTTATTTCTCGAAAAACGCGATTTTGAGGAAAACAAAAAACGTGGGAAAACTCACATAAAATCGAGTTGCGGCACAATGCTTTGGGATAATTATCAGGAAACCGATTATACGTGTAATAAATCGGACTCGAGTGTGGTAAATCGAAAAACCTGTAATAATATTTATTGAAGCTTGAAAATTTCGAGATGGACGTTTTTCCAAGGATCGAGTCTCTTTTGAGTGGTGAAAAAAAATCGTAATCGACCAAATTATTACTTGCTCGTGGTAATATTACTGTATAATACAATTTTTTTTCCCGGTTCACATTTTTTCGAAGCTGTTTGCCTCTTTTGAGCCTGTTTGCCAATTTTTCTGATTTTTTTTGACCCATTTATTATTTTCCGAATCCAGTTTTCGATTTTTTCATTATCGTTCCGAAACTCAAGGGCGGTAAAAATCGAGTTGAATCGTTATTCCGCCGTCACCCTAATTGTGGCCGAACGATTTTCTCGGTTTTTGGAAAATAATGGTGGCAAAATGCTCGTACAATCGCGGGGCGTGGGTGGTTTATTAAATGTACGAACGCATCGCGCGGTTAACACCTACAAGGTTGCAAATGTTTCGTGTTATTGTCGCGTAATGTAAATAAATAATCAAAGACGCGTTATGCAACGCCGCGTGTGACGTAAATTGCAGACATTCGTTTCGGACGAAGGTTACCGAGAAACAGGTGCTAAAAGTTTACGAGAGAAACGTATCTAACAGTCGAAAATGCCTGGTCTGTTTGATAATTTCCGTCGAACAGTGATGCACGGTGCGCCGTTTATCACCGTAGCTAAAACATCAACAAACGACTACGTAACGTCGCACGCGTTAGGTTTACCAATTCGTTAATTATTTCCACCAGTATTATTATGACGCCAGCGAGCCGCGCATCGATAAGGCCGGAATCGCTCAATTTCACGTCACTTTGGCAAGTATTCAAAGCGTGCTGCTACATTTTTCCCATTGACACAAACAGAAGCAGCATCGTGCGCGGCGTTCGCCTCGTGTCCAGCCTAATTGAACGAAACAGGAAATTTCGATCCGCTCTATAAAACGAAAGGTCGCGTTCTATTTCTACGAGCCGTGATGCGAAATCGAATGAAAAACGATTGCCGGAGGGAAGAGAAAGAAGGAAGAAAAAGGCGAGACGAAATTGAACAAAAAACGATTTTAGCAGGTGAGGCGAGCGACAAGTTTTGAGATACCGAAGGTCGGCGAACAGGCAACGGAGTGATCACCAGACAGCCTTGAGTTACCTTTTGTCCGTGGTAGCTGTACCTCACTCGACGCACCAGAGAAACCAGAGGAGGAGGAGGAGGAGGAGGATGAGGACTCGAGAGCAAGACTTTGGCGAGAATTCGAACGAATGATACGTTTATCGCTCGATTGCCGCGGAGAACCACGAGGGCATACTTCCTGTGACTGATGCAAGGGAACGGACATAATACGATACAAATGATAGTTATGACTTACGACTCCGACTCGCTCGGCGTGTTTCGCTTCGCAATCGATTCCGGCAGCCATACGCGTCTCTCTCTCTCTCTCTCTCTCTCTCTCTCTCTCTCTCTCTCTGTCTCTCTGCACTGCTCGTTCGTTGCTCGTAACGATCGTTGTTTGTCGATTTTTTCACCGTTTTTTTCCCACAACGTTACATAAAATGGCGTCCATTGTTCGGCGCGCGCGCGGCGATCGTTGATTAGAAACGCCTTGCCGGTTGCTCGCGACATTTCTGTGCTGGTTTTTCAGGAACCAACGGCGAAACTACTCCGGTGCTGCTGCTCGCGAGGTCAGCAGGATTCGAGCCACGGAGGTGGATGGCGGTGGCGAAAAAAATTCGAGGCGGGGTAAGAAATTGAAATGGCACGCGTGTGCTGGGTGGAGAACGATGAGACGACGACGGAAATTCGAGTCCGACGAACTAAACGACTGTGGAAGATCGTGATTGCTTTAAATGACCGCTACTCGTTCGCCTTGACGCACCATTCGAACCCTATACGGTGTAGCGGTGGCGCATCGCGCTCCTTTTTTATTTCTTGAGAACCGGAATTTTTCATCCAGTCGGATCTCGAGCAGGTTATCGAGGCTCGATGAGGCGTCGGACGCCCACGGTCGAGTCTCCCATCGAGGCTGTGTAGCAGCCCCAGCTTCGTATTCGCAACGCACGGGACCACCGTACCCGTCGACGTTGCGAAGATGACGATGACGATGATGATGAAATGCACCGATAATACATAATCCCAAAAATAAGGACCTCGTTACGTAAACGTGCCGAGAATTCGAGGCTCGAGTAGGTGGCTTACAAAAGTAGAGGTACGTAGTCGAATTGTCGATAAATATTTAGAAATAATACGCGTGGGCCGATCGGATGTTCCTCGCGCGCTATTTTCTACCAATTTATAGTAGGTACCTACTTTTTGTCACCTAGTTTACTTATTTTTCGTCTCGCCCCGATTTTTCGACGAGCCCAGCTTCGGGGCTCGAACAGCGCGTTACGATTCGCGAGACGATTAGCTCGAGCATCACTTAGGGATATAATAATCATTTTCACCACGATTATCGTACGGTATCGAGATGATCGATGTTCCCGTTGATTGCAGCCGGGCATGTGTAGTTTTTTTTCCACCTTTTTGCCTCTTTTTCGCTTCTCCGCTTCCGACAAATCCGTTCGACACGCGTGATACGTTTAATTTTTTACGCCCACAGGCTTCTCCCACGAGACTTCCGTTTAACGAGGCTGCCGAGAGATTATCAGTTCTCGCTGTTCGCGAGCTGCGTCTATTATGGTCATTAGAACGAGCCGAGGATAGAATTTGCCAGCAAGAGTTTTTAATTACAGAGCGGTGCGAGGCCGTGTCTCAACAGTCGAAATGAGATTCACGCTCGCGATACGAGACACGCACGCATTATAATTCCGATCAATTTGATATTAATGGTATCGCGCCGCTGCCCTGGGCGAGTTCTTGTGCAATAATACGAGACATGCAGTAACTGGACCTCCGCACTCCCTCCCCCCGCTCGCCGTCGTTCCCCGATTACGCAACCACCCCCCGCGACATCTTTCTCCGTTCAGCGGTCGAAAAGCAGCGTAAGGAGTGAAAAAAAAAATGAAGAAATCAAGAAACCCAAGGATAAAGAGGATAAAAAGGAGAGACGCGAGGGTAAACCGGCTACGCACCACCACCGGTCAATGATCCGTCCGTTTCCGTCGAAAGCTCCGCAGCCAGCAGACTACATTTCCAAAAATCGTTCGCGGTGTCGGCTCCCGAAAGCGGAGACGCGTGTGCTGCCGGTGAAGTGCGAAGAAACCTTGAAACGATTCCAGCGACACTTACTTTTCGAAATTGATCAACGGATCTCGATTCGTCATTTATACCATTGTTTTTATCATTACGATAGACACGCTCGCAGCAACGATCCGTTTAGCCGCGCGGCGTTGCGTATAGGCAACTATTTACGACTGATTACGAAATTACCGCGGAGTTATATACCCGAACGCCGGTGTAATAAGGTATCATATCGCTCCTGTGAGATGCTACGTACGCTGCTAGCTACTACCATTGTCCATTGTTTGATCTTACACCTGTTACGAACGGCAGACTTGAAACTTCTGGGTCAAGGAAGACGCTCACTCCTGCAGAGTTAAGTCGAAAGACGCACGACGGTACACCAGCTCGCAGGCCGAATAAATCCCAAACTACACGTGTCTTGATCCTTTCTGCTCGCGGACGCGTAATTCGCTCGCCAACGAAACCAGGTAACCATGAAAATCATCGTCCCTCGTCCTCCTCATTGAACCGTGCTGAAACTGTAACCGCTGTCATTACAGGGCAAAACCAGCAGGTTCGAAATCGAACACGAAAGTGGAATCGCGATTGCGATTGAGAAACAGAAAGGAAATCCTGGTCGATCGAGATGACGGAGAAAATAACACGAGTACTAGAGGAAAGACTCTCGTGTTTTTCGTATGACGAGGTTATCCATCGATGGTAATTAGAATTCCGCCTGCTGCGTTGCTTATTGAACTGATCTCATTCCTCTATCTGAAAAAGTGGATTGTTACGCGTGATCGTTGCTGTAAAAAAAACAAAACATATCGCTGCGAATATCGTACAGTTTGTAATCCTACGAACTCGTTGAAGAATAAATAAAACGAAATTGAAAGTTATCCCCACTATTAACGATCGATAATGACGTGTTACGAGGTTTCAATCATTTTTTTTTCATATTTCTCACTCGATCGTTGGTTTGGATTGATGAAAAAAAAAGGTTGATTTGATCAGTGGAAGACGCGTTCGCGAACGAATGACTACAAATGGTCGCTGTATTATTTCTTCGACGTACATTCTCGAACGAGTCAGAACTTCGATTGCAAAATTGAAAATTGATACCCGCGACACGTACTTGGCAGCTCGGTGCTACGGATATCGATGTAATGCACGTGTTTTGTCGATAAAAAACTGCCGCGTACACGGTAAAAGCATATTCGTCGTTGTGCAAAGTGTCAACATTTTTGGGAAGAATATTGACATTTTAGTTCGTTGATTCAACACAATCGTTAGTGTTCTTGCGGTCCGTTTTTTTAGTGTGTTGAAATAAAACTAATTTGGCTTAAAAAAAGTAGTTAAGGGGGTATTCTAGTCTAGGGGCTTGAAATTCAGGGTTTTTTTCAGGTGCCATAAAAAACAGATAAGAGTTTTACCATACATTCGTTTAATGTTTGAAGAATACAAGCGTGAGGTCTGAAGAAAATGATTTTCAGGTGCGATAAAAAACAGATAAGAGTTTTACCATACATTCGTTTTAATGTTTGAAGAATACAAGCGGGAGGTCTGAAGAAAATGATTGATGGTAACCCTCCTGGTAATCTCAAACGATAAAAAGAAATCAATTCCTAATCGAAAAGAATGCTGCATTCGTCCGAATTAATAAGTGATCAAAAAACATTTTTTTTCACAAAATGGCGACTGTCTGAAATGAAGATACGTTTTTCACCATTTTTTTACCTCGACGAATTTTTTTGAAACAATGAAAGTTGACATTTTGTTGTAGTTTTAATTCGGGCGATAGAGTAGCGTACAGAGAAGGTTCCTACCAAATTTCGAGTAAATTGGTTCAGTAGAACTTGAGATATCACGTCGAGCAGGTCGAAAAAGGAGTTATGTTATATTAGGAAAGGGTTAAGCTTCGAGGATATGATAAAAATCGGTTTTTCAAATCGCTAGACCAGAATACCACTTTAACACAAATTTTTGCGTTAAATAGCACTAAATTTTTTTCGTAGCGTGTATAAAGCGTTGATTATCGAGAGGGTGAGACGCGGCGCGAGATGTCACGGATGAATGTACGAGATGTCGATGGATGAATATTGGTTGAAAATGCCAAGAGACTCACCGGGGTAATCAGCAGCAGACGAAGGTAGCGTCGAATCTCGCGATATGTAAATTGTTAGGCGAAATGATCGATGAAATAAAAGGTACCATTACGTGGAAGATGGAAGAGCACGAGGCGAGGCTGACTTTGATCCATCTCCGTCCGCATCGTCGTCGGGAGGGAAGGTGATTCGTGATCGGACGCGGCGACGTTCCACGCTCGTGGAAAAACGCTCGTTGAAAGAAACGAAGAATTCGCTGGCAAATTCTTACGAGGC
The DNA here is from genome assembly GCA_963969455.1 of Arge pagana. Taxonomy (NCBI): domain Eukaryota; kingdom Metazoa; phylum Arthropoda; class Insecta; order Hymenoptera; family Argidae; genus Arge; species Arge pagana. The sequence goes on along the minus strand of OZ018310.1, from coordinate 8,299,500 downwards.
TGTCGAGCAGAATTGAGTGACGCGCGATACGAGAGTTATTGGCTCGCGAGTGTAGTCGCGGTGCCGCGGGTATCGTTCGCGCATTGATTTCAGATCGGATCGGTGTTGCGGTCACTCGCCGCGTTACCGTATGTCTGCATTGTTATGTAGGTTGTTCGATTCGATACGTCTGACCACATGTATGCGACGAGTAGGTACGCTGGATTCAGCTGACCACCGCGAACCGAGCCGAACGAGTAAGGTTAGACGAGTGAATGTTGCCCGGCCGTTGATTATAAATTATAACGATGCAACGTGCTCGCGTGTACGCGACACCGTATATGAAAATGCACTTCTACGATCGCGCCTTCGCTGAGAAAAAAAACCAACGATTTCAGAACCTAGATCCCGAGATTTATTTCACACGCGGAGAAATACGATTCGGATGGAACGTGAGCACGAGAATTCGATGCACCGTTATCGTCAGCCCTTCTGCTTCGCATTTTTATCCCCAAAATCGCTCTATCCGTCGACTCGCGGATAAACGTGAACGGAGATACTTTTGGCGTTCCTTCATTGCGCAGAGTGTCCAAATTTGTACGTGGAACAATGAACATTTTAGTGTGTTGAGATATTTTAATTGTTCTCGCAGGGGGTTTTTCGACGCACAAATATTTTAACGCAGAGCTGTGTTACTTTGCCACTACACACCGAGTGTGTCGAAGTAACACTAATGTTGCGTAAAAAAAAGTCGACGGAAAAATCTTTACTGTGTAAGCGATAAACCTGGAAGTTAGACCGAATGTTTCTGATAGAACGGAGTCAAAATACGAGTAGGGAAGGGGGGTAAAACGGGGTAGGTCGGTAAAATATTTTGTACACAATTTTTTTCTCTCGAAAAACTGAATAAATGGTAAAAAATGACATCTAGCGTCATTTTGCATTATCGAGAGTGTGGAATATTTATTTTATCGATTTCGTTTCACTAGAAAAAAAAACCACTTTTTTGGGGTACCCCCTTTTGGTGGAGAATTGAGTTTGAAAAAGTTCGTAGAGCGAAGATGTGAAATATTGTTGTGTGAGGAAGAAATCGCGTGAAGAAGAAATGGCGTCGATTCGGCGTGGAATGCCCGGTGTATAGGTTTTTCTGCTCGGTATAGAATCTCAAATTCGACGGGGACAAGTCGGTTTTTTAATCAAACTCCGAATGACTCAATTGAGTTTGTCGATTAGAATTTTAATCAGTGCGCTTGTCGTTGGGCCCGTAAAGCAGATCTCGAGAGATGGAATTGATTCGATTCGCGAATTAATTGGGTATCCCGAGATGGCGGAATGATTATAGAATCGGTGTAATTACAGATTGGAGGTCTGAAAATAGCAAAGCAAACCTCGATCTTTGGCAAAAGCAATCCGATTATTCGCACAAATCTTGAATGTTGCTCGTTAATTATCGATCCGTCGGATTTGAAAAATGAGTCGCGAATTGCATTTGCATCGCGTGGCAGTTGGTAGAAATTCGTCGATAATTCAAAAGTATCCGATGACTCCGTCCGCCGTTTAGCGTAGAAAAATGACACTTTCATTCGAAACGTCAAATAAAATTCGCTCATTCGAATGCAAAGCACACGGTAGAAAGCCCAACGAATTTCTTGACCAAATACGAGCCGCTCTCGTCTATTTTTCATCGCTCTCCGCCAACATTCGCGGCTCGTTGAACGGGAGAAAAAAAAGGAGGAGAAAAAGAATATTTCGAGACTCGTTATCAGTCTCGTGGGCTCGAGAGGCTCGTTTGTAAGTGAAAGATGAAACAATTGATTTACTCCAGCGAAAGCCATATCTTGATGACTTTATTCAGCGGGTGCCATGCTTGTCTGATCGACGTCTATTTCCTGCATAGATAATGCCGCGAACGTATCGTCTATTCTCATTAACGATACAATACATTTCCATACACTTAACGGTCACATAAATATATCGACTATTGACATCAGCGTGATCGACTCTCGTCGTTCAGTTTTATCCGATATTCACCAGCCGAAATTCTGACGCCGCAACCCATCGACCGTGGCAAAAATGCCGCCGGCGAGCATCCCAACGACATTTTAACGAAAAGTAGATACCATTCAAATATAAATGTCCGACAATTCTATCCACGAACGTTCGACCCTGAAAGAAAATATTTCGTAATGGAGTTAATCAATTTTTTCTTAACCGGCCTCGATCGAAGCAGGTAATATGGGTCGGCAGGGAAGCGGAGCACTCTTTCAGCGAGAGTTGGCAAATCCATCGTACCTAGCCAGAGATGTATTTTCGTAAGTTCGTAGAAGCAAGAATATTCGTAGCTGATTTTTTGGTGGCTGCGTTTTCTGCAAAATATCGCGTCCTTTTCTTTGGTCGTCATCGCTAAGCGGCGTTCATCGTTCCTGACTTTCGCAATCGACGGTTCGTTCGTATTACCCAATTCGTTCCGCCAAACAGTGAGGGAAAAGACACGAATCGGTTAACCCTGTCATTTTCTGGTTTTAATCTGGCTCTGTTTTCCGACGCCGGTGGTGAGCGACGTTGTATCGAGATGAGAGGATTTTTTTACGGAGGAAACGACAGGCGACGCGTGAGGTTCGCGCGAAATGAAAGCTGCGGAGACGAGGAGGTGAAAGATGGGCGGTGGTAATTGAACGGAAAGCTCGTTATCAGAGATCAATTATAAAACGAAGGTTCGTTTTACGAGAGAAACTGACGCGTAAAATTCCCGAGGAATACAAACTGCGGTGATTTTAATAAATAATAAAGATCGCCCGGCGGTCGGTTCGTTTAAGTATGCAACGAGATCAACGACTTCGTGACCGAGGGAAGCTGCGATTTCAACCGGCTTTCGCAACGCGCGAGGAGTATTAGATCAGCGCATCGCGCGTTCGAGGAAACGTGAAACGAGCTCTGGTCACGGGTCCATCCGTCCAAGGGCTGGACTAGTAGGCAGGGAGATTCGTCTCGGATGGGGATGAGAATCTCGTCCCACGGCCGAAAACTCTATCGTTTCCGAAACGCTATTCGCTGGTCGCGATTTTAATTGCAAATCGAACCTCGACCAGATGTGAAATAATTCTCGACGAAGGTCAATGCACCTCCATCGTTCACGCACGTTCGTCGTTTCTCGGATCCTCGAATCGCGAGAGAGAGAGATGGAAAGAGAGAGAAGCGAGCGACGAGTAGCGGATCGAACGGTTCCTACGCGTAGGTATTCATTTCTCTCGTATATATGTACATACATAATCAATGCGACGCGTACAAAGCGCGGCAGGATGGACTCACTCTTCCTTCCAGTGACCTAGGCTACCCACGCGTCTTCATCGCCTACCTACGTGCAGCATCCCGGTCCACGACGTTTGTTTACTTTGCCTCGATCGTTTTCTCGATTGCGCCACAATGGCAGAAGAAATTCGACCAAATTGGCAAAAATCTGCACACTTTTCCTCCAATCGCAAGTAGCGTGTTCGAGTCTATCGCTCAACCGCAAAAATTCGAATTCGATGTAAGTAAAAAAAGGGGGAAAAACAGCGTCGATTGGACGCAGATCAGTGATCGGAGTGCTCCGTAACTGGTGATGAAACCACCCGGGTGATTTCCGAGCATCGTTACACCCAACGCGACGGACAAATAAGCGCGCCTCCGAGTATCTCGTACAACGTCCAGCTATTTCTTCGTATCCATTGGACAACGCCACAATTTATAACGTCGAAGGTCTTGCTATAATTTTATTTTTCCCGATACGGTGGCTGTGATCTATAATGTAAGAACCGGTGACACGGGCAGCGTTGCATGCGCCACATAGGAGAAAGGTAAATACCACGGACGGCTACTGCACGGATCAATGCAGATACGTTCGTATATATGCATGCAAGTCCACGGAAGAACACGAACAGTGACCGATCTGGACATTCTCATTCGGTGTTTATCCACGAGAAACCTTTAACGTTCGGTAAACAGCGAATACAGCGAGCACGATCGTGGTCACTATTTTTGGTCAATCGGCTTTCTGGGATGGAACTGTGAGGCTAATATCGTAGGTAAACGTCTGTGTTCCCGACTGTTCTGCACGCGCGCTGGAAGAAACCGGGTGATCGTGGAACGAATCGAAGAAAATCAAGGCTCGCTTTCATATCCGTACGCTTGGTGGATTTGCTGGTGGTTTTTTACTTCCCCGATTTTCTCCGGTATCTAATCATCGTCCCGGGAAACGCGAACGAGTCGGATGCGATGCGAGCTCCTTGAATATTCGCGGGGCAGGGAGAACGGACGGGGAGAATGGGGGTCGGAATTGTTACAACGATTCCTCCGAGACCCGGAGAGAGAAGAAAGGTGCGGAGAAAAAAATAATTGCACGCTCGACGTTAGATTTTAATCGGCCGCAGGATGAAACGATCGGAAGACGTACGGATGAATAATGCATCGATCGATGCCGCGATGTCTCGTAAATTTTCGACGGCTCGTCGATTTTGGTGGTCCAACGTACCGACGGAAATCGACGCGCCGAAGAAATGCCAGGATCGTTGCGCGGCGATGACGACCCGGAGCCGCGGCCTGACAAAAACACTGCGAGAACTCTCGAGATCGAGGTTGGGTCCGATTAACTTACTCGCACATCGAGAACCTCGCGCACGAGGTGAATTTTAAACGAGTCCCTGTATACCTGGCCGACGAAACGGCGGACCGTCGCTCTTTCTCAACGGCTCTCACTTTTCGATCGAGAACTACCGAACCAAACGCTCTGCACCTGACGCTAATCACATTTAACGGTTCGACGACAACGACGTAATCCGCGACCTCTGATCTCTCCGACCATCAACTTTCCGTTCTCCAAGTTTCCTGGACTAATACTCGTCAAATTTCGTACGCGTTTCCAAAACCCGACGTTACCCGGTACATATCAGCCGAGGCGAGCATTCGTATTATCGCGACCACGTATCGTTTTTATCCACTCGCGTTAGTCACATGTTGGTAGGAAAGAGTGACAGCTATAATTATCCGTATGTATGGTAATTTGTGGAATTTCTTTGCGGCGTCTCGTAACGGAGCTTACGACTTCATTAGATATTCCGAAATTAACAATCATGGGATCGTTGATGATATTCAAGATTTCACGTTTCGTTTGTAAGTAGGTTTGTTACAATACATCTTTCGTGCACGAAGTTTTTGCACGGAATCAAAATGCGACCCGCGTCCATTTCGCACGGGACACTGCGCCGAATAACTGTAACGTGATTTGCCGCGTTCGAGCAAAGTACTCGAGCGGATTTCTTGTAGAACAAAATTATTCAACCACCCAAAAAAATTAGTCAAGAGAGCCAGTACTTGTCGAGCACTTTTGCAATCCACCAAAAACAAATCACAAATCTTAGTCCTACGAGCTATTCTCGTATGCACTTCGCATTCGTGCGAAATCCGTGTATTCAAAGTAGGTACACTCAGTTTATCCTCATTTTCCTATTACTTCCGCACATAGAATACTTTTTTTTTTTTTTACAGTATTATCGTTTGCCATTGTAATCGTCGTCGAATCATCGATTAAGAGACCAAGTGTTATTTTTCAACGCATCAGATCGCAGGGCCTTTAAAAGAGAACACGCAGCTGAGAAAGTAAGGACATCCTACGAAGCCCGTTGCACGATGATATATATAGGTCATTCCATGTCATTTCAACCACCTTGCGACTTCGATTTTTCCGATTCTTTAACATGTATTTATACACGTGAGAAGCAGTCTTCAGCTAAATTGTCAGCTCTTCATCTCCACAATTTTTTAGAAGCAGAATAAATCAAAGATACACCGAAAAAAAATGTTGTTTAATTTTTTTACTAGAAGTTACTTGAAGCCCGTTTTGGGCTATGGTTAAAAAATGTCTTCTAGTTTTCTTTAAAAAATCAAAACTGTGTCATTAAACGAAAAACTAGTATTTTTTTTTACTAAAAATGGCCGAAAAAGCATCGCACATTTTTTTTCAGCTCTTCAATTTTTTTCAGAAAGAGCCTTGAAAATGAAAAATGTGAGATTAGGATAATTATAGTCAAAGGTATACGTTTTTTAAGCGCAAATCGATAACTCTAAAATGGGTGGAAGCTGAAGGGGTAAAATCTTAGCTGAAGACTTCCTTTTAGACGTATGAAAAAACGTGTAGAAGGATGAAAAAAAATCGAAGAGGTCACCGTGGCAACGTCGTTGATCGACGTGACGGGTGTGTAATACGTTTATCGACGTAATCTTTCTTCTTCGAGGATACTTCGTTCGAGCGTAAGAGTTTCCGCGAGTTTTCGACTGGTTTTTACAGAAATGTTTTCAAGTAGCTCGCCTGGTTCTGTTTCGTGACCTATTTCGACCCGTAACGTCGCGCGCTAATCGCTCGCCGTATCGAACGAGGCGAGAAAATTTCTCTCGAAATGTAAAAACGTTGGGCGAAAAATGGCGAGCATTGATAGAATAATCGAGGGGTCACGTCCGCGGATAACGCGTGTGTCGAGAACAATCGCCTCCCTTTCACTTCCACGCGAGATGACCGAGCAAAAAAATGGTCGGCAAGGTGCATTGATTTCCGGCTGCTAGTACACATTTCGAGTCGACTCGACGTGTAATTTGAATAATCGTGCTAATAACCTCCGCATCGTCGGCGATAGTTTTCGATTCGTTTGGCGCGCGTGGCGAAAATCGGAATAACGGCGGAGAGATTCACTCGACCAAATTACTGGAATCTCATTTCTATTATTTCGACGATATAATTGATACGCTGGATTAATATGAAAGCGGAGCAGAAGCGTTCGAGTGGTTTCGAACGATCACGGTCAGCTGCATATCACACGGTTACGCGGAAGTTACAGGAAAGCCTCGTGGATACAGGAGCGCGCGGCGGAGTTGAAAAGAAAGCAGAACTATTTATCGCGCCGAACGATTAAAATTTCGTTCTACGACCTCGCAATTCCACGATTCTCGGACGCGAATCGACTTATTCTTTTCTCTCTCTCTCTCTCTCGATTGTTCGACGAAAATTCTATCATCGAAACTTCGAGGCAGCGGCGCGGCTGACGTAGGCGAAAGGGGACAAGGATACACGCGCGCGGGTTTCATTCTCAAATCGCGTACGAAGTAGAACGCGGGTCCATTACCGAATGCAGATCTCGATATGTACTACTATAACGCGTATCTATCGAAAATTTACAACGTATTAATTACATACAACGCTACGCGAGAATTTATGCGGCGTTACAAGGGTAAAGCAGATTTTAATCGCGCGCCATTATCTGATCATTAATTGCAACTAGTTCGCATCACCTTGAAAATTTCAGGCTATCAGGTCGCGTACGTTTTTTCCTACCAATTTCAGGCATTCCTTCTCGACTCGCTCGCTTTTTTTCCACCTCTCCAATTTTTTTCGAGAGCTACCAGTTGGAAATATTAGTCAAAAGCAACGTCTGTGATTTTTTTTTCAATTTCTTGCGAATACTGTATCTCAAAAAATGTTCATCAAGCAAAAACAAAAGGGAATGAAAACTTTTTTATTTTGTCCGCTTTATCGAAAAAAATCAAAATCATAATTTTGTTCATTTGGGCGCTCACCAAATTTGCAACGTCACCGTTGCGGGTACCGTTCTACAAATTTTTTCGCAGACTCTTTGCACAATGAGAGACGAAAGTGCGAAAACAATTGTATTCTCATTTTTTGCCAAATTTCAATTTTCTCGGTGCAGAAAAATTATGATTTTGATTTTTCCCCATAAAACGGACAGAATCAAAAAAAAAATATTTTTCTGTCTGATAAATATTTGTCGAGGTACAGAGTTCGTTACGAAAAATTGAAAAGCCCTAATTGACGCCTGAAAAGATTTGAAGAAAAAAACAACACAAACGTGCGGTTTGACTAATATTTGAAAGTGGCAGATTTTGCGAAAAATTGGAGGGGTTGAAAACAATGTGGTTTGGTTGAGCTTTCTTGTTTGGTTGTTTTTTTCTAGCCAGCCAGAGCAGCCATATTTTTTTGGGCATACTCGGACGAAAAGCGTCTGATTTGTGTGACTGGACGAGGCGTATCGATAAAATTAAAATGACGGAATCGCGAAGAGCCTCGAGTCACGAGGAAGAAAGTCTTCGGCGTCGATAATAACAATAGAAAAATAACGGTAAAATGTACAAAAGGTGACGTTCTTACCCGTTGCGAAAACGAAGGAGCGAGTTTTCTGGCTTTGAAAAACGAACGGCTCCGGGGGAAGTAGGTAGCAGAGACTTGATTAGTCACGTGTGACCGGGCAAAGCGTGACCAATTCAATTTTTTAATTACCGAATATCACGAGGAAAAATAAACTCGGATTATTTTTAGCCGGAGTTACTTCCCATTGCTAATTATCTGCTCGGAGCGATCGTATCTCGCGTTATGCGAATCGTTATTTTAACAACTGCATCGATCGGATACGCGATCAAAGAGAAGGCAGAAGTTTATTACGGAGTGAAAATATTAGAAAATACTTTCCATCGCGCCTCGACTCTTTAATGCCGTGTAACGTGCCCGCAAAATACTACATCGCTGTATATTTGCGGTGAGAGCCGAGCTCGGCGTTTTCATGATCAGGGATAGTTTAACATCGAGTTGTGTCATCGACGCGGAAAGTGAAAAAGTGACGAGCAGAATTTTTTTTCTTCATCCGGTAAGCCACCGGAGTGTATCTTTCTTCTCCAGCTGGCAATGGGACTCGCGTGGGATGATTTTTCGCACTGTCACGACGAAAGTCAGCAACGAAAGTTGACAAACGTCGCGGAAGACCATCATTATAATCGTTCATCGATTATACATTCACGTTTCCCCGTAGAAATGCACGTTCTTCGTCGTTTCTTCATCTTCCAAGGTCTTCGAATTTCTTTCCTCGTTCGATTTCGTTGGAGCGTTGACATTTTTTTCGCTTGGATAGCAGAAACGTGTTGGACGGATTTTACGTATAAATGAAATTTCGTTGTGCAGCCCTGAAGAAAAATGTGCTGAATAAAGAAAGATTTCCGGTAGTAATAGCCATTTTCCGGTGGAAGTGAATTTCTCGACAATAATAGTTTGGCGGATTCGCAATGGCGAATGAAATGAGAAATCAGCGCGTAGATTAGACGATTTCAATCGGAATAATTCACGGTCGATCGGTCGGCCGTATAAATAATACGTTTGAATTACGATCGCGATAAACGTAAGAGTAGAGAGTGTTCGAGTGTCCGAAGTAAAGAGCAATTTGTCGAATACGTTTCTCATTCCTCGCCGCCCGATTTTATTTCCGCAACCATCAGACGCGGCATTCCGATCCACGTTGAGGGAAAATCCGGGAGAAAAGCTTTTTTTTACTTTTCGTAAATTGGAAGCAGTTTGGAACAAAGGATACGCGAGAGCTTGTTCGCCGACGTGCTTTTCGTGTTCATTAGCAGAGCGCGGATTACTCGCAAGCGAAGGGGAAGGGAGATAAAGGAGAGTTCGGCTGATACTCGTGCATCGTTGCTTAAGTACGCCAACTACAAGGTAACATTGTGTTCCGCGAGGCCCTCGAGATATGGAGATACGGGAAGCCGTTTCTCGCTCGATTCGGACGACACGCAGCTCGCCGAAGCCATTGACTAACCGTATGAAAAGATCCGACACGATACGGGAGTCCGAAAAAAAGACCCGATTTTTTTCGCTACCGAGAAAGAATTTGTTACAGTATAGAAAAATTGCAGCCGGAGATGTTTCGAAATATTGAAAGCAAAGAGAAATATGTGAGGTGGGCTTTGATTCAGGGGAGTTCAATGCTGGGTTTAGATTCGGGGGCAGCGCGAAAGAGTGCGGATTTTTGTGGGTCGAAGAAACCGTGACACGTTCGTTGCGCAAGGGCGAAGCTTTGGGTAAATTGAGCACCGGAAATTTGGAGCAGCTTCGGCTCAACGCCGGACTCGAAGCTCGTTGACCCTGCATTCGAGGACGTTCGACGAAATAAGAATTGATTTCCAAATGCCGAGGAGGGATAACGTCATTGGTCAGCGGTTACGAGTGTTACGTGACAACGTTTTGCGCAATACCATCCTAGATAAAGATTCGGCTGTCGTCGTGTGAACTCTGGCTTAATTCGCCGCGGTGTGTGATTATCGACAAAGTCGTGCGCGCGGTCGCCGTGTGCACTTTCACTGTGGTCGGGGGGCCCCGTTTTATAGTTAGGCAAATAATAAAAGTGTAACGAGCGATCGAGCCGAGGCCCTTCCCAACGCGTACGGAAGTCTCGGAACGCCGCGCGCGAGGATTCCTTCGAATTTACCGTTTCACGATCCTTAAATTCAGGAAACTTGACTCGTCTGGTTGGTCGACGCTGAAAGAGCACGCCAGTCGCGAACGGGACTCCGTAATCACGCGCGATAAAATCTCGGGTGAACGGGTCGCTTTGCCACGTGGCGATCCCCTCGTATTACCTCCGTACAACGGCAAGACACTGAATTGGCAGGCATCGCGACGCGGTAGTAGACGTACGAACGAATAGATGGACTTTTATACCAATGTTTTCTTATTATGCAACGCCGTTGCCCTCGGGCTGCGAACTCATTCGAGCTATTTATGGCAAGAGAAGCTGTCCCCGTCTTTGAGATATTATTCCAAATTTATTTTCACCTCCGCGTAATTTCGTCAGAAAATTTTCGAAACCTCCAATTCTCACGGCTCGAATTTCGTTCCGAAAAACCGCTGAAATCACCGGGGACGTTCAGTTTTCCGGGTGTCAGGATCAGCCTCCTGATTTGCTCGTCCCAAGAAAATTCCGTACATCTCTGAATAGGCGATGGCAAATTGGGCAATCGTAAATTGGGCATGGCAAATTGGGCGGATGCAAATTGGGCGATAATTCTCCAGCTCGCGTGTAAATTGGGTGAAGAGGTAAAGTCCACTAATCCTATCCTCCATCCTAGAATGTAAATTGGAGAACTCTTTAGTCCATCGAATTCGGCGTCACGGATTAGTGGACTTTGCTTTTTGCTCGATCGCCCAATTTACACCCGCTCGTTTGCAAGCAAAAAAATTCATCGCGCGTTGCCTAGCTCGTTCAAACGTGCCTCAAAAGATACCGGGAGAGTAGACAAATTCGATGGACCGACGATGAAATGGAAATCTGCTCGGAAAAATCGTATCTTGCTATTATTTTTCGCGCAAGAATAGCCAAAAGCGAACAGGAGGAGTAATTTTTGAGAAGGTGTTAATGACAGTGGAAGTTGTTTCCGCGTCATCGTTGCGGGATCAGAATTCGGTTGCGTTGTCTCATTGGAGGAAATAAATAAACAAATAGATAAAAAAGTAACGCGCGTTACGTGCGAATTCGGATTCGTACGTGGCTGACAATGATTTGAGGCGAATTTGTGAAGGAGAGAAGAAGAAAAAAAAAGAACGTTCATGTAACACGTTTCGGAGAGATTATAATTTACTCCGATGATCGTTCGGCCGTCGAGTTCGATCGCGAGCGTTTTAACGAGGAATACGTAAGAAATAGCCGGCGGTAATATTGAATTTCGACAGAATTTCCTACGTCTAATGAAACGACCTCGCAACTGTGCGTCGTATCGTTCGTTTCTGGAGTTCGTTGGTTTTCACCTACGGGAAAGTCGCGGCTGTAACAGAGAGAGAAGTCGTATTTCGTGCGGCACGAATGCAACCGAAAGAGGTTGTTTCTCGGCATCGCGAGATTTTGATCCGCTTCGCGCAACGATGCCGAGAAGGAATGCTGAAAAAGAGACGCGAAACAACGAAATCGTTCGAGTGGCGAGTACCTCTAGTTGCGATAATACAAATCGCGGCTGTCAGTTGCATAAACGAGCGTTAACGATTCGTAATCGCTAACGACACGGGTTTAATTTAATTCTCCCGTCCAATGTTCTCACGATCGTTCATTGCGAAGCGAGAAGTGATTCGGAATCTTCCGAATCCGGATTTAGGGAAGCGAAACGGACGATGATATTCGCGAAGCGAGATCTATTTTCTCCGATTACCGATACGAGAGAGCATCGGCCACGCTGTCGGGAGTATCGACGCCGTTCCGTAAAATTGATTTGGAAACGAAATCCGAACCCCGAACGATATCGAGCTCGGCTACGGGTAACTCCGTTCGACACGCCGGAGAGAATATTTCTAATTAATTCATCGATCTCAATCATTTTCAAAGGCGGCGCTTTCAATAAACGTCTGGCTAATCCTCGTGTCGAATGTCTTCTCTCCGTGTAACATTTAATTCCATCCGTACACGACAGGTCCGCGATATTCCCAGTTTCACTTCCATGTAGGTATCGCGACTATCAACGATTCTCCTCTACGCGCGTGAATAACTCACCGATCACATTTCTTCTCGCATCGTCAATTTCGTCGAACACCGTACTTTTTTCTTTATTATTTTGCCTCTCGCTTTCAAGCGCAACGTTTCTACGCGAATTACGATCACGCGAATCGCAAATAAATCCCTATCCACGTTTTTCCACACTATGACCACATAGGAATTTTGACAATGTCGATTTTACGCTCCTGATATAAAAGTCGCGTACAACGAAAAATATTCACATCGATTCGATTATCTTGAAACGTTTTCGTACATCTAACTAGCTGACCCGACAGACTTGTCCTGTCGGAGACAACTATGACTACAGAAAATTCAAATTGGTATCTCTTCATGAATCTGTCCATCGATCTTCCTATCTTTCTATCTATACATCTATCTCACTATCCATCTATCTATCCACTCATCTATTCGTCTACCTATCTATTTATTTATCCATCTATCTATCTATCTACATAAATAAATTGATTTTTTTTCAATCGCGCCAATTATCAAACAACTGGCACTTATGTCAAACGCCATAGGGTCTCATTAGAAATGTGTTTTCTCAAATTTTATAATGTTTCGTCCAACTTTCTTAATTTTTTCTTTCATAAGAACCTTCTCCTGACAATAACAAACACAGCAGGAAAAGAGAGATAACTCAGCAGATACGCGAGGAAGCAACAACCACTGACGTGCAAAATTGTGGGGATATTCGTCGAGTTTATGGTTTTTTGGAACCATAAACATGGATGATCGGTTTCCCGTGGGGTAATATCGTGGCAGAATATTCGACTAACTTGGTATCCCAATGTTTTTTTTTTGGAAACATCCTCGTTTTTTGGAATGGCCAAAGCGGCGCCGAACATCTGAAGAAATATGATTGACGCGCGTATCTGTAATCGGCAGTCGCGTACTCGAGACTAGATTCGGCGCTGGAACGCCAATATCGAAATTACGTAATTATCGATTAATTATGTCGCGGAATGGAGATGTCGCGTGAAAGTATACGAAACGGCGAGTGGACGGAAACGCGCATATGTCATTTCGTACAAGTTTATGCCCGGATGCGGCGTAATCTAAATTTCGTAATTGTTAAATAATAATCGATAATTATTGCATAACCGACGGAAATTTCTCGGAGGAACGAACTTCTTCGACGATTAAATAACCCGACATCTTCTTGAGTAACGAGCGGTTTTGGGCGTGGGTCGTTGTCGGTGACGCATCATCGCGTTGAAAAAATATTACGAACCAGGGAAATCGAAATGAAGAATGAAACGAAGAAGAAGAAGAATAAAAACGAATGCGAGGCCCGAATTGGTTTCGTAGAACAATGAGAATCCCGAGGCAACGGATGTGCGATAAAAATAAAAATTTCCTCGCGAGAAATAGAAATTCACAAACAAGAAGTGGGAATATGCAAATCGAAGATAGGATCCCGATAGAAAATACTATATAGATAAAAAAAATCGTGGTGTCCATTTATTATCTCTGACGCTGACGATCGATGAAACGACAGAATAATTTATCGCGTCGGGGATTCGAGGAATTCATTGGCTATTTAACCCGTTTAGAAATAATCAACGCGATCAGTGTTTTCAAGGCGATGGGCAAAAACTATTTGCAGTTCTCGCTGATTGGTCGCGAGCTAACATTTCCACGCTTGAAATAGCGGAAAAACAAACGGGAACCGTTAATGTTCGTTGAAAATCTTGATTGATCGCGCATACTTTCGATATTCGTGGTAAACAGAGGAGACCAAAAAATACGGGCAAGAACGCTTCACAGAAGAACGACGGGATCTTTTTCCAATGGTTTTTTCATCGCACTAGCGATAAACCATTACACGTGCTGTAATAACTGATCGTAGCCTGATGCCGGAAGTCAGAAAAATGACGGGACGGATGACGAGAGTGAAAGAACTGTTGCCGTAGATACGAATATCTCGGCTCCGCGTCTCTTGCAATTGCAAAGGTATCGATAGAAAAATCAGCGTTAGTCGAACCGTGCAACGAGGCTTTCACGTTTCAGTCGCTGGAATAGTCATAGTCACAACCGTCGTTGGTTCGCGCAGAAGAGAGACTCTGGTATGGCATGAATTTATACAGCTCTGTAACACACGACCGGTGTTCCGGTCGGTGCAGCCATTACTCGTCAAACTGGTAACTCTGGTCTAATTTTTATTCGACCAGGAAACGCGAAGCGTCGTTGGAAAAAATAAAACGCACGACGATTTTTGTCGTGCCGATGAAAAAGGTAAAAAAAATCAGAATAAATAAAAATACACGCAGAAACTTCGTTGACACTTTCCACAGGCGTGAGCCATTGATAAATTATTCGTATCGCTCCGGTCTTAGCTCGAGCTAAAACGTCAGATTTCTCTATTTCTAAACTACGACACGCGGCTGGCTGGGCAGCCAACAGGTACGCGTATACCAGCATACAGGGACGCGTACACACGCGCGAGATGTATGTATACATGTCGAAAGTCACGCCGACGAAAAATTGTTCACCGTCCCCTCGAGCCTCCTCACACGCGACAAACGTAGATTCAACGGGTATATTTGCACGTGCGAAACGGACGTACGTAAATGTATATCGTTGCTGTTTTCAGCTTCCATCGATGCGAGCGTCGAATACATGTCCGCGCGCTGCGGAGGTGATTGGTCAAAGAGACGCGAGAGTCGGAATAACAGCAAATATAAACGAAGTTTGTGTATACAGCTCGTCTGACCCGATGAGACGTAGGAAGTTAGACGGCTAGTCTGCAAGGACAGGTACGTTAACATTGAGTAAGAACCGCTTTTACGACTCCTCGGATACGCCCGAGTATCATCTTTCTCCGAAAGCGAGAAAGAGACGCGCAATTATCGTATACTTATATACCTGAACGAGCCACTTCGAAAATACACGGATACGTTATTGCTATTACCCGTTAGAAGCTGTGCGATAATGCATAATGCTGAAAGAAAAAGGTCTCATCGCTGTCCGAACACCTATCGGTGCGTTGAGCGTTGATTCGGTAATTCTGCTTCTCCGGTACGACTCATCATTATATAGGATCGATCGTTCATCCTCGTGAAGGTTCTCCGCGCACTGTCAGTGTGGTAATTACTGGTTCGAGGGAATTTCGCACTCGTCCCGAACGCTAAAAAGGAACACTCTGGCTGTTCAAGTCCGTATCCCGACTCCTACTGCACACGCGGTAAAAAAATGTCCGTCAAATTTGACACAAAAATTCGTGTTACCGACTTTTTTGACACAAAATTACCGTCGAAGTAACATTTCGCAAGTGTTACTTCAGTCTCAAATACCATTTTTGTGCGTTGAAAAACGGGCCGATCAACCAACACCAACGATTGTGTTGCATCAACACACTGAATATTAAATACTCGACCCAAAAATTTGTACACCTAACACAATGATGGAAATTTTTTATTGTGCAGCAGAAAAATTTCTGTCCTTGTGCAAAGTGTAAAAATTCGTGGGTGGAATATTTGACATTTTAGTGCGTTGATTAGCGTTGTTCGGTAAGTCCGTTTTTCAACACCCAAAAACTTTATTTAGTACTTAGAGTAACACTTTTTCAATGTAATTCCAACGTGTTAGTTTCAACACAGAGCTGGGTTACTTTCAACATAGAATTGCGTTACCTTATCACCACACACAGAGCGTGTTGAAATGATAGTAATGTTGTGTAAAAAGACAAGTCGTTGACACACATTTTTGCGTTACATTTGATAGAACATTTTTACAAGATTCCTGTGTAAAAAATGCGAAAAGGTGGGCATGCTTTTTCTCCTTGTCTTTGTTCCTTCCCATTAGTTAGCTTAGTCTCTGGCGAATATGTGGAACACGACCGAGAATAAAAATTCGTTGGGTCGGATTCACGAGCTTACGATGGTAACAACGATGGCAAAATTGCGAAGGAACGAGAGTACAAATAGAGTTTCGAAGGTCTACGTCCAGCATCACGCGGCCCTGTAACCACTTCGCCGAAGGAGTAGCTCGCGATGATCGCATTTCGCTGTCCGTCAATCAATAATATCGCGATGATGTTGCCTCACGCAATACGATTATCGAACGTGGTATCGGAATACTCGTTGAAAGAGCATGAAATTGAAAGGACGAATCGAACGCGCGAAACAAATTGTTGAACCAGGCCAGTGTCGCACCGTGACTAAAGGAGTATCGGCGTATCGGAGTCGATAAGTGGTGCTATTAAGGCAACAAGTCCTTCGATAGGTCGCCGAGAGATTTGTCACGGAACGGTTTCCGCTCTTGCAAAATCCCGAAAATGCTGCGCGAACATAACACGTATAAGAGAGGTCGATCATTCGGCGTCATTCTCCGAAGGTCGTTGTTCGATTGACTCGCGGCTCTTCGAGGTGGTTAATTTCGTCACGAGGATATTAATCGAACGGAGGGGCAAGCTTTTAGGCGACGGTTCCGAAAGGCACGAAGAGCCAGAGATTCGAGCATCAGCATCGGCTATTGATTTCGAAAACGAATGATTTTCCCATCGTAGAAACGATAATCGAACGATGTTTTTCATTTTAGTTGTTCGAGGCCGATTTCGACGCTCGAAACACGAAGCTTCGTTTCACAAACTCCGTGCTCCTTTCACTAATTAAATTATGATTAATTTGCTCCGTAAATTAACGGTATTTGCCCTCGCGGTGATTTCTTGATAAGCTGCGATAACCATTCGAATCAAAATCGCTAAATTACCGGTCAAATAACCACTCCGCGACGTTAAATCATCGTTAACGCGCGCAAACTCCACGTGACGACGCGGTCAACTGAGATTTATTACCGGTCATTAAAAATTCGATAAATATTCGGCGAACGAGTGCGTTCGATTCACCGATCCCATAGATCCATAGATCTCCCTTCCGAACTGTCATTTTTACCATAAAAATCCTTTTCCGCGGCACGCTTCGAACGGTTGCGAACTTCGGAGATAATGATAAACTGTAATAAATGCACGCTTATGCAACTCGATCTAGGATCCCTCAGATCGGGGTATTGGAGGCAGAAAGCAGTAAATTATGTAACAGGACTGCACACGGACGCGAACATTTCTAGACTGCAGTTCAAAGGTTCTTGTTAACCGTGTCAGCCGCATAGCGTTACGTCGGGGCTGTATAATGGCATAATAGTAGATACAATACGAGTCGATCGGCCGAACATTTCTACCAAAAATCTGAACGTTCGATTTATTCGATGCCGGAACCGAATTCACAGGTCTAATAAAACGACGCCGACTAGCTTTCAAAAATTTTATTCCCTTCTCCGCGTGTTTATTCGCCATAAATTCATGCATCGGTAACGACGACGTATTATTCTCTCTCTTTTACTTTCCTTCGTTACGTTGCGATCGGGCTCCTCGGAATAGAGCTAAACGCGCGTAATTATTTTGCTTCTCCTCGCAAATTTTTCCGCATCAATTGTAAATTTTTTTTCTTAAACGTCGCGAATTGCGTTTTGCAACTCACATTTTCCTCGATTTTTAACTAACCGTCGAATTAATTCGTCGGCGTCGTTGATTGAGCGGAAATCAAGGATTTCGGTGAGAAATAAGTTTCCCAGCGACATCGATTTCATTTTTCGTTTTTGAACACAAAACAAACGACTCGGACTATTCCATTTCGTCGGGTTCACGCGAAACGGTGAAAGAGTCGCTGACGAATTTCTTTATTAGCAGACAACGCGGTACGAACACTTTCGCCATTTCATATTCCGGAGAGAAATACGAGACGCGCTGAGGCGGTTTTTGAAACGCGGTGAACTCGGAGCTCGAAATCTTAAAACCAATTCGTCACCTCGACGACATTTGTGAAGGAAGTTTCGTTACGCTGCTCGCTTTGGACGACACCAGCTGGCTTCGCTGGATTTTGGAGTGATAGCGACAGCAGGACAGAAACGGTGCTGAAAAGAAACGTAAATCCATCGAGCTCGCTCGTTGACCGTGGCGAAACCCCGACGAACAAAATCTCCCCGATGAACAGCATCCGAAGATCTGTGACGACGTTGCGTCTACCGTCTTGCGATCATCTGCTCGATCACTTCTTATTGATAACACGCTAATAAGATCCAGCTTTTACTACGATTAATCAAAATACATTTGATAAAGAGCGAATTTCATTACTTCATTATATTATACTAGCTGCCATTTGAATTATTCCTAGTAAATATTTTGGTTGGTAAATAAAAAATAAAAAATGTATCGTGTGTGGGATGGCAAGTATGTGACAGAAAGAGGAAGGAATCGGGTATTGTTCGTAGAAAAATACAAAAAATTGCGATTGCAAAATGGGAGGGTGGCGGTAGGAAAGTGAAAATTTTAGGTTATAGGTATTTATTGATGCAAAGCGAAATAAAATAAATTCTGGGTAGCGACACCCTAATGACCCAGCGGTTTGAAGTATACTTTATGCTCGACACGACTATAATGGGCACTTTATGGACCTGAAAACCGGGACTAAGGTAGAGCATTTATCCCAAGGGAGTAAAGTAGCACTTTACTCCTACTTTAAGTGAAGTAGCACTTTACTCCTACTTTGCTCCCTTGGGAGAAATATTCCACTTTAGTCCCGGTTTTTAGGTCCATAAAGTGCCCATTATAGTTGAGTCGGAAATGAAATACTGTATGCAACACGGGAGTAAACTCGATCACTTCGCTTCGCAAAGGCAGTAAACCCACCCTCGGGAATAGTCTTCGACTTTGCTCTCTTGTTGCATAACGTACTATTACAACCTATTCTCATACCTACCAAATATACGTAAAACACGACCACAAACCCCGAGACACGAGATTTTTATTTATATGTATTTACAGTAATTAATTAGAATAATTAAGATAATCAAATTGATTAAATTAATTTATTATATTATAGGCATTAATTAAAATCTTTCAACGCTGCATCGGATGTTCTCTGTGAATTCTGTTCGCTCGGAAATTTGAGTTTGCCAATCTCGATGCTCTCGATTCGACGAGAGACGAATAATCGGTAAAACAAGCGTTTGGGAATAAATCGAGAAATCAGTTTATGAGATCGATCGCGGATACGTTGTGAAATTCCATCGAAACCGCAAACTTTGTTTGCCGTTTCTGTTCGGTTGATCACGCATCCTGACAGATTCTGAACGTTTTTGGAACTCGATAGGTTCGAAATTAAAACATTTTACCGCGAGAATCTAGATCCGTGGGAATTTCCAATGCGAAACGGCACTTTTGCCAATCGTGGTCGATGAAACAAACGTGTCGTACGTCGATGAAAGGATGTTGATTTAGAGATCTGAGCCGTTTGGGTTTGTGTACACGCGAAGCGAAACTCTTTCCTCGTGATCTCACGACGCTTACGTTAGCCGATACGTAGCGTCTGAGTTCCGCTAGACGCGAACTTCTCTCTGGACGAGCAACGTGGGCGCCGCCTGAAGGAACAGGTGCATGCCTCTCGACCGTAGATTTCCGAGACCTGCGAATCGCTCGAAGACCCGACTTCGGGCATCAAATTATAAGATCCGCCAACGCAATTGGCTTTCTATTCACGTTTCTCGATAACACGACGTCGAGTTGATACGCTTGTGGGTACGATCCGTGAATTTTTCTCGTCCCGATAGCAAGAGAAATTCTACGCTAACGATGAAACGTACGATTATTTTTGCTTTATTTGCTTCACAGACGCGACGTCGTGGCGTTTGGCAAACGGAATCATTTTGCGTTCGAATCACGTTTCGTTACCGTTTTACTCGGCCTCGTACATTCGCGCGTGACTCTGACATTGAAAAGGACCGACGCGATTCGATATCAACGATTCGATAAGCATCGCCTATTTTGCATGTAAAGTGCTTCGAACCTTTTGCAAACGTCGTGCCAAATTTTGATCCCAAATCGCACGCGATATAAATAATTCGAACGTTATCCGTGCTCGCGCGCGGAACACAGAGCTAATCCTTCGCACTTCGGGGGTCGAATATTCGATTGTGGCCTGGTGATTTTTGAATCGCGTAAAAATTCGATTTTCAAATCGCGTCCGCGTTATTTTGTCCTTCGAGGTGTTATCGACCGCAGGGTTACACAGTTGGCGAACGACGGTTGAAATTTATGTTACGGTCGCAGTTTCGGACGTAGAGACGGAGCTGAGGATGATGCTTCGGTGCCAGCGTCGTATTACGTAGCCGCAAAGAGCAAAAACGCCGCGGGTTCACGCAAGATATATGTTGTTTCATAATCAAAACTCTGAAATATACCAAGAATTTCGTTTATGTAACGAAGGTAAGTGCAACTTTCTTCGCGGCCTTTCCGATACTCCATTCACAAAACGACGAGGACGAGGCAAACGCTGAAATCACAATTATCTCGATACAATTTTTTCCAACGATCTTCGTCCTGGTTGCGAATTCGGCGGATCATCGGAAACTAAAGAGCTAAAAAAAGCTAAAACTCAGTTTTGATCCTATTCCCTGGCGACGGGAATTAGAAATACTAATTAGAAATCCGACTAAATTAATTGTATCATCGATCATGTCGCGCCAAGGTGTCTTACAGCATCGTCGTGCCCGAAGAAAACAACATCGGTTTGCTCTTAGCAAATCTCGTGGGTCGAGGCAGCAAAACGCGAGCGATTTTAGATAAGAATTTTAGAGAAGATATTCTGTGTTTGGACGAAAGAGGGACAGGGTCGGTTTGTATAGGATGGATCGTTGCGTGGAAAGGTTTCACATCCCATTGTTTCCATTTTTCTGCCATTTGCAAGCCGAAGGCCCGCGCAGCCATTGTTCGTTTGGCGCTTGTTAGATGAGCTGCCGATAAATTATCGTTAACAAAATTGTTCGCACGTCATTGACCCTCTTGCATTCGCCGCTTTGTACCGAGAGGGCAAAATTTTTTCACTCAAAAGTAGCGCTCGCGGCCTTCACGTCCAATCCGGAAGAATCGTAGGACGAGCCTTTCCATTTTCGACGAGTTCGACGGAAATGAATATTCATAAATCCGGTCGCGATGTTAATTTTTACGAGTCGCGACATTTTTTCCCGCGGACCAGAATGAAGCGCGAGTTGTAGGTGCAGCGAGAATCGTGGGACACGCGCGCGGAATTTCGAAGTTTTTTCGGAAACAGATGCCGGTAACGCGGGTCCCGAGCGCCGATTGATGAGAGCGAAATAAAGCTGTTCCGCGACCCACGCGGAATTGTTTGATACACGGGTACAAATGATTTTTCGAATCGGTTTGACGCGACCCAAGGATCTCACTCGAGCGGAGCTCCTATACACGCGGGATATAAATATGACGCGTAATTTATCGAGTCCCGCCACACTTGTCGCCTCCCGAGATTTATTCTCACCACGGAAATTACCAGAATCGCCGGAGCACAACTTAACAACGTTGTAAATTTCGCCGCAATATTAAGTCGTACGAATTTTATATCCATTTCGGGCGAGAGAACGCGAACGCTGTTCTCGCTGACCAAATTCGCAAAACCACCTGGCGCAGATTCGCGCTTACAATTTATCGATGCATTTGTTACCACCAAAAACGCTACTCCCAAACGACGAGGCAAAAAAAAAACAACGATACCATCAGAAAATCAGGATCAGTCCAGCGGTAACAAAGAAGACATAGATACTCTTTGGAAAAAAAAATCGAACGAGGGCGCCAAATTGGGGGGAAAAATCTAGATTCGTAATTAGAAATCGTATGGAGATTTTGGCACCACGCGAAAATTATTCTCATTGCTATACGAGGAGAAATTTCTAACGAGACGTTGCTTTCACGCGTAAGAATCAAAAATTATTCGGATCGTTTGCTCGAGATCGCGCGATGCAGGTAACGGGAATCTTTCACCTGTTTTCGTCGGGCGTTCGCCGAGGATTTATTTGTCGGCGCGGACGCCCGCGCCGTTCGCGGGGCTCGTTAGAAAGCTTCTTATCAAAAATTTCGACGCCACAGTCGAGTAATAAATTCGTCGAAAACATGGTTTATTGTTGGGAAAAAATATCCCGTCTCGGTTTATTTTATCGTCGCGGCTTACACAACGACGCATCCACACGCGCGCGAGGGAATGAATGAACGACGACGCGTATGCACGAAGCACGTCCTCGTTGTCACGAGCAAGTGTGGTTGGCAACGATAGATAAAAATCATTGCCCAAGTAGCATTCATCCATCCGATTCGTAAACGTCTAACAATAGGGTTAATCTCGAAGAAAATCTAGAAACATCACGTCGGCCGCGATTTATTATCACGGGAGAATTCGAGCCGCGAGATTTGAGACGCGGAGACGGAGCGCGCGGTTGAGTTTAAATCTGTAGAAAGGCCGATGCTACGACACTTTCTATTTTAACAAGGTCCCGATAAGCCATGCACTACTACCGTCACGACTTCAGGTTTTCCTCTGCAGCCACGGCTGTACAAATAAATGAACAACGAGATGTGAATATCCTGGTAGGAAATTGAATTCTGCCCGCTCTTTGGGCCATTTTCAATAGCCTAGTCGCCACCAGAGTGCAAAGAAACCAACGAAAATCCGGATTTCTCGATCAACTTGCCATCGTTTCGAGATTCGATCGCAAGTAAGGAAAAATAACCAGCAAAAACAATCCCAACAACTGGAATTGAAGTATACAGAAATCTGCGGGTTTTTTATTATGGAAAAAAGCTGGACCACGTTTAGCACCGAATTGGAGAGAACAAGAATTACATCGCTTTTTTTACGGATCACTTTGGTAGCAAAAGGGAATGTTGCGAAAGAGTGCTAAATGATGGGATAGTTTTTGATCATTATTCGAAGCATATGGCGAGAATAATTACGAGGGTGGGTGAAGAGCTGTGGTCGCAATACGTATTGGGTGTGTAAAATGTGCATAACGAGACGAATCGAGTTACGAGTGGGAAATAGTTTGTGGAGGTACGAAATGATGGCGCAGCTGATGATGAATCGTGGTTCTTTCGTAGATCAAACGTGATTTTTCCTGTTAGAGATACCTACTCGAGATACCTACTCGAGATACCGTTAAGGTGGCGTCAAATTGGACGGTTTTTGTCTGCGAAGTTACGAGGCGAGCGGTGAATCTTCGACGCGAGTAAACTGGCAACAAATGAGTAATGATTGGAGGCAACGCGGTAAATATTTCCTAGCTGACGGACATCGTACGAATCAGCTGTGCCGATCGCCGGACACGGATACGCGTTCGAAAGTACGACTCGCCGATGAGTTGAGGTCGAAGACGCGAAGGAACAGCGACGATCGGCCCTCCGCGATCGGCAGAAATCGGCGTGGGCTGGCATCAGTCGTCCTACGAATCCGAAATTGAAAATCCGACGTCGCGCGTGGCCAAGCGGTCTCTCTAAAGTTTCGCGAGGGTAAATGGATTTTTGAAGAATCTTGATTATCAATATTCGACGCCCACGTTTTGCAATAAAGTATCGATCGCGGCGAAAATCACCTCGCCGTGCCGATGCCGGTATCGTCGATCTCGTCATCGGCGTAGGTAGGTGTGTATATATGTATATAAATATGAAACGACGTCGGGCGTGGCGATGCCTCGGGATCGGGAGAGAGAGAATGAAAACGACGAGTTTCAACGTAAATAAGTTTCGTCAATTCGATGCCTGGCTGCAGCGAAAACAACCGATCGCGACGAATCTTCTACTCACCTTTTTCCCCTTACAAATCTACGATCAAAACTCCCGAGAAACGCGCACCATTTTTTATCTACGACGCCGAGTTATCTTCTCTATGTAGGTTAATTCGTACAAACAAATGACCCGTCGCAAAACAAAACGTTAGAAATTCATCGTCGTGACGTGAGAAAAGCAACGGGCAAGCCGAATAAGTACAACCAAATTTCACGCTCTCGTCCTGTTCTCACACTACTTACTCGCAAATTACATGACTTGGGGCTCGTCGAATGGTACGAAAAACTTTTTACGTTCGCTGACAATTTTCGTAGTTGCGTGCCAGATTTGCGCGCAACAGGTACGCATAAGAAGAAAGTATCGTTGACGCGTGTGGAGGCAACGGTAGAAACAGCGAAGAAATTAACAATATTTCCAAAATTATGCACGTAATACTTTTCTACCCGATTCTTCGATCTTGGCCAACCAATTGTAGCTCGATTTTGTCACTCTAACCATTCGGCTGCGCGAGTTCCCCTCGGTGCATGCGCCCGCACACGGTGTGCCGAACGTACATGCCTGACTCGCGTGCTCCGCGCATGCGCGGCACCAACGTGCATGCTTGACTCGGGTACTCCGCGCATGGGCGGCACGAGCATGCTTGACTCGGGTACTCCGCGCATGGGCAGCGCGAACGTGCATGCTTGACTCGGGTACTCCGCGCATGCGCGGCACGAGCATGCACGCTTGATCCACGCATGCGCGCCACGCGCTGCTGTAGATTGCGTACCACGAAACATGTATCGCCTTGTTCGAGGTCCTTTTTAACGGTGAGAGGGTTTCATTCAACGAAAATGTACGCGATGACTTCGGAAGACGCGAGACGAGAGCGAATTCGTACGGACGTAAACGAGCATTCCGAGGTTGCTTGGCCCGTATTTACGAGAGTTGCGCCCGTGTAAATTCGTTTGAACAAGATTCGATACGGAACCGCCTACGCGATCGAGTTAGCCGCGGCTGCTGGTTAACGGAGATGGATAGTTCGATAATTCCTGTCCCATAGTGGTACCAATTTAAATCGTACGATCCATTGGAGTAACACGAGGATACAAACGTCCGCGAAACAGATCGGCGTGTCCATCTCGAGTTGTAAATTGTTCGGAAGGTAAGTTGTGCAAGCGTGATCCTTTGATCCGGTTTATAGTCTACATCGGTGACAGATCGTCAAACATCTGTCGTATTGATCAGCATCGTCGATCAGATGGGAGAAGGCGATTGGGTAAGTCTGTTATTCTACGATCGAGGAGAGTTCGGATCGGATTCGACTAGGTTGTCGGGGTAAAAAAATCGGTGATAACCGGTAGCAACGACTCTCGGAGTAATAAACAAACGAATAGCGCCGGACATTACGGCGAAGTTCAAGGATCTCTGTCTCGGCCGAGGACAGGTTCCTCGTCGCGATACGTGGCGAATAATAAAAATCCGTCGTCCTCGAGAAATCGTCGGATCCGCAGAGAAAGATCTCTCGTTAGCATCGTTCGCCAATTTTCTATCCATCCTTTTCTCACATCCCGACGCGACGCGTTCCCGATGGAAAAATCAGATCGATCGGGAACGAAGCTCTGGGCTCGTCGAAACCGAGTCACCGCCGGCTCTCGAGGATCCCGTTAATGTTCCAGTTTTTCCCCTATTTACTGCCGTTCCACTCGGAGGGGCGAAAAAAAGCGGTGCTCGGGTAAAACTCGCGCGAAAATCGGAAAGAGAAGCGCCAAGGATGGCGTTTCGGCGTATCAATAATAAAGATCGCGAACGATCTTTCCTACCCAACCCATAGGATTACGCAACTCGCGGAAGAGTTACGAGGGACGAGAAAAATTATCTCGAAAGTCATCGCGCGGAGCTAGGATTTCTCGACTAGTTTTCGCCGAAATCCTTCGACCGGTTCGAATCCGATGTCAACGGCGTTGTGCGACCGATAACGAAATTGCGGCACGATGAGGTAGCAAAGATCTTCCTGGCCGGTGCGAATCGAGCCTGAAATCGGTCTTGATTGTTAGGCGTAAAATGGTCGAAAATCAAAATCAAACCGGCCACGACGAAGGGGCAACGAACCGAAATAAATTCTCCTCTCGTTCGCATTGACGTTGACAGTGACGATGAGATTTGTTTTCATTTCATTTCCATTTTTTTATCCCGTCTACATCTGTTTCTCCCGCCACTTTTTTTCCTTTTTTTCGCCGCTTTTTTTAGTACCTGTTACGCGACCGCGTGAAAGCTGGGCCTCCTGTACGACTTATGGGGGAGACGATTAATTGCGGGTATCGAAATCGTTTAATTTCTTAACTATTCACGAGCTGGGAATAGAATTAATCGCGATTACGCGTTTCGTCCATGTTTCGTTATCCAATACATCGGTAGATCGTCGTTTTCATCCCAGTTTCGCGGATGAACTCGCGCCGTTAGGTAACCTGATGTCGGTATCGATAACGTTATTTGTATACATAAATCTTACTACTACCGTTTAGTCATCCGATAAAATTTTATTGCCGATTGTTTCAGCCAACTCTCTATCATTACTCGCCGATATTTCTCTCCTCGTTCGCATTACCGTGCGACGACGTTAAATTGAGAATGAAATTTGAAAATTAATTTGTCACGGCATACGCAAGCATTGTCCGTGATTAATTCATTTGCGTTAATTGACTTTTTATCGCTAGACAAGAATTACGGGTCACGATCGATTCGGAATTTTCGGCGATTCGCTGTCCTTTGCCAAAGACAAACGAGTCGTATTCGATGACTTGACAAACTGAATATTCAAAGGCAACGAGATCCGCCGAAGCTTCACTTCGACCGAGTTTTGGCTCGGAGCGAGCGAAAGTTCCGCGAGATTAATTTTCTGCGGTTGAACCATGGAAGTACCATACAGAAAATGCGAACGTAACGCGAAACGAAGTAACGTAGCTGAGAAAAATATCTAGTTTCGTGCTACGATTCGATAGTTGATTAAACGCTTAGAGTAAGCATCGCAGCAATTCGCGGACGAACGGGATGTTCGCGAGAGAGAAACTTTTACTTCCTTCCAACTGGCGGAAAACGAGAGAAAAAAATGCATTATTTATGACCGCGAGTGAAGCAAATTGCAACGTAGTTGCAGTGTCGTCGTGATTTAATTCGTACGTTATTACGGTCAACCCAGCTGAATGTAACTTATCCTTACAGTCCTACGGCAAAACTCGTCGCGGGCCTTGAGCATCGAAAAAACAATAAAATATAACCAGATCGTTTTTAAGTCAGGGCCAGTTTCTATACGTGACTTACGCCGAAGGAAATTACAAGCGTCGCGCGTGCACAAATTACGCGCGCGCGAAGGATGCGCGAACGATCCTGCTCTATTTTCCCATTTCTGTCCAGCGATCCGTTCGATTCGGAAAATTATAAGCGGCACGTGGAATTTCAAGGACAAAATTCTCCTGTACATTTGCACGTTCTCAAAAATCAGTTTTTTTCAGCAAGTGCCAAATAATGGTCGTTCGAAGAATCATCGATATTCTCGAGCGAGGAAACCAGTTTCGGGACAGAAAAAAGGGAAAAAAATGTCCACGCGCACATTGGCTGGTCAGAATATGTGTAAAAAACGTGTTAGACGCAAAGCGTGTCGAAAAAGAGGAGACGAACGAACAAGACAATTTCATCGGGTGAAAAACTCGTTCCACGATACATCGAGGAATAAAATCGTATTTCGAGTCCTGCATCGACTACGGGTAATTTTTAAACGAGGCGTTTCGAAGAGAAATGCTTAATACGAGGAGCCGTTATGTACAAGACAACGTTGCGCGTATTCTTGTGCGTTGACCATTCACAGTTTCCGTTCCAGAACCATGAATGATATCGAGAGCAGATCTCCCAGAATAATTATTTCGCTACACAGATCGTATCAACGTGACGAAAGGATAGATTTTAATGACGAAAGCTTACCGGTTTCGTTGAGAGCCCCGCGAAGACGCTGGTAAAATACTCCCACTGGCGTTGTTATTGCTCACATTTGCATTTCGGATACTGCGTTGGTCGGCGGACGTTCTCGGCAGCCTTGGACTTCCGGCGAACGCAAAGCCCAAAAGGCACGCGGTTAGCACAACGTTCTTCATGGCTGAACTTCGTTTTTATACGCGACTCACTTCGTTTAACTTCGTTTCGAATCTTAGTCACTTCGCACAGTATTATTATCAGAGATATTATTCCCCAGCTTTTCAAATATTCACTGCTATTCAAACTTGACCTATTTCCCGAATCTCCTTCGATCAAGTATTTTCCCAGATTCGCCCAATTTACGCAGAGTTTACCGATGTGCGCGCGCGTGTTTTATTTCGTCGAAACGACGTTGCCTCTAGTCGATTCGCCCAATTCTTTCGTGTCTTTGCACCTCACAGGCGAGGAACGAGAACCAGATATCCGACACTCGGTTAAACGCGGTTTCGAATCAACAGGTCGATCAACACGCGTCCGGGGAAAACGTCACTGTCCAGAAAATGCATGATTAAACGACACGAGAGAACGCGATGGTCGGTGGAGATTTTAATCCGTGGGCTTCTTCTCCTCGCTCCTGTTTAGGTCTTCGAGCACAACGTTCCGCACCGACGAAGCAAGTGTCATTTACTCGGGTGTCCGCGCGAGTCTCAAGAGAGCTGCAGATGAAATCGAGAATTCGGTTATTGCCTAGCGGTTGTAAAAATGGGTGCGTGAAGTTTGCGGGTACTTTTTTGGTTTTTTTTTTTGGGAGGGAAAATGGTAAAACGTGAGAAATGGGTGAGGCTCGTCTCGTCTGTTTTTCTGTTACGTGCTTCGATGAACCGTCGTCGATAAGCGTTAATGGAATGTCGTTAGAGGCCTCGTTTGGGTACGTCTATGATCGATGGACGAGAGCGTCAAGTTACAAGGGAAAATAATACAATTATCGGCTTCCATTACGACGGTTTGATTTTCCTAGAAACAGCGTTCAGTCGAGGACGTCGCAACGAACGACCGGGGTAGCGTCTGGTAAAGAAAATCGTCTGGTATCGTAATTGCTACGATGAAAAGGGTGGAGAAAAGTGCAACGAACAATCGGAAGATAGTCGGGAAACGGATAACGAAATCGGGTAAAACGAAATCGGGTAACGATCGAGTAAAAAAAAACCGCAAAAAAATGAAAAATGCAAAGAACGAGGGATTTAAAGAATCTCACAATTATTTAGCAACGATCGATCGGAGGAGAGAACAGTGTTCACGGACGGTTGAAAACTTGGGCTAGATATTATTGGTCTTTTCACAAACTTCGACAAATTTTCTGTAATGATCAGAGCAGACTGGCTTTTCGTATCGAGGCGCTGAGCGGGTCCGTCCTTAGACGCGGCAGTTGGCAAAGTGTCTGTACGTCTGTCTCCCGTGGCCCCATGGCCGTGCCAGCCCAGGGCACGCGCTCTCAGTCAACCAAGAGACTTACTTTCACATAAGACCGTCCTCGACGTGGTGGGGCACACGTATACGCTGCCAAATCGAAGACGCGAGTTCCTTGCTCGATTATTAAAACTGTTTTTTTTGTTGCTGTTTTTTCTTTTTTTTTTTTGCACCAGCGAATTTTGTACGCCGTTTGATTTTTTTTCAGCTCAATTTTACAACCCATCCGCAGAATCCTTCGATCGTTACGATCGACTTTCGCCCGCTCCTCCGCTGGTCGAATGAAAATTGGAAGAAATGTAGATTCGTCGAGCGGATTCAAGTATTCCTCTGCGGTGGGTAAAATTTTCGGTTTGAGCGGACTCGATAAAATCGGATAAAATCGGGTACGAGTCGATCGTTCCCTCGGGCTAGAGGTACGAACCGATATTGGAAGCACACGAGGCTCGAGGTACGAAACTTGGACGGTCGATGCGATGCTTGGATTTTGGACGAGGCTATGAAATTATATTGTATTCGCCGGATGGCGGAAAATCGAATACGCCGTGGCAATTTGGCGCAATCTTCTCGCGAATGAAAGGTGGAAATCACAGTGATTTTGTCAGCGCGATGAAAGCGAAGAAAGCGTTTTCGCAGATCGCGTTCGGATCGAATGTCATTTGCGTGCCGTCAAAATTGAAGGTTCGCGACTGCTTCTTCTTCTACGTCGTCGACGATCTTTTTAGTGACCTGAATACGCTGGTTCTGCGTATGTCTAGCAATAATAATACCTCTCTGTCCGTCATTATCGCGTTAATTAATCTCGAGCTTGCGCAATGGGAAGTTTGGCGAAGCGTGCGGAGGCAGAGAGAAAGATTGAATCAATGGTGGTCGAAAAACGAGCAGAAAGCCAAAATATACTCGCTCGCGAATATCAGCGCTCAGAAAATTGCGACGTGTCGAGGTTCGCGATGTTATACTCCACGGGAAAAGTCGGTTACTTTATAGAAAGGCTGCACGCGACGCAGAACAACGTTGTTCTAGAATCAGCGAAGGTCGCTGATTTTGAGCCGCTGAAAAATCGCAGCCGTTGTTTCTCCTGGAACAAGTAAAAAAAGTTGGCCGCTTCTCCGACACGTCGAAAGATATCGACGAAACGCGTGGAATCTTCAATAATTGGCCAATCTATAACTAACGTACGATTCCTACTTTCTATAATTAATCATAAATATTGGTAATCGTTTATACTTAACGATTCGAAGATGTGTCCAATATTCATCGGTATCATATCGAACGATGCAAAATTATGTAATCCGAATTTTTCAATGGATCGAAAGTTTTCGAGCCGCAAATTCGGAAGGATTTATGGAAACTTGAGAACAGGTGATCGGAGCACGGTTTATTTTCATCTTACGTAAACGTCGGACCATAAAACTCATCGAATCTAACCTCAGTTTGCCTCCCGCGATTATATCACTATTTCTACAGATGTGTCCACAATATTACGATTTCAAATTAAACTTCAAAAATATTACCGCGCGTTTCTGAAACGTGTCCTACCAGATAGGTGTAAAAAAACTGGAGGTACGAGACACCGCGATCGGTGTTAGAATTTACGAGCCGGAATTCGTGGGATGCTTGTAAAAATTATGGAAAACAGTATACAAATAAAATTATTCGGTAGTAGCCAGAACTAATCGTATAGAATAGCTGCGACCCCAAAATTCAAATCGCGTAGCCAAGACTCGAAGTATCTTTCAAGCACGTTATAATTTAATCCGACAACAGCAAATTCGAAGTCGATTTTTCAGTATCTCGGTTTTTCGAACTCTTTGCAACGGAACATCAAGGGTCAGCAGGTGTTCAGCGAAGTCAATGCGTTTTCTGCGACTTGTACAACCGATGCGACGAAATTAATTTACTTGCCGTCGAGAATTTTCAATTTAAATTAAATCTAGACCAAAAATGTCGCCATGTCCGGAAAGAAATCCGTACGAAAAATTCACCTTGTATTAAATACTGTTGGGGAGTGTGAATAAATGCAGAACCATCCGCGAGTACGACTAACAAAGATTGTAGCGTGAAATACAACACCCTAATCAGCGTCGTTATCGTCGAATAATAGGGATTGTGCGCTTCTTACGCTAAAAAAAAATAGGAGAAATTGCAAAAACGCCGATTTACTGGAGATAGCGCAAAATCGTTGGCAATGAATCATCGTTAAGGTTTCTCGTACCTGTACAAGAACTGTTACGCCTTCGAATTCGGAAAACGGCGAGGATTCGTTTGTCGAACGAAAAAAGGCTCAAGGCGACGAACATTTCTCTAATTAAAGTTCCATCCGAGTTTTGTTTCATCTGGAGAAACGGCATTTCCGGCTTTGTCGAGTTATGCCTCTGGCTTCGGTCGCGGTTTACGTACGATCGTTCGCATTTTACTCCGACGAGAATTCCAATTGTTCGTTTCGTCCGCCTGTTGCGGCGTACTTCTACGCCATCGCTTCCTCGATGGAACATTTTTGTTGTCCAGTTGACAGACCTCGTGATTCAGTACGTTTCCTTGGAGGTTGTTCTTCCGTTTCCTGGAAGAGAAAATAGTTCGGGTACAGAAATTCATTTCGATGCCGTTACATGCTGCTGCGTTTTTCTCTTTTTTCCAGCACCGCCTGAAGCATAGGCAGGCGGAGTAACGCCGGAGTATTCCGTGCGACTCGCCAGCATCTCGGCATCTGGCACAATACCAATAACGATTCAATTTGTTGCTTCGTTTTCGACCGCAAATTGCGTCTTTGCCAATTTTTATTCATCTACGATGACACAAAAAATTCATGGATCTTCTTCGTATACTTTTTTTTCCAACGACTAGCAGATGGGAACAGAATTTTTGCCGGCTGATTACGCACGGCGATTCTGACTACGTAATATGATCGCATCTCTGACATTAAAGCAGTTAGGACAAATTTATCGTCGATCCCGTTGTCGGCGATGAACGTGATGGATGTTCAAAGCGTAACTTTTGTTTTCAATTAATATTTTGCCGAATAAATAGGTACCACATTTTTTCGACAGGGTGTGCCGACGCAGCGACCAGTTTCGTCGGTTGAATTTTATGGCTTTTTTTCACGCGGTCATTATAGTGCGTGCCGGTTACGATGAGAGGCTATAAAAATATTTGAAAAATCACGAGTTGGCTTCGCAACTCCGCGCCGATGCATCAATGTCCATTCGCATATTTGACGGTTGACACGCGAGTTTCCCGTTTTCGCCGTTTGCCCGATTATGCAGGAAGCATCCGAACTCGCGCAGCGACTGCATCTCAGACGCAATTCTAGGTAATTAAAAAAATAACCTGCTCGCTGCGCCTCTTTTTGTTCTGATCTTTCCGATAAGTATTACAAAATGACCGTGGTTTTCATCTTGCGCTTCGGACGATAAATATATTTTTTCCAGTAGGGCGTGCCACCGACGTAGCCAGTTCAGCCGGTTAGTTTTTGTATTTACGGTAATTATAATTCGTATCGGTTGCGATACGGTGCTATAAAATTATAGCAAACATCGCGCGTTCGTTCCGACTTGTCGCCGCCACGTCAATGTCTATCTAGTTGGCCGATTTGCCTCGTCGTTTCGATTGCTTGGTTGCGCATCACGAGTTCGACTTATTGTTAGTGAAATGGCTGTTGCCGGAACATTTTTTGAATCCGAGATAATAAGAAAAACGGGATCCTGATCGTTTACAAGACTGACGAGTCCGGGTCACGGATCTACCGACATAAATGACCTCGAGAAATTCGGCGTGGTCCACTTCGATCGATGGGACGTAGCCCAGATCACGCAGGATGGATGCAACGAGCCAAAAGACGGAAATTTTCCCGACATCTGCCGAATATCACAATCTATTTATATACACATATACATATATATTCGTTGTTGACATCGATAACTTGTTTTTAATTATACACAGGATAATTATTCAATTCGCAGACTCATAGAAAAACTGGTAATTTTGAATTTCAAAAAAAGGATACGAACGATACGAAACATCAGGATATATCATAATTGATTGGAGTTCATTCGGGTATGCATAATCAAATAACTCGTTTTTCAGCGTTCGATGTACGCCGTCTCAACGTTCACTGCGATTGTCTCGTATCGCCGTCAAATTTACAGATTTACTTTTTCTCTCTATTCTCGGATGTTTTGTAAACGTTTATCCGGCGATTGCTGAATCGAATAACTATATTTGCGCCTTGACTCGTTATTGCCAACAACAACA
Source organism: Arge pagana (assembly GCA_963969455.1). Taxonomy (NCBI): domain Eukaryota; kingdom Metazoa; phylum Arthropoda; class Insecta; order Hymenoptera; family Argidae; genus Arge; species Arge pagana. The sequence goes on along the minus strand of OZ018310.1, from coordinate 8,265,876 downwards.
ACAACCACGTAAACTGGTACCATTTAGTATTTGTTCAGTGCGAGTAAAATGCGCGGACGTGTTTTTACGTTCCTACGATAAAATTCATTATGTATGCCGGACGCTAATTTTACTCGTAAAAACGAGGATTCGGTATAATCTATAGATAGGAACGTTACGCATCTCCTGAATATTATTTTTACGAGAAATAAATGCATTTATAACGCTGCTGTGCGCGGCGCAAACGATCTGGAAAAACCTCTGCAATATCAATCGGATATCGAATAAAATCCGAAAAGACTTCGGAGAAAAAAAATTGTACTCGTTGGCTAAATTTCCTGTATCCGGTGTAGAAAATTCATGAATAGTTTTGCGAGAACACAGTTATGAAGAACGGTTTCATGCGCGTAGGGAGCTCATTTCCGATGGATGCTACCGGAACGAATTACAAGATCGAGGATCCAGCTACAGAGCCACAGTAGCTGTGGTTGGTGATTATGGCGTGGATCTAACCAAGTGTTTGAAGCGCGTATCTGGGCGATGTATACGAAATAATCGGTATGATATACAACGCGCGTTAAATTTACGAATCTAAAACTTTCCAAACGAGTTCGGCAATTAAGCGATGAAACCATTTGAAACGGTTTCCGTATCCAGCTCCCGATTCCCCTGTAATCAATGAATCGTGCGTTTGTTATTGAAAAAATCTATTGCGTATCTACGCGGTATTTCCAAGTTAAATCCCACCCGTGGGGATACGCTTTCGCACGATTCAGGATGAATATCGCCTAGAGATCGCGTAAGACCGGCGAAGCGTGTCCAACGTGTTAGAATTTTATAATTTTGAAAAATCAAGGTAAAAGTATTTTTCTGCTCGTAAATCTCTACGTATGCCAGCGGTGCGCCTTCAGGGATCGGAAGTTGCGTCTGACGTGAACGATATTTCAACAAATATGCGTACGTACGAAGCGATCTTTGATATCTGCAATCAAACATCGCACATCGGAGCGTAGTCGAGGTGTCCAGATACCGAGATGTCGGACCAAAGTTGAATCGGCAAATAATTATTGTGAGAGATTGTTCACCTTGAAAATATACACCTCGCGAGTCCCGGCTCTTGGACAACCGATCGTTTCATGATATCGGAGTGCCTTTTTCGTCGATTTAACGAGATACGCGTTGCTCGCGGAATTCGTAGTGTTCTTACATTTTTTTGGTGACAACGTGCATAAATTGCACCGTCGACAATGCATGGGAGGATACGCGTCGATGCACCTACCATCGAAAGCATTTCAATAACAATATCACATAAGTGAACTAGAATGCGGGTTTTTTCTTCGAACGCGACAATAGTCACGCGCGAGAAATCATTGGTGGGTGGAGAACTAATGAATATCAGATCACCAAGTAGGTACTGAATTACTTTATGGACGACAGTTTAATTGCGGGAATCGCAAAGCGGTGCGGTAAACTCGACAGGCGACTCTCGTAGATATTTCAACTCTTTACCAAGCTACTCGCCACAGTTCCATATCTTCTATGCCACGTTTTCTCTACAGCAGGTAGTAGTGAAACTCGCAGCGGAGATACGAAATGATATTAAAAATAGGAAATAGGAACGAAGCTGCGACGATCGTAGGTAGGTACATTGCTGCCTTTTATTCGTGCGTAACACGCACAGTAAATGTACAGTCGTTTATATCGGAATATTCTCATCGTTTTACGATGTAAGTGTACCTACTTTGTTGTGTGGAAAACGATCGAAATCGTGTCAATTTCCACGCTTCGTGAGTCCAGGAAGAGAAGTATCACCCCGCGTAAAATATAATGTCGAGAGCGGCTAAGTGTGACCCTCAGCGATATAAGTATGTCGCGACACGGTGAACAGCTCGTGCATTTCAATACACGGGAATAATTCGTTTTCTAAGTTATACCACTACGTTGTCGAGGTATAATAAGGATATTTCTCATTATTTAACCTCCGTGAAAGCATTTTTAAAAATACTATGATCGTTGATAAGGATCTCGCGCGAAGGACGATCTGAGATAAATATGAATTATCATGATTAACGTTCGCAGCCTTGTAGGCTCAAGCGACTGTCGACGCTAGGAATGTCACGGAGACGAAGGGTTTGCAGATCGCGTGTAACCTGCGTATTACGTGCGATAATGAAATCTGTATCATCTCGAACGATCACGATCGAAGAATGCAATAACTACTCTGCGGTAGATAGTAATTATCGCGTAATTGCCCTCGTTGCCATCGGAATAAGATATGAGATTTGAAAATATTTCATAAGATTTTCCTCGACACGATATAATTATCTAAACCGGTGAACATATCTTCGTAGTGATTAATTGTATCTACACGCTTAACACATCGCTTCAACGAGTGACGCGAAAGGAAAACAACGTAGGATATTATTCCTTGAATGCGGGTGATTTTTGTTTGCCTTGTATTCGCAAGGAAGACTACTAATATAATAGGACATCGTTGACATTTCCGTTATACCGCGATTGCATTTCCGTTAACCCGTAGAATATGACGCTGACACGCAACAGGTATATTTCCCATTCTCTCGTCGTGCTACTTGTTTAAGGTCCCGTGAATTTCGCAACGACCTCGTCGAGGCTGTACGATCGACGCTCGCTATCTAATCAGCGAACCTCGATTCACGCTACCTTTACAGGTGTTACGCGAATCCGTGAATCGACACCCATCGATCCAATGAACGGACATTAGTGCCAAGGGATTCACTTTGCTCGCAGCTGTACATATACATTAAACGTTACGCATCCGGCGACAAGGTTATCGGTGTAGAAAAACGGTGCCTAGAGCGTGAAAGAAGCGTGTAACCCAATAATGGTTACAGGGAGACCGACGAAATTTTATACTACGCAGAAACGAAATGCCACAGAATGCACCTATTGATTGTATTTGTACCAGTGTTCGACGTACGTGTAATAAGTCAGTCTACTGTTTTGCCCGTTCTTTGTTACTGATCCTTCCCGTAACTAGACGTCGATCGCGCGTGTAACAAAAGTATTCGTGTAAGAGTTGAAACCGATATTGCGAGAAGTACAATCAGTAACTCTCCATTCTATTTTCATCGAATTTTCACCATTTTTGTCGACTTATCGATCGAATGCAGTGGCGATGTTCCGTGTCGAGTGCGTTCGAGTGCGTTGAATGACAGCAAAGTGTACCACGTGACCTCGCTGTACGGGACTAACACACGAGCCAACGTATAACCCGTAACGTCTCGGCGACACTCGCGCCATCTGTGAAATTCCGTATAATCTGTTTGCCGTGCGTATTTGTGAAAATAATATTGTGTGTTCGATGCGAGCGATAAATAAATTGACAAATTTACTCGGAACGAATAATTGTACAGACGTGAATGCATATCCGTTCGTGAAATCGCTTGAAACCAACGGAACAAGAACAACAACACTCAACGAATAGTTAATAGTTCAAATATGGCGTCTTTGTCTAGGTTATGAATTCATAACGTATTTTTTCGCCGATTTTCATATATTATCTCGTACCTAACTTGCACTTTGATATCAACATTGGTCGATTGTCTTGATGCAATTGCTACTGAAAAATGAAATTGATGCGAGGCACCTGCGTCATAATCACACTTAATTCTGGATAGTTATAAGAAATGTTGATTTATAAAAATACTCGCGTGGATTTAATAATGTTGTAACAGTCATTGATTTCGCAACGGATTTTAATTGAGGACAGATCTTCAATTAAATAGTAGAGAACATATTTTTCATCGATAATTATTCGTCACTAACGTTTTGCGGTAAGTTGTGTTAAATGTGATCTTTATCATTTTTTTAAGACAAATATAACGTTCTGAAGTAGAGTGTCCTCCTTTCAAAAAGTCTCGTTCAAACTCGAAGAAAGTTGAGCTCAGCTGCCGTTGCACGAGCGATTGTCCTGGACACTTATTTAGTTACAATGGATGAGACAATCAGTTGGATATCATATTGTCAACAAAATTATTGCGCTCGTTCCATTTGCATGTCGCGTAATAACAGCTGTTTTTACCATCAAATAACATGAGATGTGGATTTTTGACTAACGCGGTATTGAAATACGAGGAAGTATCTTGAAGATGCACGATTGACAAAACAAAACTGCGGATCTTTGAAGAATATGTTTCACTAAATTAAAGCAATTTCATTTCAGCTCAGAGAAAAAAAACCAGATGAGATGAAAATTTTGTTTTTTCTTCCATTTCTAGGATTCGTTTTCTTTGATGAAACATATTACTACAATATGCAGAACATTTGAACAAGTACGGAGAATATGAAGAGTAACGTAAACAAAGAAGACATCGAAGGAAAAAAGAGATATGTGTTTTTCTCAGATCCAGATGTTATTGCCAGACGTGCTGAATCTACAGCAGCAGTAAGATTCATTAGTCTTATTGATATAATTTAAATTTGAAAATGTGAGAATGGAAGGTGAATCTAATCTCGATATTTCAGGCGTCGCAGGCCTTACAAAAGTTCCACATTGTACAACAAATTGACCCGAATGTAAGTCACAGCCAATCAGAAATAACTGGAAATGTGCAATCAAAAACAGATTTAAAAGGATTAGAAACGCTACTGTCTTATCATCCTGTACAGCCTTATCCGTTCACATTCATAACTGCTGTTAAACGAAAACTAGCGCTTAGTATGCACGCAGAAGCATGCAAACGAGCCTATGAACCGGACAATTTCAATAGCATCCAAACCGCAGACTTGAATACGAGTAATACGAATACAGATTTTAAACACGGAGTGAATCACATGGCGCAAAAAATGGATTTTATAAAACCACTGAAGATTCCTGATTTGAAAATTTCTCCAAAAACGTTGGACTATTCTCAGAGAGATAATTTCATCGGAAAAGAAATCGTACAACCTTCGGCGTCACTTTCCGTAAAGAAGTTCGATGCTCTAGGGCTCGATGACGTGCTAGCATCGAGTAATAAGTCTCCTAAGAGTGGAGAGAAAGCACATCGCAAGTTAGATTTTAGCTTACTCGAAGGTTCGCCCATGAAAAGTTGCGATAACGTTGAACAACTGAAAGTACCAGATTCCGCCATCAGCTTGAACAAAAAGAAAGAACATGCTAGGGATAGTTCTAGAGAAAAGGAGAACAGATCGAAACGAATAAAAAAAGATGACTTTGGTTTGGCAAAGAACGAGGATCATTATAATGAAATTCCGAGGAGGTCTAAGACATCCAGACATCTTTCCAGGAGAGACGTGGATGAGGTCACAGATTCATTTTTCGGAATGTTCAAATCTGAAAATTTCCTAAGCAATGCACCGAGAGAGAGTGATTTTATGTTTAGAAAACCAAAGAGTAAAAACTTTGTTACTTCCACTGTGAAGAAGCACGACGATAGAAGACGTAGGTCGACTAGTATGCAATCAACGAGGTCAGCACAGGAGTCCTCGTCAGAAAGTAAAATCAGAGAATACGATGACGATTCTAACTCTGATAAGAACATTAAGATGCTCGATAGAATTACGACAAGGGAAAATTACAAGCCAAAGTCTTCTGAAACCGTCGAAAGCAGGAATACTATTCAAAATTTTGCTATGTCGCGACCATACGAAGATCGTAAATACAAAAACCAGGAGCCATCTACGTCCAAACAGCAAGAACAGTTCTTGAAATTATTACCTCAAAGTCAAAGTAAACAGTTCGACAGTTATTCCAAGAGTCAAACAAAAAAATCCCACGAAAAACAAAAATCATCGACCAGTCAATCCGGATCAAAAATATCCCATTCAATGTTGGAAAGCTCTGAGGATGTGAAAGGCACATCAGGTTCCAGCATTGGTTCGAAAGATGCGATTAATTCATCTAAGACAGAGGCAATAAGTAAAATGGACGACTCCGTGCGAACAGAAACAAGATCGCAACCGCTGAATAAGACCGAAGAATCCCTCGAAGTTGAACAGCCTGGTCGCAACCCACAGCTTTTCAGTCAAACCGAGAGGTTTCATTTGAATGTCGATGATTCTTGTAGAATTGAAAATTCCTCGAGTCACAAGGTGGACGCGATTACGAACTCGCAGGACGGTTCTATGAACGAAATCGAAACTTTTGCGAGCTCCAAACAATCAAACTCTAGTCCAGATTACAAAAGTTCTCAATCTCAGTCCTTCTCAATAATCTTAGATCCGACTAAGATTTCCTTCAGAGATGAAAGTTCCGAGGAACAAGCTGAGTTTTGCAATTTGGTTACACCTGATATCAACTTAATTCCACGTTTCAAGAGAAAAAAGAATGTCGCGCACGAGCAAGACAATGAAACGGATGTAAAGAGTCTCAAGCAAAAAGCGTCTAATTTCCAATCGAAAGACGACGGCACTCAATTGGTGAGATACAAACCCATCTTCCCGGCCTTTGTCAATTGACATTGTTTTTCATGTATTACGCATTTCAGTTACACCCGACGGCTTTACACATGCAATTCCAGGCGGAATTAAATTTGTTAGACACTTTCAATGAATCGCTGAGACAAGTAACTGATGTTGAGAAATGTTTGTACAGCGTGAAGCACGATCAAGAGCAAGACTTTTTACAAAAACAAAGAGAATTAGAGATAAAGAAACAATTGATACTAATGCAAAGTGGTAGAGATACCATTGATAACGAACGATATCCAATCCATCAAAGCCGACCTTTGTTGGGATCTACGGATAATAAAAGTTTGTAACTTCCTCCCATTTTTTTCTCTAAATATCTCGTGTCCTTCGGTGACTAGTGTTAATGGAATATTATCTTTATGGCAGACGAGTTTATACAAGGTGCTACAAACTCCAGCGTCAGGGACAAAATTAACGAGGATAGCGCAAACATTGAAACACTACAACAAAAGTGTGTTAACAATTCGAGTAGCAAATGTGGACCAGATTTAGAGCGAGCTAAGCAGCCTCAGAATGCGAAGGAGAATAACGATTATGGTACACGAAAAAATAATCGAGTATCCGTCCAAGTGACAGAAGTTCAAACTCAGACGGCGAATGATATTGCGACCCAAACAGAAATTCCACGAACTCGTCGAAGACACGTAAGTATAGAAATGTAAATAATTTAGCGTTGAGTCATCGACACTTAGGACTAGTTTCCCCAAGAGATAAGAAATGTACATCAACAAAGAAATCTGTCCACAGAACCCACAGGGAAGACAAATATCTGGTATAACTTATCAAAGAGGCTCCTCAAATATTACTGATATTCCTCAACTGTCTCTTGAATCATTGGATCAATTTGAAGATTTTGATCAAATAGAAAATATCTCGCTGCCTAACAGAATGCACACGATGTCTGAGATTAGCTTACACGAAACAACTTCGTCGATACGAACAGAAACTGGGACTGAGATCAGCATTTCGACCAGAGACGTCACATGTTCGTTCAACAAATATCTGGATTCGGAGGTAAGTTTCTCTTATTTGTTATATTTCAAATTTCCATGCTGATATTAGACAAAAAAAATATAGACCTGAGTATTCACATATCGTAATAATTGTCAATTAATCATCGATATAATGAACTTTCAGTTGGTTCAATTGATAAAAGATGAGAAGCAAAGATATGACGAAATAGAAATGCTGTTCAAGTCGAGAGAAAAGACGTTGAATGATCGTACAAAGAAGCTAGCCAAATTGGAGGAACAAAAACGTGCTCTACGCGATATGGGTCAAGACAGTAGAATCAGTTCTGTCAAAAAGAAACAAAGAGCTCTACTACTAAAACTGCAACAAGAGAAAGATGAAATGAATAGGTATGTACACGATACTGAATTGCTGAATCGGTAAATTTACACCTTTCAAGATCGTTGTTATATGTTATTCGCGAAGGTTGAAAGAGCTTCACAAGAAAGCTAGCCAGGAACGAAAGCTAATGTTGCAAAAGCAAAGAAATATGTTGAATCCGCAAATGTCGACGAAAAATATATTGACCAAATTAAAAAGAAGCGCGGATAGCCAATCTCCTCGCCGATTATCAGGCCCGATGAAAGGATATGACATTAGAAGTCCAAGTTCAATGAGTTCTTTGGTGGATTCAGACAAGTCGCAACTGGACCGTTCGCACATTGAAATGCCGAGTCAAACGTCCGAAGCTAAATTGCACAAATGTGAAGCCAGAACTGAGTTCACTCCTGTGATTCACGAGGTGCGATTGGTGATGATGATTTAGTTAATTAGAAAACAAAAATAACTTCGTAGTATCATGGTTTCAAGCCACTTTTTTTTAGGGGCGAGACATCAAATCATGTAACACTGACAACTATTATAATGTGACGGAACCGTCAGACGCTTCGCAAATAGAGTCGAATAAATCTGAACAGGCGTTTGAAACGAAACAACAAAAAGTTTTGTACAAACCTGATTCCAAATCAAGATACGAAGCAAGGTCTTGTAAATACAAAGAAAAAATGCCGAAACCAGACTGTTTGTACTACGCGTCGCACGGAGTTGACGGGGAAGCTAATATGGCGAGTAAAAAATCTATAAAACTGGACAGTTTGACCAGTTCAGACAAATCGAAATTGAAGGAAAATATCAAGCCAACGACAAGTGACTTGGAGAAATCGATTACTGAAAACATCAAATCAGAGTCCGATACGTTGGTGGACGAATTCTCCAAACGTTCGAAATCTTCGCAAGCAACAGAAGTTCACCTAGAGTATACGAAACCGAAAAAGGAGAAAGAAACGTTGCTTCAGAAACATATATTCGATACGGAAAGACCAAACACGGATTCGGATACTATTCCAGAGGAAATAAGTTTAAAACGATCAAAATCGTCACAAGTAACCGATGATACGTTCGAAGCGAGTTCTAAGAGTTCGAAAAAAGCGCAAGCTTCACCTATCGTTGGGAAGGATTCTTTGTCGAAGAAATGTTCGAGCAATCCTAAACTAAAATCAAGTTCCAAGAGAAAAGGCTCCAGAAGCGTGAAGTCCAAGTCATCCGCAGATGTATTGTCGGAGAATATTTTACGATCAAAATCAAGCTCTCAGATATCAGACGAGATTATGAAACATCATAACAAAAGATCGAAGCTGGAGAAAAATGAATTTTTAACCGAAGAAAATTATGATAATTCTGTGCCGGAGGGTATCGATGCAAACGAGAGCCAAAGTTCACTGCACGCTTTGGTAAAGCATTCTAGAGCCGTCAAGGAGAAGAACTACGCGCTTTTGAGAAATATAGCTAACGATCACGAGCTCAAAGAGAATCTCTCGCGAAAGGATTTAGAGAATTTGCGGAACGTCACACGAAGAGAAGAGGAAAATCTGCCAAACGTTGGGAACATGTCTACTAGATCGCAAGTCAGCACGCTCACCATATCACATCACAGTTCGGGCGAAAGTGAAAAGAGTTACTCGAGATCCGTTGTCATCAGAGCTCAAGACCATCATTTCAGAACTTCAAAAAAACTTGAACAGTACGTACTATTTCCGTCACACGACTCTCTCCATTTGAGGAATTCATTGGTAGAGTTACGACTATCGCGCGATTTTCGTTTTTCAAATCACGTATCGATCATAACTTGCATGTTTGCAAGTCGACATTCCGCATTCCTTTTAGTATCACGTTTATACGTCCAAATAATTACAAATAAAATAGAGAAATCACAGCGAAATTCTGAATTCGCGCGAGTGATCTAATAATAACTTAGAAATGTGTATTCGCTGCGAAGTTAACTGGTAAAAATAGATTACCGGCTACGCTTCTCTGCATCGCAAGGCAGAACTCGAGTGTTTGCAATCTTTCCTACTCGTGAAATTTGACAGCCAACGTTTTTGGTATATTCCTCTCTTGAACAGAATGTTTACTTGCGTACCAATAGAATCTTGATGTTAAAAAAATAAAAGTCTTTTTCTCGGAGAAGTAACCAATAATTGTTATACACGCTCTGTTAACGTGATGAAATCTGCATTTTTGAGAGCTTAACTATTTTTATCTGATGGTGCGAGATTCTGTATTTTTTGTTGTGTGGATACTGATTTATCAACGGTATAGGATACTGACTGCTCGAGAAGCTGCACTGACATCGCGTAGAAATTGTGTAGAGGGGTGGATTGCATGGCATTCGCGACTTCGCGCAGAGGAAAGTCGCGTAGCCCGCATGGAAGAAGCGGCACATAAGCTTGTGAGCGCGACCTCCAATGCTCTGTCATATCATGGTAAATGTTCTAATCTCAAATACCCATGAGACGTTGTATCGATAATTAAGTTTTGGTAGAAGTTGACCGGACAAGTGCACTTTTAGATACCACTGGATCGTCGGATACGAGCGACGTGGAGAGCCGCATCGGGGTATTGGCTGAAAAATTGGCAGAAAGACGAACCGAAATGGCCAGACTAAAACGAGAAGCGAAACGTCAGGCCAAACAGAGACTGAAGGCATTGGAAACTAATCTGCTAAACCAAATCAAGGTAACCTACAGTATTTGCACTGTTCGATGAAATGAACTACGTTCGATGCCAGATGCCATCCATCATCACAAGCTAAACTTTTTTTTAGAAATACGACTCGACTATCCATGAAATGCGAAAAAAGCTAGAGTCCAAGAGGGGTGAAATGCTGCACGATGGATCGTCAGAAAAGCTAGCCATTGAATCAAAATCCTTGACAGACTTCAAAATACCAGACATTCCAATCAAGAGAATAAAAGAGATCTACAACAAAAATAGCGACATATTGAAGTCACGCTCGGATTCTGAATTGAAATCTATTATTACCGATAAAAATCAACAAGATTCCGATGATATTTGCATCAGCGAACGAGCCACGTCCTCTGCAAGCCATAAAAAGTCGTCGAAATCAACGATTCCAGAAGTTACAGATTTATCCGACGGTTCAAGTTTTGAGAAAAAAGTCACGACTCAGAGCATCCAATCGATCTATGAAGACTCGAAAGTGATGTCGTCGATGCAACCGGACATTATAGCGGAAGATATTAATATTCAATCAGATTCTGACAAAAGTGAAGTTCACGATTATGCATCAAAGGCGAAACCCTTGTCTGATGGATCCCACAACGAATTGCGCAGTCTCAGTTCGAAAACGAAATCCAGCTTGAAATATAGCAACGTCGAAGAAATTTTGTCGAAATTAGTTAAATCCAAAGTGCCGCAAACGAAAAATACAGATCGAAGTCAAGAAGCAGATACTATTTCGGAAAATCTTCAAATCGAAACATCTGCAGAAGAAGTAGCTTCAGAATCGGTGGGAACACCGCCTCGAACTGAACACTCGAATCAGGGCGATAATTCCATTCGGGAATCTATTTCTGAAGCCATTCTCTCAGAAATTCGATCGGGACCCCTGGAGAAAAATAGCTCGGCCTCCGATAGTAGTTCGCAAGTGGACTCATCGGCATATAAAGTTTCAAAAAAACAGGAACCCATTGACGATCTTGCTCGCGGATACAAATCGAGGCATGGTAAAGAAAAATCGCTATCGAGCGAAGACAACTTGATCCAGAGCGAAGAGAAAATATCATCGAAAGTCGATAGTTACGATTCGTTTGTATCGAAGAATACTACTTCGGACGGAAGACACGGGGAAAAAAGCAAATCAATGGTACTAACACCCAAGACAATTAGCGAGGTACCGTCGTCCGGACATATCGCAGATTTCGAATCGTTGGAAGCAAGATATGCGATCGATGAAGAGGTGCACGATGAAAAATCTCAAAGCAAATCGCAATCGCTGTCAAAAAAACTCAGTTACTTGGAGCTGGGTAATAAAAACTTGAACGATGACATAAGCACGCTTGAAAATGATTTGAAAGCTCTTTCTGAAATGATGTCCCAATTCAGTAAAAAGTCAGACAGTAAATTGAAGACTCAAGTTGTGTCAGATATCGAGAGAAATAGCACAACGATCCCTACCAATGATTCCCCGACGTCTCGCGACGTATCGGATGAGGATTATCAAAATTTGGACGAAAAAGACGTCTCCGTTGTAAATGAGAGCCTGAAAAGAAATTTGCTTTCAAAAATGCAGGCTTCCGAGGAGCAAGAAATTGGTATGCCTTCCAACCACAACGCCACGTATGTCGTGAATTACTCGCAGGATGATCATGATCTGATTGAAAAAGATCTGACTGCACAAGTCACAGAGATAATGTCGAAAATAATGCCCGAAGACGAGTCACGCGTGCCAACGACCAGTCATGAGAATGACATCAAAGCAAGAAGTCGTGAAATTTTGAACGAAATTGAGAAATCAATAATATCTGAGCATGCAAAATCTCCTGAAAGCACAAGCAGAGCAACGGATATTAAAACGAACGAATACACACCGTTCAGTCAGAACAGGGAATCTATAAATGAGTTTAATTTTTCGAGAAGCGAAAATGACTCTGGAACAGAGAACATTACCGAAGCAATTGATGCGGAATATTCGGAAGCCCATGGCGAAGTTTTTCCAAATTTGGAACAAGAATTCTGTACCGAATCGAGAAATATCTCTGAAGCGAGCGAGCATTGGAATAAATTGGAATCAGGCGAATTCGAGAAAAAGATGAACGCTGCAGATGAAAGTCTCCCTCCATTCGTGGAATCCCAACAATATAGCTCCACACCAAAGGCAACAAAAGTCCAAGATAGCATGGATGCTACTATTGAATTACCCGAATCATCGAAAGGTGCGATGCAGACAAAGATGCAGCGAACAGAGGATATTTCTAGGGATCCGATAGATCTAGCAAATATGGGAAGGACCAATTTAACGTACGAATTGATTCGAGACCCGGAATACGAAGATATATCTGAGGAGAGTATGGAAGTCTCGGAGATCATGGATCGATCGGAATCCCAAAGATCTGACAGATTCTCTCAAAAATCCAACAGACTTCCGGACAAATACGAAGTTCAGCAAAAATCTGAAGATGTTTTGCGAATACTGGATGAAATAACCCAGACATCGAGCCAGACCTTTGCTCAGCAGTCAGAGCAATTGCAAGCCCATGAAGATCATAGAAAAAAAATAGATGAACTACTCCACAGATCTCAAAAACTTTCGGAAAATTTTGAAGCGTTGATAAGGAAACCTGATGAAGCGATGCGAGAATCAACTTCTGATGCTGTTGACATCTCAGAATCGCCCCTAAGTAATTTCCAACAGGATGAAAAAGAGAATAAATCGGTTGCAGAACCTTGCGATGATAAAGTAAATGTAACAGAAAAGTCCATCGATGCTAACCAATCCTGGACTGCTCCGAACACCACCGAAGACTTGAAAAGCGAACCGTTCATACATGAGCAAGAGAGCAATATTGAAACTAAATCACGAGCGACCGAGCACCAAGCTGAAGCAGTTGAGAATGCAACGGAATTTGATGAGAGAAAGCAAACTGCTATACCACCTCAATCTGATGCAATTGAAACTGTAGACCTTCAATCAAACGACGAGAAACCTTCTCGAACATCACAAGAAGAAGTGCGAGACAATACCCTGCTGAATACCAAATATTCACCATCGAAGTCTTATCGAGGAGCAGAAGATCTCGACGACGAGTCACGGATAGTCGAAGTTGCGAGTGAAAGTATATCAAAACTATCGAAAGACAAGCAAGAGGATAGAGCATCCGACAGCAACGTGATATCCGATAATACTGCAAGCGAGGTATCGAAATCAGAAGAAATTACATCCAACGATCCTGACATCATATCAGGAGAATCTAATGACGAATCACAGTCGTTGAATCAACAATTACCAGAGTCGCAAAAACCTGATTCCACATCGGAGACGCTGAAAATTGGTTCGGACGTCTTTCTCAAGGATGATAACGAAAGTCTAGATAAAGCGAAGGAATTTCTGGTACCCGTATCCTCTCTTGAACGAATTACACCCGAAGGTGGTGAGCTAAAGATAACTGCCGCAGAGGATGTCGAGGAACTATCAAGGGAAGTCGGAGTTGTTCCGCAGAAATCTGAAGATTCGTCAGAAAAAACAAATGAGACTGAACAATCAGACGAGGTTTCGCGAAAATCCGAGGATATCTTACAAAAATATGACGTTGATCTACCATCAGAATCTAGCGAGGATATCGACACACCGAGAAGCGTGTCCGAAATCGAAATGGACTCGCCAAGAGATCCTAACGACTCGAGGTTGGAGATCGAAGTTTTGGATGACGACTTGTTGGAGAACGATGGTAATTTTACCAGTCAAAATGTGGAATCAACGACAGAGTTTCACGCTGCACCTCAGATCGTTAGTACATCGGAAAAAGATATCGAAGCTATGATCGACAAATTAAAAGGTAAAGCTTCTTTGTTTGATATATTAACAATTTACAAAAGGAATATCAACATCGTCACACGTTGCTTGAATTTTTTGCTACAATCAATTCTTAATGTAGAACACTCTCCGAAGAAAAATCAGCTTGATATGTTGAAATATATGGTGTGAATAATATTCTCGAACAATGCCACCAACGACTATTAGAAAACATAAACATTTATACACTAGAATTTGCATTCATGTTGATCATCGAGTAAATCGAATGAATAAATTTGGAGATAATTATCACCGAATTCATTTAATTTTCAACGTAATGTTCAGGTAGCAGAGGATTGATACTACGTAGTTTAGTATAAGGGCAGATACATGAGAGAGGTGAAACACAATCACAGAACATTCACTTTTTTATCTTTTTCCATCTAAGAATTTGGCAATGACTATCAATGTTTAGCTGTAAAAAAAACTTTCTTTTGATTCGCATCAATTTTCGCAATTGCAAAAGGTCCATAAACTTAATATCTCCGTTACATCGCTGGTATGAACACTTTGAATTATACATTTTGACTGAGACTTAGTTTTGTATGATATTATTTCTGTGTGCTCTCCGTTTATCGATCAGTGAAATTTCCATGACACTTGTTTGCTACTGTGTAAAACTGTAAGGCATTTGTGGTATAGCCATATGTTGTTTATTTTCAGAATAACAAAATCAAGACAAATTTTACCTCGAAGGTAATTTTTTTTACAAAACTTGGAATGTACCGATCATTGAGTCGCTCTTATTGTTCGATTAAATGTCGCATGAACGTACGATATTCGTTTCTTTACGCACACGAAATAATCTCTATGCATTATTTGACAGTCAAAGCATGAAATACAGTAAATACGTGGGTTATGCGTAGAATAATTATCAGACAGTACATAATCCATGTGTCCTGAATACCTTCACTATCACTAACCATTTGCTAGTTATTCCATACATCTAAAATATTACGTGTCACGTTTTATTTGTGATTAGTCAACCTTTCAGAAAATCTTACAGAGGATCAAAATTTTAATTCTACATTTCAAACAAAAAACCAAACGAACAATATATAGACTTTTCACCTCTATGGAATGACCCTTACGCTCAGCGTAGCTTTATAATGTGTGAATACCACTAAAAAATAATTCAATATACCAGTCATCGTCCCCAAAGCACTATCAGACGTAAGCTGTAGATCTATCCTGTTTATAATTTGATGAATCACATAAAGATGATAACCGAATGAAACTGACGGCGTACTCTATCCGATCGATCTTCACCTTTATTTAAAATGTTTAGTGTCGCTGGAGCAGCCCGGCTTGGATGTTGCAGAGTTGGAGGCAAAATTACTTCGAATTCAGCAACTCCAAATTGAATTAGAGGCAAGTGATCGGTTATATAATTTCAGAACGTTTATTGCGTGCGGAGCAAGTGATCCTGATGATTCGCTAATTTTTCAGATAAAAAAACTCGAGGCAGAGGAAGTTTCGTACTACGTTCGGGAAATTCCCAACAAACCACCTCCGCCATACACACCACCCAGCGGTGGACGTTTGCCCGTATCGCAAACCTCGCCGTTGCCTGCACCAGCTGTGGTTCCAACGAACGTCGACGACCTAACATCGTTTACGGAGAGAGCTACGCTACTGATCTACGAAGCTAAGCAGGCCGGAGAAGATATAACCAACTTGGAACCACCATTGGAAATTTGTCAACTGAGCAAAGACAACAACGAAACGGCCAAGAGAGACAGGAGAATATACAATACGTTTTTGTTTGATCTGTGCAAAGAAACTATATCAGAAGTTTATCAATCGGAGTACGAGAAACCGGGACCAAGTTGGCTGAAGCCGAACGCTAAAACGAAACCAACCGTGAAAATTCCGAAAACTGTTGAGATTTTGAACGATTACGTGAGTAAGGAAGTTGCAACTCTGTTCGGCTTCAAGACGAAATTGCAACGGGAGAATCTGGTAATGCGATGGAGTAGAAAGCGACGCGACAGAGTAGACGAACTTCTAGCGAGGGAAGCACAGGCAGAGGAGGATGAATGGACGAAATTCCATCACGACGAATTGGCTGTTAAAAATGAACTGACGAATATGATATTAGATTCTTTGATACTCGATACAGCTAACGTCGTCAAAATAGCTTATATGAAGAAACGAAAAGTGATAAGTTAGTTGTAGGATCGGTAAAATCTCATAGAATATCATCGAATTAGCTGATATCAAAGATTACTGATTCGGTCATAGGATTCATAAACGAAGACGTATCACCCGTGTTCCCCTCTCCGAAGTACCATTACGGTTGTCACACTATTAATCACTGGCGGTGTGTGGGTATCGAAGCCGCAGCATACATCGTACGTATAATTCTCTCGACTGCCATTCATAACTCGTTTCCAAAGCCATAATCTTCGTTCGCCAATTTTTTTATTACTCGAGTCATACTATGGGCTGGTTCCTATTCTCTTTGTATACGAATTTTATCACCGGCAACAAGATCGCACGAGTTTCACCATCGGAGAACAGCTATTACCATTGCCCAAGACTGGCCAAACATCAACGTTATGCAAAGGAACTGACGTTTTCATAATCAATGAAACTCAAATCAAAAGTGTAAATTTGTCAGATGTTATTTTTTCCTATGTTATGTTAGTTATTTATTTTATTGTAACGTTGCTGGACTGTAGACAATTAAGAAGTAGTAATAACGGCACGATACGCCGCGCTCAACTCTTTTGTGAAATTAATGAAGAAAATTGTCAAAAGACTGAACACAGGGACCATTCTAATCAAAATTGTTCCCAACTTTTCGAATCTGTTGGTCCGACGAATGAATTTTTTCAAATGTTAATACTAATAATATCTGGACGATCAGCTGACAACGAAATTATCATTCGATCACGCGTAGAGAGATTTTCATTCATTCACGTTGCCAATTTTAATTGAACAGCACGATTAGCATGAATAATTTTTGTGGAGAGGTTTTCTCGAATTTTGTGTTAATGGTTGTGATGTGTATATATACACATGTGTATGCGTATATATATATACATGTGTATGTATATGTATGTATGTATATATATAGTAAATAGTAGTACAATTTACAATAGACGTCTGTATCCCGTAAACAGTAGAACAATGCAATGCAATATTATACCACAGAATACCAACGCAGTTTAAGAATATTCCGAATTAAGAAATATTGTAGATATCTTACCTCTCATCCTCTTTCACGAAAAAGCCGTAACACCATCAGGAAATTACGATTCCTGCCCCGCAATGAAATACGTTGCCGTCGCGACGAAAATTGATATTGAATCGTCAAAACGCTAAATATTACGTCGTACTAGCGGCACGCATTCTGTTGCGAATGAAATTGCGTACTGTTAAAACCCGACGTCTCCTTCAGAGAAAAATGTAAAATCGAAACGGCGTAGTCTTTTAATTAATTGGAACTGTACCGATAGCTGAATAGGAGTCTGATTACGGGCTGTAATTGTATACCACGCGTGACCGTGGCTCGTGTTAAGAATCATTATATTAAGAACAATAATTGAAACGTTTGTGTACGTAGTTGGATATGTACTTACATTAAGTTATAATATATTTTATAATAAACTACGACGAAAGATGATTGAATTTACTCACTCGCGCGGTCCAGTTTATTTTCCACCTTTCATCCCGTTTCACGCGCGCGATAATTTAATCGCGTCGCGAATCTTTGATATCACGAGCAATAAATGGGAAAAGTTTGTCAATCGGCTCGTCTTGGGCGGCACGCGAGAAACCGGCTCGACTTCCCGAGCGAGACTGACGAACGCACCGCTGACTGCCGGTGCGAACATTTGGTGAAAAAAATGTAAACGCGCAACGCTCCATGATCCGTTGTGTACAAATCGCGCAGCTAAGCGTATCAAGCACGTATATTCGCAGAATTTTTGGAACACAAAAACACAGCGCCGCGTATTATACGGACGTGAAAGAATTCTTTGAATTTAATACTTCCAACCCCATATTTATTTCGGCAATGCCTTTTATATGAAAAAGTACAACACCATTTCTCGAAAGGGACAATATATTTGTAGGGGTAGTGCAAACAGACCATAATAAGGTTATGATTACTTAAATATAGGAAACTTAATCGTAGAAATATGGATCTTAACGTAAATTCATAACAATAAAATACATTTAACGCTGAATAAAAAAGTGTATATATTATTTTATGCTCTTAAATTATTATTTCATCTCGATTTCATTATTAGATATATAGCAACATGCAAACGTGATTTGTAACGATAAATTGAAATTCATTTAATTAATCAGCTACGAATAATCATAATCCTACGATTCTGGGTCATCGTTAAAACGTGAAATAAATTCATCGGATTCATGAAAATCCCACAACACGGGTATTTCTCCATCCCCTTCGGATTCTCCTTCGAACCAAGGTGTCGACTTGCGACGAATATATTTCTCGTTTTATACGAAAATGATATCCCGAGACTCCGGTCCCTTTGTTATAACAGTGATCGTTGACCGAGTATAATTACAAGACAAAAACAACATATTTATGTATACACACATATGTATATATGTATATACATATATATACATATATATATATATATTTAAATTATATATTTATACGTAGTATTACAGATTCTTTTCACTTACGAAGCAAGTCGAAACTAACAGTGAGCGTCGAGTATTGCTATAAGGTTTCAATGAATATTAGCATTCAGCTTTAATAGTAATTGATGTGTGTAGCAGGATCGAGTTAGCCATTGCATTGCTTCGAGACGCGCGTTACTTATCGTATAATTGTCATTGGATCAAACGTTCGTTCGTCGTTCAGAATGTTTTCCAGCACGCGTAAATCTCGAGAGGTGTTCCATTATTATTTTACGATTTCTCGATCATTCGTTACAAAATGCAGAATAAAAACGTGCGTGTCGATTTCGAAGTTGTATTTTACTCTCGTCGTCGAAATCCTCTCGGAGGCAAGAATGATAAGTTAAAAAATGTTTCACGAAATTTTTAGATCTTGCCTATGATCGAGTACTTAATTTTAATTACGATTACGATTAGAGTGCGTTCGTTTAAATTTTAATTACAATTTAGAGATTAGTTTTTAATTGGCACCAAGTACTTTGTGAATTCATTCAAGTATCGTTTATTCGATTTAGCTCTAACATTAAATTCAATTTACGATAATTTACTAAAGCAATTGCAGCAATTTAGTTTTATCCAAACAGATTCTCGCGGATCAGTTGATGCGCGTGCATCTGTCACGATAGTAAATCGCCGACGCCACCATCGACGCGATTTGCCTCGAGACGAGGATTTTTCCTAATTTGATCTTCCAATGATGGAAATCTCGATAATATCAACGAACTGCGGATATTCGTGGGATCTTCGAATTTCTATCGAACTTCCATCGATAATCGTCGCTTGGAAATGTTCACGAACGTCGCTGGTTCGTCGATCATCCAGATGAAAGTAGGCGACGCGTCGCATGATGATCAAAGCACAGAGTTTTGTTAAAATTTATCTAATATTCGTGTATGATTGTCTTTAAATCTCTGGACGCCACGCGACGCGCGGCCCTATAATAAGAAAAAGTAATCGATATCCTCGATAGTGACATCGGGCGATAATAAAGTTCATTAAAATAGCCAGCTATAAATGTATGATACAATTCATTGGAAATGAACGGACAGTAGGTATCCTTCGATTCGACTTTCCTCTTTTCGCCAAAGTTGCTACATTTTTGCCGTAATTTCGCCCTTATCGTCATCCACGAACCGAATGCTAAGTGAACTCGCGCATTTTTACCGTTTAGCGGATTAGTCTTTTCGCAGAAAATACGTTTTCTGCAGATACATACGGCATCCGCCGTGATTAAAGAGGTTGTCGGAACTCGAAGTTCCGAAATTTCACGGATCGTCATTTGCGTGCGATCGCGTCTGCACGCCATTAGCATCGTAGAAATTTCGGAAGAAACGCGAAGAATGAAACGAAATGCATAATTATTCGCAATAAAAATAATAACAAATCAACAAAATATGCGTATATTGAAGATGAAACAACATATCAACACTGCCGGAAAAAGATTAACTAGATATATTTTACAATATTATCTTTTGAAATATATTTTCTATGTATATATGTGTGTGTGTGTGTGTGTGTTTGCCTATAGTGTGTGTACCGATGTATATATATTCATATGTACATATTGCATATATTTATATATACACCCGATTTGCACATTCGGATCGAAACCCAACGTTATTTATTTCGTGTGAAGACTAATTTGCTGCAAGAATCGGATCGTTTGAGTGCGGTGTTGGTTACATTCACCTGCGGATGGAGTTTTTTTTATTCGATAGTTGTAACAACGACGAGGGAAATTTGTAATGTTAGCATGGATTTGAAAATGTCGTTTCGAGAGAAGTGAAAATTTTCCATACGCAATTATAGGCAGGGATTTGTAACGCGTTAATAAAAAATAGAAGTATTTATAGAAAATTTGTTCGAAAATTGAGTCGCATGATGTCACTCAGAGTGTAGAATTGAACAGTTCACGTCAATTCCGTGTGCTTTGAAAATAGAGATAATTTCTTGTTATTTGTACCTAAGTAAGTTTGCAAGGGCGTCGACTCTGCACGCGTCGATTCTATACTCTGAAAAAATCTACGTTGTTCCGTATCGGCGCGGCGATTGACTCGACACGGCTTTCAAATCGGAGATGTAGAACCGAGACGCGTATCGTCGATGCTCAACGAAAACATTCTCAATTGTCTAAATGAAATCAACGAAATTTCATGATCCCACGTACGTATGTATGATGTCGCGCGGAAAGGTGAGAGCAGACTGTAAAGAGGCAAAGAAGATATTTAGAAACACGCCAAGAACATCCCCAGAGCAATGGAATATCCGCCAATGATACCTAGAATATTATAATATTGCGGAATATTTCTAGAATATCTTCGAACATCTCACGCGAATTGGGTGCTTATCGAGATCGTGAAGTGTTCGTTAAATCAGTCAAATCCTACGCTCCTATTTTCCCCACAGCAAGCAATTTCCATCTGATAATTACATTCGGATCGCGTAACCAAGGCAGTGATAAGGATTGGATTTTGTTCTTTGTTTGATCGTCCCATCAATTTTCGCCGTGATAAGTTCGGTAGTCACGCGTTTCCTTCTCCTACGCGTCGACCACGACTACGAAATGCAAATCGAAATTCTCCAAAGGTAGACGATCAAATTATGTCAAAGTATTCCGTTGAATTTTTGTACGCGCGAATGAAGAACTCATTGCCGGTGAAAAATAATCACGATTAAAAAATAGATATACGAATGCGGCCTGGATCACGGATTATAAGAAGAACTGATGAATACGGATAGCGATTCATCGCTGGCGTGAAACAATTTCGTTTTTACGCTACTTTCGAACAAGACGATCAATTTTTAATTTCCCATTCCACGATTTAATTTCCGATACGCGAGTATGTCGCGACTGCGTGTATCGGAACGTAAATGTGAGAAATGTGATCGCGAAACTCGAGCAACAACATAACCGACGCGATATATGCCTGTGTATGTATGTACGTATGTATGTATGTACGTATGTATGTATATAGGTCTATGCAATAGAGAGTTGACAACGTAAAACAAGTGTATAAAATAACATATTATCCAACATAGAATACACGGGGTGTTCCCTTAAGTACGTATCGTCTGTTCCGTTCTTTACCATTCGCGACTACGCGTGAATCGCTTCGAAGAGATCTCGCATCTTCGCGGTTGTTTTTTTTTTGCGTTTTTGTTTTTTAAGTAAGTGAGTGCTGCGTTACATAAATTTCTCAACGTTATAAATAAATATACATGACAATTATTTGTTTCCTCTACAATTAATCCCTAACGAACTAAGTATTTATAAAATAATTATAAATGAAACATTTGTACTTTAGCAGTATAGAGCAGTCATTTGTAATAAAATTATATATTAATGAGACAATTTTTTTTGTTTTAATTACAAAAAGAAAAACGATTCCTCCCGTAGCTCCACGTTGCGTGACGCGTTCGCGTAACGTGTGATTAATCATAAATAAATCGCAGCGTAGACGAAAAAAAAAATGTATAAAAGCGACGAATACGGTGTTTGGATCTCGACTTGTTACTCTCATTTCGGCGTCGCCAGGTTTCGGCTGTGTTCCGGTTTCTCGGTTTTGTTGCGGATTCGCCACAAATACAAATAGTTATTACAAAACTCGCTGATTTCGTTACACTTATAATTATTCTCACCGTATTCGTTGTACGTTATGTTCGAGTGAATAGCACCATTATCGAAAGTTTCTTTCGACCAATGTAAATAAACAAAAGAAGAAGAAAAAAGTAAACGGGTGGCGATTAACGCGAAAGGAAAGAAATCGGTTTAGAAGTTTGATCGAAGAATTAGAAAAGAGTCTGATAAAGGAGTAACGATATCATTTTGTCAGACGTAACAATATCACCCGATAATTTAATATTTGGCCGTTCAATTTAACTCGTAGATTATTCCAGAACTCCCGATAGCACAACAAAAATCAGGACTAGAAATTTTGAAAAGAGTTACAATTCATCATATCTGTACGACTACCGTCTAAATTACAAAACGATACGATAGATATATTAATTTGAAGAACAAAATTAAATACTTATTGCATAGCATTATTGTAACACGTTTTTCGCCGCAGCTTGAATTTCGTTTATCGTCCGTTTTCTTTGACGCAGCCCCTTCGACAGCCGAGACAATAGAGAACGTGGAAAGAAAAACGATGAAAAATAAACGCAAAAATAAGACACAATCGAGTTGGTTTGTAATCCTAATATTTGCAACTGCGGTGCGAGTAACGCGCTCCGTTAATTCTATACTTACTAGTAACAAATATATTATGTTAAACCGTAGTTTCCTTTCAATATATTAGGTAGGTATGATATGTTTATTCACAACTTGATGTGAGCGCTTAAAATTGAATTTTTTATATCGTCAAGATATGATAATAATGATATACTATGTATACGCGCGAGTGTCCGAGTGTCCGTGTGTCCTCGTGGGTGGGCGTAGGTGTGCGCGTGTCTCCGTGTACGGACGTGTTTGTGTATGTATACGTCATATTGTTATTTAAGTACAACTCTATGTAACATTAATTTCTCTAGTTAATATAATAATAATTTCATAGTAGATAATATTATTACGCAGTATTCTAATCATTGTCAGAGAATTATTAGTGTTCAGAGCATGAAAGGGTGGCTGGTTTTCGTCGGAATCGAAAATTTGATCGAGTCGCTGCTCGGAAATCTCCAAATTACATTCTCTCGATCTGCGCCAAATATGTGTTTAGCAGATCTGTTTCTCGCGTATTTTCTAGCTCTCGCGGAAAATACTCTACATCCATCTCCATCGAGATATTCTTACACCGAGGAACTCGACGTTATTTCAATTCCGATAAAAAGCCGATTAAATTTTAGTGTAATTTTCTATTCTACGTCGAGTAATAAAAATAGATTGCATAGATCAAGATTCGCAGCGCATGCGCCTAGTAGTTACACGCTCTAGAGGATTTCCTTAAGTCTTGGGGATTTCCTAGTACTTTATTTATTTTTATATATCTTTAAACTTTATATTAATATTATTATACTTTGTTGAGTGATATTTCGATTTAATTATATGCTTTTTCTTTCCCTTCTAACTGTCTCGCGACTCTTTTTACAGCTTTACGCGATATGCACTCGTATTGTAGATTGTACGCACAATCGAGTCGCTTTGTATTCTATTTTCTATTTCGTCTTGAAAGTAACGTCGTTGTCAATCGACTGTTTCTATGAATCGCGACAACTTTCGAATAAAGGATTTTTTTCCAAGATGGCTTCAGCTTTTTTTCGTTTCCTGACAGAAAATTTGA
The DNA here is from genome assembly GCA_963969455.1 of Arge pagana. Classification (NCBI taxonomy): domain Eukaryota; kingdom Metazoa; phylum Arthropoda; class Insecta; order Hymenoptera; family Argidae; genus Arge; species Arge pagana. Next base: position 8,241,615 of record OZ018310.1, on the reverse strand, counting down.
AGTTTTGCCGAACCGAGGACAATAATACTCGCGGAGGCGAATAAAATTTACACAGAAACGCGTATGCGATTTGAGCTTCTCTGGAATGAACGTGGTTAAGTACATACAATAGCAGATATCCATGCCCAACAAGGTCGAGTAGGTGAGATCCCTGCATGAAAAATTCGGAAAGAAAATCATTCGTGTTAGATCCTGATGGAAAAAATATGTCTGTACATCCAAGATCTGAAAGCTTGCTTGACTCGATTGCAAGGAGATCCGCGAGCGAATGTATTGATTTAACGAAATATATAGCTAGTCCGAATCGCAATTCTATCGTTTTCGAATAGATTTCGAGTCGAAATTTTTCGGCAGGATTGAAATTCTATACTTGGATTCACTGAAAACCAGTAATTCAATTGACATGTTCGTATTCCGATTTGCACAAAACAGTTTCGAGCGAAGATTGCGGTTCGATCGAAACTCGGTGCTCGATGGGCACTGATTGATTGATTGATCGGCATCGATTAGGTGAGAGGAGTTTCACCGTTGGATCGTAGCATTGCAAAAGTCGCAGTTTGAGTGAGTATTGGTTTAGCGTACAGGACATAACTATTATATTGCTTAGTCTATCGTCGCTTGATCGAAGTTGATATGCCAAGGAAGATTTATCCGTTTGAATTTTTTTTTTCTTTTCAGTGAAAACAGAACGATGAACGTTGGAAATCTTTGACACGGCAATAAAACGGAGACAATGTTACGAAGTCTGCAGAGTACGCGAGCACGTTAATTTTGTAAACGTAAAACGTTTATTGCTACTATTTTTCATCTCGTTTTTACGTTTAACTCCGTGAAATGTCGCTTTCTCCGGCAACAGCGACGGTGGAAACGAAGATCTATGGAGAACGCGTGACGTTGACGGCGAGACGTGCAACTAGCATCACATCTAACCAATCGGCCGGTTTGAAAATAATACGATGAATTTCTTAAGTTTTACGATAATTAGTCGACCTCTTAATAATTAAGTACAATTGAGCTTTGTCCTTGATTTATATATTATACAGATGATCGCGCGAGAGGCAACATCGTTTCCGAATTTCCGAATTTCCGAATTATCCTGGTCACTCGTGAAAGTCGATGAGGTTGGAATTGAGTATTGAAAAGCTTTTCGCGAAATGGCAATCGATGCCGTCAGATAATCATCATTAGCTAGTTATCATAGAAGTTGCATCGGTCTGATACGACCTGGTAAATGAGCGGATTCGTTTTGAACATTTTATGTACAAGTTATTGCGAAATAAATCGTGACAGTGACTTGCCTGTCTCGGACCCTCGTTTCCTGATCGTAGCGCGATTGCTTACAGCCGCGAAACAGAGCACGCGGCAATTTACTATATTCGGCGGCACGGGTGTCTTCGGGATCGCCTCGATCATCATCTCGATGCCGGTGCGGGATCGATCTTATTTTCAATAATTCTGTTACGTATATTATATTCTGTTCGCGAATTCCCGTTCGCCCAAGGGCAAACGCTTCACTGGAGGTCTTCCTCGCACTTGGGAATGTCAAAAATTTCGGCGAACAAAGGAGGCAACCTCAGCTTCGGCCAGTTCCTTCGGAACCAGTCCAACAGGTTGGCATGCCTACTCCCGAGAGCTCTCAGCTCGGGCAATCGTTGCGCGACACTCCCGGCGATGTTCGCCTCGTTCCCGGCGTGATTCGTGCCCGCCTGAACTCTCAGAGCTTCCAAAAGCTTGTCCTGCAGTCTTTGCACGGCCTTGATGTCGTTCAGCCCTGGTCTTTCCCCGAGGAGCACGGCGCCGGAGAACAAACCCAGCTCGGTGTCGCTCAGCTGGTGGGCGTTCAGAGACGCGGCGAATTGCAAAACCGCCGAGACGAAGTCCGGCTAACGAGGGAAACGAGAAGAACGGTTGGAGAACGTACGGGCGAACGATCGAATAACAAGAATCATCCGAACAACGACTCACCTCGTACATCAGTTCCATTTGTTGTCGCGTGATGTAGGTACCGTCGTCGAAGGTCATCGACGCGTCGGAGGTCATCTTGGCGACGTGAGTGAGCCAAATCTCGAAGAAGCCAACCTTGATCAGAATCAGCTGATCGTCCTGCGTGAGGTCGCAGAATCCCGGTACTCTTTTGGCAAATTCAACGACCCTCTGCACGGAAGGCGTTACCCGGGCCGCAAATTGTTGCCACAGCCAAATTCTTTGAGACTCCACAGCCTCGGCGGTCGAGGAAGCTGCATCCGGATCCTCGGGACTCGCAGGCTGCGGAACGACCATAAGAAGAATTCCTACCGTCACTTCGACATTCAACGATCATCCTCCGCGAATCGCAGCCAAATACTCTCGTTTGTCATTCTCCCCGACGAGAATTCGAAGGAGTTTCGCGAGTCACCTACCGGCATTATCATCGGCTTTCGCACGAGTCCTCTTGTTTGTTCCTCCGTGAATCCACAGTGAGCATGATGAGCCTGAGAGACGGTAAGAATTACGTCGTAAACGGCCAATTGCTTCGTATCCGCGTCGGACTGATCCGGTTCCATGGCCGACGGTGGTACCCTGGCGACAGGCGTGGGCGGTTGGGAATTTCCGGTGGTTGTCATATGCTGAACGGTCGTCGTAGTAGCGACCGTCTCGTCCGGACCTCTCTCCCGCGATCTCTTCGGCACACGCCCGTAACGTACGGCTGCAACGGAGAAGAGGAAAAAAGCGGGGCGTAAAAAATCCGCATTTCCAGGAAAGCGAGCGTGGAAGACCGTCGTAGTACTCACAATCCCTGGACATTCCGACGGCGAGACACTTCTTGAATCTGCAGTATTGACAACGATTTCGGTTCAGTCTTATCACGAGACACTTGCCGTCCCGAAGACACCTGTACTCTATCTGCTTCTGTATACTCCGCCTGAAGAATCCCTGAAGAAGAATCGAAAATTAATCGACGTAATCGCAGAAATCGTCTGTTCCGCCATCCGCGCTCGTTTCGAGAACGCGTGATTATTCTTCGCGACGAAACTTGGCTGACTGGGAATATAGAAAAGGTGCGAAAAACGGGGTCTATAGCGAGCGAAAGCCATCAAGCTGTCGAGTGCTCCGAAGAGATGACGCGCAATTATGCAAAGTTGAGGAAAACACCGCTCAAGCTCTTCGTGATAATATTGTGAGAAAAATGCTTTGGTCGATGTTTGAACGAAGTAAGGAAAAACGTGACGGCGAAATTGAATGGCAAACAAATTCGGATCGAAGGTAGGACGCTAGGCGATTCGCCGATGGCAAATATCGGAACGCGTCGTACGATCCGGAGAGAAAAGTCTCCGAATATAACGCGCTGCTCGCAATACCCAGCCGCGTACATAAGTATTTATACACGCGCGTATATAAATATACATATATATGTGTATATAATTCGATAATGGTATCTATTTGAGTATTTACCTCGTCGCTTTCGGTATACGCGATCGCGATGGCCTGGTAACCAGGCACTTGGCTATTCGATCGATCCGACTCAGCTGACGTTATTTCTATCGGGGACGATTATTATTTCTATTATCCTGAAACTATGATTATTCATGCCACGGCAGCCGTGTTCTACTGGTCCATTCGTTATTTTGTTATTATACGTCTCAATTTCTTCACGTGCCGCGTCCTCGAGTGCTCCCCAGAGCTAAAAACGACCCAGTTCCCCCCGACCCCGTCAAAAGGCTGATGCATAATTCAGTTTTATTTATCCGCGCGCGCGGAAAGACGATAGTGGTAGGCGTGGAACAGTTGGCGCGCGAGCTATGAGAAATTGCGGCTCGATATCGTCTCCCCGAAGTTTATTTTATTCCACTATCCTCTTTCCATTACACGCCGCTTGCTATCTCGCATTCGCAATAAAAACGCGGCTCGCAGGAGCCTCTACTAGTATACCGGACCGAATCGGTCGATACGGGATAGCGCGATGGGAGGAGAAACCGAGGAAGAAACGGAGAGCATCTCCCGGAAATCTGTCTCGGACGGAAGCAATACTCGTCAGCCCGACGCGTCGTCGAGCTTCGAGATTTTACGTCGCCTGGCATTCGCGAAAGTAGTAACAAGACGTCGGCGAATGGGGGGGGAAATTTTCCGAAAAAATCACGCGTTCCCCGGCGAATCGTGATCCTGTTAGGTATTATAATCCCGTTCGCTGGAGACCGATACTCGCGTGGTTCGTCCGCTCTGCAGCGGGTGGAACGAGTTACGAAGCCAGGCGGATTCCACTCGGTAACATTTCTATCGACTAGCTCGCGTCCTTCGGTAATGTTATTCCAACTTAAAATGGTCCCCGACGTTTTACGGCATTTCGCCAAAGAATTCCGGCGCGCGCGAGCGTTTCAATGTCAATGAGAGAAATTGCGCCGAATGACAACAAAGGAATCCCCTGGTGACGAGAAGATTCTGCAAGGTTGGTATAATTAACCTTCGTTAGTCGATTACGGAAAGAATTCGTCTAACTGAATGTTGTTAATAGGTTATTATATAAATGTCGGTTATTGTTCGAGAAATTCCCAGGCGGGCGTTCAGGGTACCGCGAGTCTAGGAATTCTCTCACGATAATCCCAGCCGCGGTTTACTATGCTCGGAGCCACGAAAGTTTATCAGCTTACCACGCAATTGCGGGTGGATTGCATGCGGCGTGCAGGCTGAAAATGTCAATATATTCCCGACTCCTAGCGGTCGCGCGTAGCAAACCACGAAAAAATCGCGATTACCTCGCCTCGTATTCCAGGCTAACGTTTCGAGTAGATATACGGCAACGAAATGACCACGGAATTGGTATAATCATTATCGATCTCGTCGCTAGCCGAGTATCACGGCGACGACGACGCGACGGTGATTGCCACGAACGGTGATTACCACGAAACCGTCACGGCTCGTTTACGCGTCGCTTTTATTTCATCCCTGAAACTCTACCGACGAAACAATCTCGCCTTTTTTTTACGCCGCGTCACGAATTTTCATCGTCTCGAAGCTCGCGCGAGTATATTCTTCTCGCTCGCGATAAAATGCCCGCGACTATCGCGATAAACTTGGCTGGTCGATAAAACGTCCTCCTTTTTTCCTCGACCTATTCGTTCCAGCCGTAAAAATCGCTGCGCTACCGGCGAACAAAACTTTCCAATCGTCGAAACTCTCAACGATTTCGTTTCTCCTAACGATGGTCGTTTCTAGTTGCTTCCTTCGTTCCGCGGAGCGGACGAGAAATACTCGAGAGACGTAAGAGTTTCAGGAACCGGATCGAACGCTCGCTGCTCGTTGCTGCCCTGCTACCAACAATACGCCCCAACTTGTATCCGCGTTCCAATTGTTGTACACCGTTCGGTACCTACAGCTCGTAAATTACCCGACACAGCCCGCGGTTGTTTTGATAATACACGACCGAAGACAAAGTTTACCCGCTTGCTGCTACCGATGTACCCGCGACTATCGCGATGTTTGTTCAAACGTGATAGCACTCCTGAGACTCCGCAGACTCGCGTCACAATCCACCATCAATTTGCGCTCCATCAGCCATTCAAAGAGGAAACAAACAACCAAACGTATTTTCTCCGTTCTCCAAAGTTAATAAGCGATCAGTTTTCTCTTCGGCATCCATCGTACCTACTCGCTTAACGATCTACGCGTCAAAAAAATGACGCAATTTTTTTTCTTCATCGAAGCCTCGCGTGCGCCACGTGGAAGGTGTCGTAAAATTTGTCTCTCAACTGCGTACACGCGTGCAGCTTCGTTCGAAATAATACACAGTCTGCTTCATGGCAATGACGTAAACGGAGCTAGTACAAAAGAAGCGGAGAGAAAAATCTATTTCATCGTCGTTAAGTTTCCCGACATGATACACTGATCCAGGTAGCCTAACGTTACTCGACGTCCCCGCAGCTGCTCTCTCTTTCTCCTCCTCTACCCTTTCTTCGCGTCGTACGATACGTTTTACCAGTAATTTTCGAAACTTCGGCTGACTTTTCAAAGAAACTTTCGGCATTTCCGTGAAACAGAATAGCCAACGAAACTTGGGCAGAGTTTGGGCGCCGCTACGCGGAACTTCGGGTTCTTCATCTACGCGGGAGATTGGAAAGTTCGGAAGAGAAATGATAGCGAAGCGACATGAAATGAAATGGAAGCGTCATATTTCGATGAAAAATCCGAGAGGATATATGATTAACCGTGAAATTCGCGAGTGGTTCCGAGTATAGGTGATTCGCAGCAGCAAGGTAAATAGTCACCTATCCTTCTCTCTCTCTCTCTCTCTCTCTCTCTCTCTCTCTCTGTGCAGCAATTTTCATCAGCCTCGAGGAGAGTCCGCTAGTCAACGTGTAGCGTGGAACGCGCCGGTTGATTCGTCGCTGCACTCGGAAATATAATTCGCGACCAGTAATTGTTGAGACAGTGTTAATTAACGGAATGTAACGTGTATACCCGACAGACAAACCAACAAACAGGCAGATAGAAGGCAGCGTTGAATTCGCTCCAAACATCCCGCCGGCGCGGAACGTATTTCCCTCTCGTATTTGTACGCGCTTGCCAAGCGCACGTACGTACAATTCCAACAAAGAGATGTCGTTTGCTTTTACGCGAATCAATACGTTGCCAGGAGTAAATAGAAAAGTGGACTAAAAATCGATGCCGAGTTTTTTCCTTCGCTCCCAATTTTCATTCGTCCGCGTGGATGTTCTTTTTTCATCTACAAACGCGGGGACACGTATCGAGGATCGTTTTATCGTTGCATAACGTGCTTAGCCCGCTAACAGGATCGGCGAATCCGATGCAAAAAGTCCTAAATCGACTTAAAAGTCGTAAAAAAACTTTCTCCCGAAAGCCGAGAGGCTATTTTTAACGAAATTACTTCAGGCGTTCCCTCGTGGCTTCGCTGCTGCGGTACGGATAAGTTGGATTGTTATAAACTTCCAACAATTACGACTGAAAGAAATCCGACGACACGGATGTCAGATTCGTACTTTAACGAGGAGATTATTTTCACGATTGCGAGATTTTCGCTCGTTTTCGGAACTCGACTGCCAGTTTATTCGCCGCGAGGCATCTCGTTGGCTTCTCCGTGTCGGTGGTAAAAATTAGGAGATTTCTGATCGCGAGTTTCGATCGGAATCACCAGAGTCGGCCGGAGCTTCGCTGCTCGATATCGAGCGAGCGCGCGACAGTAGTAGAACCGCGCACGTGTCAGCCTTGGCCAGTGATAAAGATCGCGGAACGGTCGGCCCGTTCTCTGTCGCGCGTGGATGAATGTTCTAATCGGATGTAGAAAACGACGAGTAATTCCCCGGTAAAATAACCACAGGGGTTGAATTGAAATGGAATTTCGGTGGAATCGTTAAAACTTGAAATTGTTGCGCGCGATGCGATGCGGCGACACTGAACAGCGAGTATTATATCGTTATTTCGCGGCAGAATTGAGAACCGGGAATGATAAGATTATCGAATTATGTATGTTATTCGCGAAGCGCTGATGAGAATTTCGGGGGGATCTGTCGAAAAATCACGAACGAAAAGCCAACGAGCTATTGACATTTCCAGCGTTTGAAACCACAAGGAATTTTGGCGCTGTTTCAACCGATGACGCGGAAAGTCTACGCGGCTGCTGCTATCGGCGCGAAAAAACGACGGCTACCGCGGAATTACGCGTAACGAGTTACGTGGAAGTTGATCGCGCAAAGTCGACTCTTGGATTTCTCACAATCGGCAGCGTTGCACCGATACACCGTTATCTCGCCCGTGACTCTTCCGTGTTTCGATCTCGCTAGGAAGTCCAGATCGGGTAACGATCGGCGGATGTGCGCTTTATGCCCCGTTTAGGACAGAGATCCGTACGAACACCGTTTCGTATCAACGTACCGGAGTCGTTACCAGTAGATATACAGCTAACCAGAAGGGCGCGAGTAAAAATCCTGACGAGACGCGATACGATCTCGTGTCAACCGCGAGATGTGACGAGCAACGATATCGCTCTCGGCATCTCGTACCTACGTATACAGGGTGGTCGATTTCAATTGCCCCGGACGACTATCTCGAGAAGTGAAAAAGGTACGAGACAAAGTCGAATACAAAACTCGAAAAGGTTTCGAGGTGGAAAGATGACGATGATACGCGTCGACTTACGGGTGTCGCCATTTCCGAGATATTCGCCTGTACGTGCGAAGCTCCGCGTTCTATTTTTCGCGCTCACCGTTGATACCAGAATATTTCAGACAGCTGCGACTAGAATATCTGGCAGGTGTATAAATCGATGGTAACGAAGATTTAATTACGGATTTCGCCTGAAAATACCTGCACCCGCTCGTGCGAGGCCGATGTCTATTCGCAGGATAACGAGATCCTCGAAACGACCTTGGTGTCGTTCCGCCCGACTTTGATGTCGCTGAGCGAATCGCCGCGGTCTCATCGCTCGGTTCTCTCGGTCCTCCGCGACCCCGAGAGTTGATTCTGCGAGCCGGCTGCGATAGTTTCACGACCAAAAAAACTTATCGACGGGCCGTTAATTGCGAGAGGTGTTCGAGTCGCCCGCGAGAAGACGAAAAACTCGTTATGCGGACGAAACAACCGTCGGAGTATCGTCGGTGCTGGTTCCAGTTTTGCTTCCACGCGAAGAGAATCTCCCCGATCGTGTCGTCAAGGTCGCGCGGATTCCCGAAAATCAATGATGCCGGCTCGCGGTGTTCGTGACATCAGCCCTTCGCGACGCTTCGACTATCCTATCAACAACTCCGATCGAATCGATCGAACGAATCACGCGGTTACATTCCTCGATGATTCGTTTCGTACGCGGTAACCCAAATTTATTCCGCTCGCATGCGAGAAGTGAACCCGTTTGACTGCCGCAAACGTTCCGGATGCCCGTAACGATTATTCGTAATTATTTCGTCGAATCGGATGAACCGTTCCATCAATACGCGAACTGCCGCGGCCAACTCGCATCGCGTATTCAACGCGATGCGTTTCCATATCGGCACCTTTTTTTATTATCGATCCTGGAATAATTTTCATTTAATTCCGAATCACGGGGCTGTAAAGCTGCGCGACTCCGTATAAAGCCGTACGACTCTTTTGTATCTACCTACGAGCACGCGTCTGTGCGAGCATAAATGAAAGTACTGGTAGATGCGGTAGATTCGTAATTTGCGAAGTACTCTTTCGAAGGGTTTTCACAGATGCTGCGGCCACTTCACCGCGGGCTGTACGCTGTGCAGGAAGTACCTAGTTACTGAGAAGGTACCCAGCAAAAATTACTTCGCATCACCGGGGGCTGCCCACCCTTTGTTCGCATATTTTTTCCATACTCCTGCGAATCTTTTTAACGAATGGAAAATACCAGACTCGATAATCACGCCGGTTGTCGGGCGCTAAGTTCCGTGCTGATGTACCGTAAGGAATGGGAAAAACATAGGAATAGGAGGGAATAGCTCGTTGGAGTTTTCGACTAAAATATGGGGAAGGGTAGGGGAGTAGGTCTCGCGAAGTAAGCATCAAAGCTTCCGGAGCGCCGGGAAGATTTAGGCAAATCGCATTCCAATGAATGGTATCCGAAGTCGAAACTCCGTTTTTAACGGTACGTTGAACATTCGTGTCTGGGCTTTCCGGCGAAGGAAGTTACATTAGTTCGTTAGCATGGACAGAGAGAAGCAGAGACAAGCTGAGACGATCGATCGATTGCGGCGACGTCGTTATAATATTTTGTCGTCACGCATCGTTACGCCGCCGATGGACAGCTCGACGAGGAAGAAAAAGAGAGTAACAGGTGCTTTTTTTGCTCCGTGTTGGTTCGCGTCGTTGATGAAACGAATGGAGATAACGTATGGTTTTCAAGGGTGCTACACGTTTATAGGTACTCCGCCTCGCATGGAAGAGCCGACGAACCCGGTGAAAATGAATTGGATCGTGATTTTATTATTCTTGTCTTCGCCATTCGGATCGTTTCGGTCCGACAGCCACGTGACTTCCGTTGAATTTTTCCTACATCGTCCGAAACGAGCGTGGACTCTTTTTTTAACGAGAACTTTGAGATGAGAGCCTAGAGGCCGAGTGGTCGACACAAAAGACGAAGCTCCATGGAGATACGCGAGCTCCACGGCAAACGAGTCAGCCAGGTTCCACGCGCGGCGTCCCACGAGCCATTGAATCCATCGATCACTTACCTTGCACCCCTCGCAGCTGGTCACACCGTAGTGATACCCGCTGGCCTTGTCGCCGCAAACCTTGCAGGGAACAAAACTCTTCGCAGGAGTCGAGCTGTTGGAATCTGCCGCTGCGTAATGTTGTTCTGCGACAGAAAATGAAGAAAAAAATAAATTTTCGATTGCGAATCGCTACGTTCGTTGGCAGGAACGATCGTTGGCTGCGTCGACGATATAACGTTCAATTATACGAGTAGTGGCCGGGGGGTACCAGCGGCAGAGGCTCGCGTGAGGATCGGATCGATAGAGCTTTTATTAATATAACGATGAAAAGTCGCGGCGTGATACAGAGCCGCGAGAGGGATTCCGGGGTGAAAAAGGGGGAGAAAAAAAGAACACGGGATAACGGATGAAAAAGGATGGAGGAAAGAAACGTACATCGTACAAAATTATCTAGAGTGCGGAGAGACACGCGAGTGGTTGTTACGACCGCTAGGAAGTTCGTGGAAATACGCGAACGTTGTTGTTTGTTCGTCAATTCTACACGTCGGGTAGGAGCAGCGGCGAGGAGGGCGGAGGGTGCATTCGTAATGGAGTGACGATAGGAGGGCAGCAGTCGCGCGTGTAACGGCGAGCGCACGTCACCGTTAGGGTTCCGAGAAGGGGAGGCGAACGGTGGGCAGCATGGGAGCAGGGGAAAAAAGAGTACCAACCTAGTCGAGGGCCGAATAAAAAGAGAGCACGTCCCATGCCGAGGGGACCGCGTTTCATCGCTGGACGATGAAACCCTGGACCGGTCTATCGCTACTCGTCCGGCAAATATGTATACATATATACGTGTGTGTGTCCTCGCCGAAGGGAATGTGGTTGATTGGTTGATTGCGACGCGTATATGCGATAGTAACAGTTACGGCATAACGGTCGCGGGGGGGTAAGAAAAACGCGCGAGGATAAAGAATAAGGAGAACGAGCGAGACGAGACGGGCGGAGGGAACCGCGCGACGTTTCCTCGTTGCGCAAAAGTTCGAGAGATCGAGTTTTCAGTGCGGACCCCGTTTCCTGGTCTCGAGGGACGCGACGAGCATCGGTCTCGGAAGGTGAGCGGCGACGTTGGGGAAAATAGAAGAAGGACGTCGTCGGTTCATAGCTCGTCCATCTGGTGTCTTTCGGGCGATAATGACTCGGTAACGAGCCGCGGGGTGCAAAGTGGAGCTAAGTCTTTGCGCGGACGATATTTACCCTCGGATCCCCCTGACGGTAGCATCGTTAGCCGGGATGCTGACAACGAGGCGGAACGCCGGATCCGAGCCACGAGCATCGCTGAACTTCTTGCTTGCCTGTCGAACAGTCCTTTTTTTGTTCTCCGAACCGCCACCGCCAAACTCTGCTACTCGCCTCGCAGCTCTTCGTCGCAGAGAAGCGTGACGTTAATTAGCGCATAGCTGCATCCCTAGACGATACTAGGGGATCCGGATAGCTCGAGTGTGGCTTGGATTCATGGAAGTTCGCGAACGGAGTCTTCGCGTACCATTTCGCCGCGACGTGCCACGCGGATAGATCACGTCGCAGTCGCGCGAATGGTACGAGGAGTGGATAAGGAATATGGAATGGAATAATAAAAACGAGCGACGTCAACCGCGAGTCGAGGCTCGTCAATCGTACGGGGATAACGTCGGGAGCGGGAAGAAAAAGCTTCTTCTAGTTTCCCAGAGCTGGCAAACCAGTTCGACTTGGTACCACGCGCGTACCATCTCCGCGTACATCGCGGAGAACGGAAAGAAAGCCGTTACTCCTAAGAGATCTTCGGGCGTCGCGGTCGATAGCTAAGCGAGAAAATCCATAAACAGAATCCGAGAAGCGTCCGTCTTTCGTGATAGAGATTCGTCTCGAGCACGTCTCTGGTAATTGGTCCTCGGCGAAGTCCTGATAATCCCATCCGACCTCCTTATAAGAGTTCGTTTCACCTCGGTAGCGATTTCCGTTAACTTTCGCAACGACTAATCAGCGATCCTCCCGAATTGTTTTTTCCACCCTCCCAACAGTCGCAAGCCATCGTCTCCGATCGCCCATCTCTAGCACGGTCCGCGCGCCTCGCTCCCACTTTTCACATCCTTTGGAACAACCGCCAGGAAATTCGCTCGCCCAAATCTAGTTCCGCGACTACCCCTTCGTTTCGCTTCAATTTAATTTTTTTCTACCTTACGACACACAAAGAACGCTGGAAGCGACCGCTACGTAAATTTTCGTGCAGAAGCTGGAAAAGCTGAACTTGTTTCTCAAAGTGCTTCGAGCATCTCCCCGTTTACCACTCTCTCGCCCTCTGCCTTCCCTCGCGCTCCTTCTCCTCGCTCACCGAGCCGCCCGCCGCCACATCCGCCCGACATCTACCCGTACCAAAGCTAACTTTACAGCAGAGAAATAACTGGTCCCAGCAACAAACTAGGTCATAACGCTCGGTCGTACCGCGTTCATTTTCATTTTCTCTTCGCGATTTGCGTGTTCGCCTCATCCCCCGCCGCCAACGAGCCTGATATGTCAAGTCCGATTCTCCCTCGACACTCCGTTCTCATCCTAATCTCCAGCCGTTTGACAATTACCAGAAGTTTTACGAGTATTACCAAGACGAATCGTAGCCCGGTTCGTTATTTAACCAGAAAATGACGGGGAAACAGGCAACAAACTACCGCGGTCGTCGCAACACACAGTTCTGCGTTAACACCGGCGATGATTCGAGAACGCGGTTGTTCGGTAAGAAGCAACGTGGATAAGGGAAGGTAGCTGGAGTTCTCGAAGGTATTGTTAATAGTGACTAGTATAGCTACGTGGAGCATCGTTCGGCGCGATGTCTTTTTCGACGGTTGGGTGTAGGTGCGCGGAGTAGCGGAAGGGGATGGACGAATCGATGCGATTATAATCGCCGATCGACGAAATCATCTACGAGGTGCGATTGTGGAAATAAATTCGGGTGCGAGGTGAGGATGGTGGGAGAAAAAGTAATTTCCACGGGATCAATGTAAGCAAATATAGAGGGAAAATAGAGGGTCGATAGATACGTCAGGTGAGACGAGCGCGAGGGGCGGATATAGAGAGGAGGACGGGGTGGGAGAATGATTAATTTTTCAGACATTTTCAACCGGGGAATATTCAATGCAACGCAACGGCGGGGGCGCATCGTCCTCGACCCCGTTTGCCCTCCTTTCTCGCGGCTACCCTTCCTCCCGCTTTAATGCATATCCTATGTACGCGTCGTTCCGCCCTTTTCGTTGACTGTTTCCGTTTCTCGTTTCCCCCACCCAGCAACGATTCGCGCCCTTCGCGAAGAAGGTGTATCAAGATCATTTATCTCTCCGCGCATAAGCGCTGCTCCGCAATTAAAGTTTCGGTTTAATCAGCAGGCCGAGGTGTAAAAACTTGCTCGTTCGTATTTGCGCGCGAGAAAGGTGGTGGAAAAACGCCTGCCGACAAACCGAACGACCGGCGCGCGTAATTAAGAGCAAGGGTAAGGAATCGGAAATGGCTCGCATCCAGTTGACCCAGATAATTTAAATAACCGAGAAGCTTCGACGCGGAGCTGCAATTATCCGACGAGGAGAATTAAAATATCGAGGATTTTACCCCGCGGTAAAAAAAACTCGGATCAACGAGCGATGACAAAAAGACCGATAATCCTTGAAATATCCCGTCTTTATCCGCCTCCGATATTTCTCGAGGCATTTTCACTCACCGTTATCTCAACACCGCGACGAAGTACTCCGGCGTCTCGGGTTCGAACGTAAAAGTTTTTTTTACGATTTTAAGGGCGGACGTGCGTGCGCGAGTAGCCGTCGTTCCAGCCGTGGAACGTGTCCGCGTCGACCGTCCAGGAGACATTTTCGTAGGACGATCGAAGTACTGCTGCTGGAAAAATGATGAGTCGTCCACGCGTCGCCATCTACGTTCGGGAAACGTATGTTATCGCGGCACGGAGAATCGTCATTAAGTGATGGGTCAAACGCGTAGATACTTCGCGGAGTGTCCTTCGTTCTCTCGTAGCCATAAAACGCTGTCGTAAAGGATGGCAGGGTGTGGAATTGGATTACGCCGGTAGCCTTTGGACGAAACTCGTTCACGAGCTACGAACGAGAACGGAAGACGGATCGATGAGCTACGCGACGATGGTTATTTCGAGGTCGCTGTACAAAGGTACGACAGCCACGCGGTTCCTCAGGGTAACTCAAAGTCGCGATAGAAAAAAATCAATTAAGGCCGTAGCTTGGTCTAGAAATTTAGCAAAATGGAGTTCTTTTCATTTTATGATTTCCTGGACCTTTCTTAATAGGCTTGTGAAGGCCGTTTTTTGATGTCTCCAAAATTAGCAGAGTAGTAGAAATTATAAGCTTCAAGTGACGAAAAACCTCAAGACACGTATTGCCCACCGGGACGTTCGAGCTGGTGCAAGTGGCGTACATGCAGAGGCTGCTGGGTCGCTGGCAGATTTCAGACACGATGGTGTCTCTCCCGCACCTCTGTGATTAAGTTTTAGCGGCGACAAAGCTCATATACGAAAATTTGTTAGAACGGTGTTCGGGAGCGGAGAGGCAAAATGATAACGAGTCTCTAAATTCATTGATTTGGCCTGTTAGGTCTGCAAATGCTATTTTCCTAGCTACGTGTGTTCACAACGACGTTGAAGATATTACATCCGATGGGTGTAACTATCCACGTTCGTTATTTGCCTGAAAATAAGCCAGGACTGCTAGAAGGGAAGCGCTTTTAGAGCAAGACTATTTCTACGAAAGGGAAGAGGGAGCAATTTATGGACACGGGTTGGCAGATTACCTAGTATGCATCGATAATTCAATTTGAACCTCATCTAACGGTATCAAAACTTGAAACGCGTTTATCTCAGACCTATGTTTTTCAAATCAGCGCCCACCATATTTCCAGAACTAATTGCCCGATCGAGCTCACACTTTGTACATACCTTCGGTTGCCTATTTCTGAGGACTGGTAGCAGAATTGAGTCGAACAAGAATTTCGCCCACATTTTATAACTCGTCTCAGACCAGGCTGCTATTTTGTAACAACATTTTTTCAAGTACTAATTCTGCTACCAGTGCTCAGAATACTCATACAGATTGGGAATATATTTTTTTCAGACGCATACGACATCACCTTGTGTGGGTGCCGACCGAAGCGGACCATGTTGTAATAAAAAACGAAAATAGATGAAAATGTTGGAAATATTTTTTTTTTAAAAATGTAGATACAATGTCAAAGGAATAATAAATACCTATGTAAAATTCCATGGAGACAACTTCAACGGTTTGAGAGTTGATGCCACCCAAAACCTACTACCTTAAAGCTTCGGAATCACGTCGCTCGTTGAAAATAATCACCGCACCGCCAACTTTTACGTTCCGCTCGCGAAGTTCGAGATGAAATCGAGGTTCGCTACCTCTCTCCGTCTATTAGCGCGTTTCGATGACCCTGATCCGAATAAACTGCCGTGAAATCGTCGTTTTTCGAGTAACGTTTTAGTGAGTAGAACCGGAAGACGGAATGGGGGGAGGCATTCGATTCCATCGTCGGGCGAAATCCGAGTCGATAGAGGAATATATAATAAAACTGTAATCTCTTCGTTGGTGAGGCTGCCTCGGGAGCGAGAAATGTTGGCGAGAACGACATCCGCCGAACGCGGATGGGAAACCATTTTGTCTCCAGCGAACAAACGCGACCGCGAGAAAACGGGCGATCCGTGATGTAAGTATCGAGGGAGGAGATACGAGGAAGGGTAGCTCTGCCTTTTATAAATCAACGTATAACCGCAATGTGGTTCGCGCAGGCAGGAGATAGCGCACGTAGTTCGATACAAAGACCCGACCGCCTCGTTTCTCGGTTCCTACGTTCCCTGCTCTTCCGGTCCCAGACCGCACGGAAGGACACACTATCAGTTGATATACCCTCAATAACCGTAATATGCTCTGTTCGCGTGTAATTAGCCCCACAATGGCATCGAACTCGAGGAAATTTGCCGAGTACGGGTATGCAAACAAGATTAAGCATAACCGGATTCGAATGTCGAGGGGAACCAGCGGAAATGTTTTCAACAATTGCAGGTTGCGGATGCATTGCGCCGAGGAAGATCGATACAATTTCTGATCGCTACTGTCAACCCCGCGCTATTATAAAATTTAAAACTCGAGTTCTAGATAACTTCCAAACGCGTCCCTCGCAACGCGTCGTTCGTCGATCCATCCGGAGAACTCCTAGTTTTTTTACGAAAGTCGCCTTCCCCATCAATGCTGCTGACGCGAATATATAATTAACGCAAAATCCGTAGCATGAAACAGATTTCACTGCAAATCCCATCCGCCATTTATGATTTATCGGACAGAGAGCAGGCTCACGTTGGAAGGGGTTTACCTTGTTTCGGAACCATCTAATTCAAGTCTGATTGGTACATTCGGCGCGAATACAGTGTTTCGATAATTATTTCCAAAGCGTGCCGTTATTAATAACAATTATTGTCACTGACGATTCCTTCTCGTTACTTCCACGACGAGCGACTCGTGTCTACAATATTCGTGGCAGCGAGTCCCAGCAAGACTGACAATAATGCTATCTACTTGACGACCTGCTCGCTACCGCAACAATAATTAATAATAACAATAACAACTACAACAATAACAATAATAATAACCCTATTAATAATGATAAAACCAATAATAATAAGAATAAGAATAATCGCGAGTGCAAAGTCACCGATCCTGCCGCGGAAAAGAGATGATGCGCGAGAGTAGGCGTCGCCGGTTCATAGAGACTAGTAAGAAAATGACGACGACGACGACGAAGAGCGATAAATAAATACGCTGGATTGAAACTCTGTGAGAAATGACGAAGTCGCGGTGCTTCGACGCGGTCCGATTGTCCTTGAGCAGTGAAGCGTACCTTCGGTGGATGCAAGTTCGATCCAACAGCGATGTAAAACGTCGAGATACGAGCTACAGGCCATAAGCTTATAGTCACGAGACTCGAAACGATAAAGTGTAAGCCCCGTACGTGCGCGGCAACGTCACGCTCGCCACGTCTCGGCAGCACGCGATAACGTTATCCTTTTTATTTCCCTTTTATTTCCATGTTTCAGGTAACGACGAGTTGGAGGGTGGGCTGATTTAGTTCGCCCGCGGTCGGTGTCGCCGCGACGAGGCGCTAATTATTTTCTCTCCATTTTTCGGAAGGAAACGAGTAGGAATGAAAATGCGAAACGTTCGGTTGCTCGTACGAGAAATTTCCTCCCGTTGGAACAGTACCGGCGAGTAGAGCGATTCGCATGGAATCAGTTCGGTCGGCGCACTCGTTTCGGTAAGGTCGAAATGTTCGTTGGTTGGGTGGAATATAAAAAATATATGGTACAATAAAATGGTTCCGCGTCGCGTGCGGAATGCTGTTACCGTGACCTCGATGCCGTTGGTAGTTTCACGCGTGAATTCCCAGCGGGGGATGCAATACCGATGACGGTTGGTAAAAGTGTGGAAACATTTTTCCTACATTCGTGGTGAATCGACGACGAGGATACAGCGATTAATATTCGGTGATGGTTCGATAGATTTCACGGTCTCGTATTTCCTGCCGAGGCGCCTGGAGCAATGACACTGACACTGTGGGAACACTGGATGTAATAGCGGTCCATTATCATAATAAACACTCGGTGACTTACGACCAGGGAACACCGAGCGGAGTCGGCTCGGAACTACGCGTAGGTACCGACCAGCGTAAGGCCACGTCGAGGATACCGCGAACTCGACTTGTACGTACACGAGACGATATAATATAACTCGGAGTGAAATACACGGGTGTTTGGTACACGAGCGCGCTCGGTTGGTAACGTTGTTGTACGCCCGTTGGTACCCGATGCAACGCCGTTGCGTATCTAATGACGCTACACGCAACGCATAACACATTTTAGAATTATGCAAGACCGCTAAAGAAATATGTACGTACGTGATATATCGCGCGCTGTTATTCTCTACCGGGCTGGAAAATGCGCGCCAAGAGGGTACATCGCGCTACGGCGAAGTAAATCCCGAAGCAAAACCTGCAACTTCGTCGTCGTCTCCTCGCTGGTCCCCCACGAAACTCGACCGCGACCATCGTCGATCACGACGCCTACGCGTGTTCCGAATGTGTCATCTCGTCCGTATCATTTCCAGCATCGCGATGGGCCATGCTTGTTGTACGCGTGGCTACGAGCTCGTACGATTCGGAGAGAAAGCGTGTGGTCGTCGATGACGAGGATGTCGAAATAACAACGAGAAAATCGATCTCTGTACCTACTCTGTATCGCCGTTTGAGCGTTCTACGCATCGACACTGAGTCTCGTAAACGACAGTTTCCTAGAATTTCTTCCCAGAATCGAGTTCGCGGTTACGTACGACGAATCGCCAAGGAACGGGGATGCTATCGCGGGGAACGGTGGTAGCAGAAGGATCGGGGGACGCGCGCGGGTAACGTCCAAGGTCGTATGGCGGGCGTCCAACAGCCCTCGGTCACGAGGAAGCTCTGGTACCGCATACATTTGCTTGGGTCAGCACATTCGCATTCATATCGTGCCGGTTCGACTCCGTTTCCCATTGCTTATTCCTCCTCCGGCTCCCCGTCTCATCTCACGCGCCTGGAGTGGTGCACTGTGCGAGTGTGCCTCTAGTGTCGATACGTGTCGGAATTCGTACCCTCCTAAAGCACTGTGCCAGGAAAGCCACACCCTTGTTTATCAAACGAAGAGCTGCCGTTTTTACGCCTTACTCCTCGCGATCGTTTCCATGCAGCGTGCAAAAATTTCATTTCTTCCGCCCCGTCTCTCCCGTCTGCCGCTCTCTCCATTTTCTCGGCAAAGAAACGCGACGCCTCCGCGAATAAATGCGAGAGTTAGGCTACCGCCGAAAGATACTTTCAGCGATAAATCTATTACGACGTGGTTCGCTGTACGAAGAACGATCGTTATACCGTTTCCTAAGGCGTCCGAGTGAAAACGATTTATGGAATTTATTTCATTCGTTTCGCCTTATTTTCTCCCCTCTTTGCGACCGTACGAAGTACGATATGCGAGATGCGCGCGTGTACCCGTCATCCATCGGACGATCACCGATTGGAATTACATTTGCCGCGCGTGCTTTCGCCAACGATTTATATACCATCCACCCCCCCGCCGCTGGACGTAGCTTCGGCGAAACTACAATACGGCAAAACCTTTCCCGACAACGTAGCCATTATCGTAGGTGTCTAAATGCCTGCCGTATCTCACGTTCGTAGGCATCGGTGAAGCGACAGGTAAAATGCAACTGCAGCTACGACCGCGATACCAACGTCGCCTCGCGTCGCCCACCTCACCGCACCGCACCGCCCCGGGACAATAATTTATTATTACGTTTATTTTCTCGTATCGTAAACTTTCCCAATGCACTTTCTAGTCCCCGTCGCCCGAACCACCCGCGCTTATCTAAATCTCGCCCCCGCGGCCCCGTTCGACTGCTACCTGACGTAACTCGTGCCTCTGATATATTACAATTAGCCAACTCTCGGCCGAGTAACTCTCCCATCGGCTCCTATCTCCGCGCCTATCGTTACATCCGCGGTCGCAGCTTCTTCTGCCACTTTAATTAATCCTCCGCTGTCGACGACGCGGATGGCAAAGCCAATTTATTAGGAGGAAATTAGAGAAATCATCGCGTCTATCGCACTTCGTTTCTCTCCGATGATCCATCGACGAGCTTATCGGATCCAGCGTTGCTTAGTCACGACAGCGCCGACCTATCCTAGAAACTTGTATGCAACCCATTAAAAGACAATTGACGATCGCTCAGCTTTCAACGTGGCTGATTTTTTTCTCGCCTTTTTTTCCTGACCTACCCACGAGCGAGAGACGACGATTTCGAAACAGGCTCGGCGAAAGGTAAGTAATCGTTTCCATCTCACGTCTCGAATTCTTCCAGTGCGCGGAGCTATTTCAGCTTCGAATGGATTCTTTACGCTCGTTTATCCCGATGACTACCGATCCCCGTCCAGGATGAGACTATAGCCACGAGTAGAGAGCGCGACAAGAAATGGAACGTGGTGGAACATGCGATTGGACACGTTTTTCCTCCGTTTCCATCCTACTTTATACCCACGGCAGATCATCGAATCTCTGTTTGGTCGGTCGATGCAACGATGCGCGGTAAAAAAACGTCCGTCTAATTTAACACAAAAGTTTGCGTTAACGACTTGTTTTTACGAAAAGTTAGTGCTGCTTCAACGCCCTCGGTGTGTAGTGACGAGGTAACACAGCTCTGTGTTAAAAGTAACACAAAGCGATGTTGGAGTAACATTGAAAATTGTTACCGTGGTATGAAACGACGTTTTTGTGTGTCGAGAAGCGAACTGCGAGGACAACGCTGCGAGACGTGGAGAAATCGAAGAAAACAGGAGAACGTACCGACGAATTTCTTTTGCTGTCCGATTTTGTAGATGTTCGGGCACCGCGAGTCGCGAAGAGGTACCTTTAATCGATCGGATTATTCGTCCGTGGTTGAAAAATTCATGAGAAAAAGCAGGATTCGCTTCGTATTTCGCATGCATAGGATTCGCGGGACATTTCCGATGGATTTGCGAGCTGAGATTTTTTCTGCCATGTTACCCGTGCGGCGAAAGCGAGCTTTTCGCGTCGACTTTCTCCGCGAGGTTGGAGGAAAGCGGTAGGTGAAAAATAAGAATTGAATTTCCCTGCACCGCGCTTCGCTCGTATCTCTCGGGCGGAGCGAGCGTTTCATTCGGGAGGAAATAAGATAAATGAAATTATGCGCGACCGGACGTAGCGACGGTCGAGCGGAGTGGAAAAAATGACGTTGAAAAATGTAGCGGAAGGGAAATGAAAGAGCGAGATTCGCATCTCGAGATTCTTTTGTTTTTCCGGATCTTTCCCGTCGGGTTCGCGGGCTCGGGGACCCAAGAGCGTCGACCTCTCCCGTAATTCCCCGTCGGCTTCGACCGCGCGAGGCGAGTCTCCGCGGAGCTAGATCCTCGTCCCTCAGAGGCTCGCGTTGGTTTCGCATCGAATTAACGGGCATCGTCGTTGCTTTTTTATTCCTCCATCCTTTGTCCGCATCTCGAGGCTCTCGCTCTCTTTTCAATTTTCCGCGCGCGTCCGCGTTTTAGCTGGCGCGCCTGGAATTTCCCGGGCACGAAAAATATTCCCGAGAAAATGGCTCCGTCGAAAGGATCATCGTCGCTGTGCAGCCGGGCGAAATTGAAAAGAAATACGAAGCGATGGAAAAGTGGCGAAAGGCAATCGGAAATTCGCCGAAGCCGGAAACACTCTACGAACCGCGACGAGACCGATCGAACGAAAAATAATTACAAAACTGCAACCCCAAAATCACGCTAATAATAATAAAACAAAAATAGCGACCAGCATTTGGAAAAATTGCTTCCTAGGTTACAGTTGCAAATCTATCGTTTTGGAACGCTCGATCAATTTTTGTGTCGCGCGTAACAAATTCACATCAATTTATCAGAGTAGATTCGTTTCACAAAAGTACTCGCACCACGACTGTCGGACGCTGCTGGTAACGGTGTAAACCGCGCGCATGCCACGAGAAACACGATGAATCGTACAAAACAGTGCAATTGCGTCATTGTTTCCAGATGTGACGGGCTATCCGTCAACGAATCCCGTAAGGCTATCGAAATTACTGATCTATTACCTTGACAAGGCGTGAGAAAAAATGGCCAACGCAGAGTTCATTGCCACGGGCGAGCGTCGTGCGACTATTTAATTACGCGAATTAATTGGCCGATTGTATAGCGGTTAATTAACCAACGAGTACGTAGTACGTAATCGCGCGTGGAAGCCGACACACAATACGCAACGTTTACCTGTCGGACAGTCTTTCCGCTCGCGTCGTTGAAAGGAGGGAAAAAATGGCAATTCCCTGGTGAGAATAGAAACCGCGGCGCGAAAAGTACAGAAACGTTGACGAGCGACGGTGAAAGGTGGAGGCGCGATGTTGGAGGTGTACGATTCGCGGGAAAAGGATAAGGAAGGAAAGAAAGTGGGGTCAGAGGGAGGAAATCAACGGCGTTGACGCACCATCAACTCCGGCGATTGATTACCTACTACTATTAATCACGCGGCATTCGTTAAACCCACGTCTGGTCGGTACCTCTTTACGCGAAGAGAACGTCGTAGAGTTTAATTTCTTCCATACGTAAAGGTCGCTTGAAAAATGTTCGTCACACGAGCGAGACGCGCGGCATGAAGAGGCGCTATTAGACATCGTGGCTACTTATATATACACATGTATGTATGTATATCCGCGTAAGAGCGCGCGTATTATTTATTCAACGTGTTATGTAACCTCGGGAGTATCGCCGATGCGACTGCATGTGGCTCTATACCGCGCTGTAAAAGTCTTGGTTTTTCACGCGGCAGCGAAGAAGGCTTGTATCTGAGCGGATGAACGGACGGCCAGACGGACGTGCGGGTCCGGCAGTAGAACACTTATGCATAATTCATAATGGCAAGGTAAGATGCGGCGCAACAACTCCAGGCACAACAACCTCTCTCCAACAATTATCCCCATTAATGGAAAAGCTCGGGGAACGGAGAAACAATGCAACCGTGCTTCGCGAGCCATGGTTATCGTAATCATTGCTCTTCTTGCCATCCTTGCGATTGTTATTACCGTTGTTCTAATCCTCCTGTTATTTTCAATTCTCTCCGTCTTCCCATGGCTGCTCCTGCTACCTCTGCGCGCGGCGACACCGACGAGGAGAAATGCAGAAAACGACGAGGAAGATGATCTCAAACGAGGCGTATTACTCGAGTGTGTCTCGGCCGCTGATGACTTTCGACTCAAAGATTTCACGCGCGTCTCCTCTCGACTGTCTTACATTAGCCGATACTTTCTACGCGTGAATACAAAGAGATCGATGCGCGGCGTCCAGATAAACCTCTCAGCCTAAGTATGCTTATGACTTTGAAGTTGAGCCGTATCTCAACGACGTCGCGGATCAAAGCAAGATTATTCCAAGCCGTTGACGATAACTGATCGATTGTTTCGGGGAACTTGGCGAGATTTCATCCATCGCGGTGACAGCGAACGACCAGATTTACGTATCGCTAATTTCCAGAGAGTGAGACGGAGAAAGAGACGCAGCAGGACAAAATTACTCGTGACGAGAGCTACGGCATGGAGCATCCAGGCTCCTCCTTTGTACTCCTTCGCCGGCAGAAATCTTCGGGACTTGGCTCGTTAAACTTTCGCGGACTTCGCTGAAAAGCGTGCCATCGCAAGCTCCTGCCCTCCAATCCTTCGCGATTCTCCGACATCCGTTGCTTCGCTATCGCGCAGAAACTTCCTCTCGAGCGTTATTATCTCGTACTCGAACGAGAGCTGCGCTCACGTCGAACCGAGTCGACGAGCCAGCGACGCGAGAGATCCGAAGGTAATCGGATGACAAGTCGATCCTCGTGAGAATTAAATTGCAATTTACGAAATGTAAGCTCTACGATTATGATTAATCGCGTCGTTTTTGCGCGGTTATCCTCGTAGGCTCGCGAGCCGACGAATAACAACGCTGCATCCGATGCTAAGATAGCGACGCTATCGACTTCGTGTCCTCGGCTTGCACGTATAACGCGTATGTACGTCCTTGATAGCCGCGCCGGGTGGATTTTTCAGAGCTCGCTGGCTCGAGAATCCGAGGAACGGTGGTGAATTCGCGAGTCCTACGACTCCGTGGATTCACGTTGCCGTTGGAAAAAAATATTTCCACGAGCTTTACACGGTCCGCGCGGCGATCCCTGCGTCGGCTCTCGCGCGGCGATATCTCACGGTATTTTTGACGCTGCTGGTATGAAAACAGTTGGAATCTTCGAGGCTCGTAGCTACACGTGATGTTTACCGATTTTGCACTTTCACCTGCTCGCCGGAGGACGGGCGCGATTCGTGGGCGGGTAAAACCCTTGCCGCGCGATTAGAAACGAGCATCGAGCAGCTAGACCCGGATAGTCTTGTCTCTCGGGGGAATGACTCGTGGCGAATCTGTAATATGTATCCTCCGTTGCACTTTGTAGCCATATTACGAACGCTATATACATATCTCTCTCTTTCTCTCTCTCTCTCTCTCTCTCTCTCTCTCTCTCTCTCTCTCTCTCTCTCTCTCTCTCTCTCTCTCTCTCTCTCTCTCTCGCTCTCTCTCTCTTGATCCCCGCGATGTATCGTCGATTTGCTACGTGCAGCGATATACGAGAAGCCTCAGAGCTTGCGCGTGACCGTAAATCATTTGTCGTATCTGGAATCTATAGATCCGGCGCGATCTCGGAGGTCAGATGAAAACGATTCATTTCGAAACGCCGGATATCTCGAATTTCCTCCGACGATAAATCCAACGGTATTTCGTTCGGCTGGAAATCTAATTAAATTTCAATTAAATTCATTCGAAACTCGTCTCGTATCCGAGTAGTTTTCGTGTTTTGTCTTGTTTTCTTTTTTTTTGCCTCCCTTTGTTTCGCTTCTCAGCGAAAAACGACGCGAACTTTGCTCGTCGCAATTAAACGCTCCGCAAACAAATCCTTCGTTTATTCATCTTTTTACCGCCGTTCTTCCGAGAAAATCACACCCGTGTCTCTGCACAACGCGTACCTCGCTAGATGCAGCGTGAACGCCGCCGCACCGGAGAGAAAGAGAGAGAGAGAAGAAACCGGCGTAGCGATGCGAAAGAATTATTATCGCCGTCACGCAATACCAACGAAAGTGTTCGTACGCGAGTCGCGCCAGGAAGTATGATAATACGCGTAAGAATTTTTCGGTTTCAGCGTATCTCGAGCGGATATCACTCGGCGTAATTGAAATCACTTGTTCGCATAGAATTACTTGTATTGTTACGTGACTCGCGTTCGACCGGGAGAAAGGTAACGCGTATCTCTCTTTGCTACGCGCGACCAAATAATATTTACGTAATCATGAAATGACGAAGATTTATTTAAATTAGAACTCGTTAACTTTCGCGTGTCTCTCGCGTTTCCTCGCCAATTTCAATCTCTCTCTCTCTCTCTCGCTCGCTCTCTCCCTCTCTCTCTCTCTGTGCGTGCGTGCGATGCGTTAGACCGGTTTCGCGTTGTGATCGTAACGCGAGAACACAAGCAAATTTATAAATATCAAGGCGTAAATAGGTCCATTCGCGAGAGGAGTCGAAAATTGGCCAGCGGTAACCGAAACTATCTCGACTCTCATTTGAATAAGTCATACGTCCGTACATTTCGTTTGTCCCGGTTGTCGACTCTTTATTAGAGACAACCGCGTAAGCAAGATGGCGGCTTCGCCTAACGGTTATTCGAAGGTGAATGCTCTAGCAAATTGCGAATCACAACACACGAGCGCACCAACACGTGTCTTTTTCCGACCCAACCTCGCCTCATCTCGCGTTACCACGGTTTAACCCAAACGCATCGTAGAAATATTTTCAACGAGACATCCACGCGATTCGATACACCTAAATATAAAAATAAATACCCGGCCACATTTTTATTTCGCATCTACCGCACAGTCATACGCGCGCGTGAATCGTTCGTCTCGTCTCGTACGTACACACGGGCGCGCGAATGTCATTCGTCGCGCTCGAATCGGCAAAGACTTTTGTGTCTATTTTTTTTTCCTTACGCGAGATATTACCGCAGCTAATTTCGGCCACACCCGTGAAAGAAGCGTTACGGTATTGATAATAATATTAGGTACGCGTCGGCGCGCGTGTTCTACATCGACCGTTTCGTAAAATCGAATCGTGCCGATGATTTCGGCGAGACGAGTGCACGAGATGCGAATTCGTTCAAGTGGGAAGACGTATGCTGCGAATCCTGGCGAGGTTTCGCCATTTCTCGCAATCGCGCGAAGGCAGATGGGAGCTATCGGGTCGATTTCATGGAACCCTGGAATGGTAATTCCATTGCTTTTACCGCCATACCAATTACGAGAGACAAAGATTCGCGGTATCAGCCGCTCGAATCGCCGCGAGTACCATCATCGTCCGCGCATTCGAACCGATCCTACCAGTTTCACCGATACTTTCCTACGTCGACGCAATAATCGATCCCACAACGTCGCGTCCGCGCGCATTAGGTAGGTATAATTCCGGGCAAAAACCTGTCGAATCGACGTCCCTCCCCCTGCCGTCCGTTGCGAACGTGTTCGCGCGCGCAAATTATAACGTCGCGCGTCCTATGTATGTTTTACGATGCCGGGTATCGCGTTATGCATTGGGTAATAGGTATTCGAACGGTCCGTGGAGCCTGCACCTTTCAAAAGGAGTCACACGCCTACCGCAACATTTGCATCGGTGCACGGGAGATTATTATTTCCAATAGACGACGACACGCGCTTTCTATTCCAGCGCAGGGGTCGCGGGGGTCAACGGCGTGTAGACGGGCTTATCCCCGTATATTTGGTCCGCGTATAATGATCCGCGTGTATTTTACCCTCGACGGATACCGCGGTCACGCTTGCAGCAACAATGTAGGTTATTCGTGTATCGCGACCCGGCTGCGGAGATGGAAAGATATACCTGTACTGTGTGTGGAAAGAGATCGGGTCGTGGAAACGAAGAGGACGCGTCGTCGTCGCCGGTGCCCGGGACGCCGAAGACACGGGCGACGTGCATCTCGCCGAGGCGATTTTTAGCGGCGAGTCCGGTCCACGGGAGAAAATGATACGAGGAGATTACGTAGAAGTGGAACGCTTTCTATTGCACGTGCGAGAGACGGCAAAAGTCAGACGAATGCCGCGCGAGCGAGAAGTTTGAAATTGAAATCAGGCTTCGCCGTATTTGGACGTTGTTGGTTTCTAAGAACATCCGCAAATGGATTTTCATACAACGAATGATGATGACCTCGCAACGAACGATCGTTCCCGCGAAAAATATTCCTCGCCTTCTATCGCCGCCGATTGAAAAGTCAATTTCTATCTCGATCTTCTCTCTCTCCCTCGCTCTCTCTCTCTCTCTCTCACTCTCTCTCTTTCGTGCGCGCGGAGCATTGGCTTGCTGTATAGAAATAAGCTCGAGAAAATTCCCGAGTAATGATTATATTGGTATATTGTTCACGATGAGAGCTTTGAGAGTTGGTTAACGTCGACACGCGTTTCGCGGTTGTAGCGTGGTCGTAATAATTAACTACATTATTTTTTGTTCCTCGACGGTTCTACTTTTTTTTGGCCGAGAAAACGGGAAAAATTCGGGAAAGAGCGAGAAGGTGCGAGGTATTCGGGGGCATTTCACGTATAAGGAGACGTGTTCTCGGCGGATAGCACGATTTGGGGCAACTAGGTTACGGTTTCGTCGGGTTTCGTTGCTCGGGACGGTGATAGAGATGGGATAAAGCATCGACGAGTTGTTAGTCGAAGCAGCGAAGTGAGCCGTGTAATTTGATCGTCGATAAGCATGAATAACGATGAAAGAAATTTGGGGTACGAAGGTAATTTCGAGCAAAACTTTATTCGGGACAAAGTTTGCGAGTATTCGGCTCTCGTTTGGTGCCCAAAGAGCAGAACGGGGGGAATTAAGAAGTGACTTTGAAAAATGAATCCCCGTTCCTCGCGAATGGAAATGGAGAAAGCAAACCGCGCGGATGACTTATCCGCTCCGGCAATTTCTTCTTCTGAGATCGCACGAACCACGCGAGATACTTTGGTCGAACGGGCTCTACTATTGCCTTCTAATAGCCTCGAATAGCACGGCAGCGCAAGTGTCTCTGGTAGCGCGAGGAGAGTCGCGATGCCGCGAGCTTTAGAGCTTTGAGGCCTACGGCTCGACGCAACGTTGGGATTTGGTTTCTGCATAAATCGCGATACTTCGAGCCTCCCGACTCCCCATCCTCTCCGAATCTCTCTGCCGATTCCGGCACTTCGCATCTAGGAGCGTAAAACGCACCTCCATCGGCTCGTTATCAGTCATTCGGGGCGGAAGTGTCGACGAATTGCGATAACGATCGAGTGGTTAGCGGTGAAACGATCGTCGCGTAGAACGAGCACCGAGAGGCGTGTATAAATCATAAAGCTCGGAAGCAGCACGCGTGTTCTGCCCCGAGTCTTCGAGATCGACGAGTATCGTTCCGGGATCGAACGCCTCCGTAAGACGACGAGCGACGTTATCGCCGATAATTATCTAACAGGTTCGATGTGAATTTTTGAAAATTTCATCGTTACAGGAACAGGTAGATTGCACCGTGGAACAATTTTAATTGGACCTCTGCTCGTCGTGTAAGGTGCATCGATGGCCGATCGCTATCGTCGTAATTAACTCGTTATATCTGCACTATTGGTAGGACAGCATAGCGTGTTTCGTAACGTCTTTCTTATGCCAGGTTTCAATAGAATCAACCTATTCAAAGCCCCCTCTCCGCGTTTCACTACGATCGTTTCACTTTACCAGCGCCAACGCGATCTCCTCCGTCGAGATCGATAGTATTTTCGGGCGGATGTATACCAGCGGAAAAACGTAACCTTTTTGTCGTCCATTGATAGAGAAAGAGGAAAAAAGATGGAGGACTTGAAAAAATTTGAAAAAAACGACGACCAACGTATCGTTTCTCTCCGTGCTCGACGCGAAAGCCGGTCATCCGGCGGATTTATAAAATATAGACCTACAAAAAGCATGTTAACGAACCTCCCAACTTCGTAAAATCGGAAACATCACTGCCAATTAGTTAGCAGTCGTTAGTGTCGCGCGCTGATGCTTGTGACTGATAATCGTTAGCTTTTGCACTGATGATACATTTCCAAAGCGTCGTTGCCGCGAGCTTGTACGGCAATATTTTTATTGGACGGCCCCCGTGGTAACGAGCTGAACCCAAATGATAGTCCCGATGGCGCATTTCTTTCGAGGCACAGAATACAAGCGAATTCGTGATGGCGGTGATTTGGCTGATGCACGTTTTGCCGAAAGTCCAACATCCGTCGATGCCCACGCGATGCCCACGACAAAAAAAACAACGCGGTTCCCGGAGTTCTTCGAAGGTAAGGAAATTCGGGATTCGCGGTACGACGTTCATCGCCCACTGCACACGTTTCGTCGACGTGACGCTATTCGATGTTCTACGAATTATAATTGTTCTCCGGGCCGATCCAAAAAAAAACCAACTATTTTTTTTTCTCCAAAATTGTTCAAAATGACGAATTTTTTTTTTTTTAATATTACCTGCTGTTAACAATTTGCACTATTTTACATTAAAAACATACTTCCCGCGAAGTAATCGAGAATTTCGAAAAAATTCCAATGTTTCGTTAAAGAATATAACATTTACTGTATGAAATAGAACAGTTTTCTTTGTAAATCGTTTACCCTGCTACAAAAATTGTATCTAACTCGTTATTGAGTAATAAAATTTCCAAAATGGAAAAATAATTTCTCGTCTCTTAATGTTAATATTAAAAATTCAAGCTCTGATAAAAAAAAAATTCTTGTCATTTGCAACAATATTTTTATGCTGATTTGAAGAAAAAACATATTCGTTTTTTTAGTCACCCTATTGTTTTCCATACCTACGCGAGATGAAAGTTGAGCTGCGAGATTACGATTAGATCTAACCATACGGATAGGTGTTTCCTGGGGATAGAGAATATAGGCGCGCGGCTATTAATACGTCGATCGATGAACCGTATAAAGACTCAGTTTATACTTCACATAATATATTGTATCAACTTATTTAGACATCAGAGATTTGTATACCTTTTACCACGGGTTGCGTAAGGTAAGATATCTCTCGTGTTTTCATTTATCTCTTTTTCACTCCGTTACCCGCGTTATCCGCGCATCTCGCTCCCTCGCCGACTTTCTCCCTCTCGACATCTTTCTTTCCATCGCTCTCACGGAAAGCTTGGTCCGCGTAGGTATTATAGAAGTCCACTCGACAAACCTGTAATTCACTTTTTCTCCCGGCTTATATTCCACGTCTCATTTTATTTCATTGATTTTGTCAGTCGCTCGCCGAGTCAACTGCAGCTGTTTCCTGGATCCGTCCTAGCTTCGCGCGCGCTAGAGCTTGCAGGACTCGTCGTCTCCCTTTCTCTTTCTCTCTCTCTCTCTCCAACTCTCCAACTCTTCTCTCTTCGCTCTCCTCTCTCCTCTCTCCTCTCTCCGCTCTCCGCTCTCCTCTCTCTCGGTCCCGCAGAGATACCGAACGTGTGCGACGTTGCGCAGAGACGAGCGTATCCAGGCACAACGAAGACCAGTCTGTGACGTCACGAGCGTACCGCGATAGTCCGAGTTCTAAGGTTTCCGGGTTCGGATTTGATTTATTTTAACCCCAGAACACGATCCAACTCCGCATCGCGGCTCCTCGCACGTCGAATAGCGACCACACGACGCGAGTCGATCGGCGACCGATGCGCGACATTCGCCGCGAGGCAGACTTTTCGACTCTTCTCCGCCGAATGATCGATTGGTCATTATTAGCTACTCGCGTTTCCGCCATAGCCGATCGCCTCTGCGACTAGATTCGACGCGAGGTTGTGAAAATCGGAGAAAATACGATTACCCGGGCGGGATCGTCGTAACCTGGCGCGAGGGTGTCGCGCTCCTCGGCGCGAAGGAACTCGCGCGAACGAGGTGGAAAATCGATTTGAGAAAATAAGAAGGAACGGTTCAGCTACGGCGATGCAGTCGTACGGCACGTAGAAAGGCTCTTTGTTCCTAGGTTCGAAAGTGGGCTCGCCTAACATATAAATGACCCTTTGTCATAGAATACCGTACCGGCAATCAGATCCATGTAGTTGAATCTCTCTTCTTCTCTCGTTCGCCAACTCGTACGTTTTCTCGCTCGACTCGCTTGCTCGCTCGCTCACCTCTGCTATTTCCCATGGATTCGAAGCCACACCCATCA
Organism: Arge pagana; assembly: GCA_963969455.1. Taxonomy (NCBI): domain Eukaryota; kingdom Metazoa; phylum Arthropoda; class Insecta; order Hymenoptera; family Argidae; genus Arge; species Arge pagana. The sequence continues at coordinate 8,210,586 of OZ018310.1, read as the reverse complement.
CACGGCTCCGGCTCGCAACCATCGCACGGCTATATCCTCAGAATCCGACGGAGAACCACCCGCGGCAAAATTATTGTCACGAGCGTCGTTAATTCATCGTTAGCTAACAATCGCCGTGAAATCTACTCCGACCCAAAATTACGACCAGCTACGACATTCTCTCTCTCTCTCTCTCTCTCTCTCTCTCTCTCTCTCTCTCTCTCTCTCTCTCTCTCTCTCTCTCTCTCTCTCTCTCTCTCTCTCCTCGCCCATTCTTCAAAAGCTTACGTCAAACAGGCGAGACGCCCGAACTGAGATAACGCTTTGGAAATTCCGATAAATTTGAAAGCATACAAAAATCCTAGGAGCAGAAAGGCAATTCCGTGAAAATTATTTATTTCCAAACTCTCAGCTCGCTCTTTTAGGGGATATCAAAACGTATATACTCTCGATAGCTTATCCGCTTACGTGGCTTTCGCAAAGTCCCGATTCATTGTGATGGTAATTCACGGGAATTAACGTAAAAATATACCCAATAAACGTCGAATAACCATGCAATGGATTTGGCTCTCGCGAAATCATTTTTATTACAAAATGTAACATAATTTCACATCGCGCAAATTATTCGGAGCGGATTTCGATAATAATTATTCTTCTTTCCGACAACCCGATCTCGTTGCGTGAAGAACGCAGCAACTGCTAATCGATAGAAACAGTACGTTTCAACAACGATAGGACGTGGCTCGCCATTTCGTTGTTCCGTGTCAAACCTGAACGACGAACCGGCGATGCTCAAAGAAATGAAATATTCTTGGTACTAAGAAAAGAAAAAGATTCAATCCAATCGAGGAAAACAGGTGGCCTTGGGGCGCGTAATGACAGCGAAGTGTATGGAGTGAAAAAGCTTGTCGCGGCGGAACGAGACCTCGGGGTAAGATGATGAATTTTTGAACGGCGTCGTAATTATTTAGATCGGACGTTGCGAGGGTAAAAAATAGGGTAAAGTGAGACCAAGTCGTGGTAAATTTTCCAAATCGATGGACAATGCTCGCCATTTTTGCGACGCGATACCGAATGCGCGGCCTCGAAAAATCAACAATCTTGTCGAAAAAGCTTAGGTACGGAAGCACGCGACGGTGCGTTGAAACGTAGTTACGTCAGTAAAATCGGTTATATCTTACGCATCGGTTTTCCAAGCGTAAGATATGCTGCGCGAATGCGGAAGAGGCTGCGTCTCGATCGGCTGGATACGTAACGCCACGTAAGTCCAACGTAAGCCTCGAGGAAACCGATTCCCGATCGGTCGTTCGATCAGCTTTTACCGATCTCGTCACCCGTAACCCACACTCAGACGCACGTAACGCGAAGCGTTGTCACAAAAATCCCCGTACAAATATCCCAGAATTTCATGTACATTTTCCATTGATCGGTTGCAAGTAAATGAAAATCGGTTCGTACGCGTCGGGTTGTTGGAATTTCACAGGAATTCTTCTCGCGCGTCTCGTCTGCGCGAGGGCGCGCGAGTATCAGCGATCCGAGTCCGAGGAAGTTAACTGTTTCCTTTTCGTCGTACCGGAGAATCTCGAAGCGACGACAAAACAACGGTCATTTGGCACGTCGCGTACCTATACATACGCGTCTTCGTGTATGTACATTCATACTCACATTATATATATATATATATATATACAATTTTATATATACTATTTATATACATGATATATATATATATATATATATATATATATATATATATATATATATGTATATATGTATATATGTATTATGTATGTACTTATATATATATATGTATATAAATAGTATATATAAAATTGTAGTACCACATTTTATAATAGTTCACAGAAAAAACGACCTAATTCATTTTGTATAAGCTCTCGATTTATATATTGATGAAAAATATGTAATGAAGATATTATGCCATAAATTTATCAATTAATAGTTTCTGTTTACAATAAAGCCAAAAAAATATATCCAGCATAATCCACTTGGGCTCAAGTGGCTGGTGCGAATTAAGGGAGTATTCTGGTCTAGCATTTTGAAAAATAGATTTGTTTCATATTTTCAAAGCTCAAGAAGATTTTTTATGATTGAAATTATTTTCTGAGATATAGTTATTTTAGTGACGAGGTAACGAAAGCGGTTCTGACTTTGCTCAAATCTTTGAACACGTTTTTCTCGAAACTACATTTTTCGGCCTGCTCGACACGATATCTCAAGTTCTACTGCACCAATTTACTTGGAATTTGCTGTGAGCCTTCTCCATACATTACTCTATCGCCCGAAATAAAACTGTAACCAAATTTCAATTTTCACTATTTCAAAACAATTCGCCAAAATAAAAAAACTGGTGCAAATCGTCTCTTTATTGCAGTCACCATTTTGTGAAAAAAATGTTTTTTGACTCCTTATTAATTCGAGCGATTGCGGTATTCTTTTCGATTAACAATTGATCCCTTTTGGTTATTTGAGATTACTAGGAGGGTTACAATCATGTCAATCAGGGCGCGTCATTTTCTTGAGACCCCCGCTGTGTAGCTTCTTGAATTTTTAATTGTTGCACTCGGTTTTCTTTATGTATTCCTCGAACATCAATGAATGGCTGGTAAAAATATTATTTTTTTCAAAATATTTTTATTGCACTTGAAAAAAATACCTAAAATTCATGGCCCTAGAATAGAATACCCTCTTCAGAGACATAGACACGAGGCACACAGATTTGAATACTCATAGTTTGTTCAAAAATTGCTCAAATGTTATGATATTTGGTACACAGATACTTTGGGATAATGACTACGTATCAACAAGTTCGTCCGAAGAACAACCTTATATATATATAGTGTGTGTGTGTGCGCGCGTGTGTGTATATATGTATAAGTGTGTGTGTATATATATATTGGAGCACGCCACGCGACCCCTCGTATCGAAGCGCCAGAGGTATCTCTTTGACGTTTTAAGAAATCCGAGGCATCTCATTTCTCATTTCCGTCTTGGTCCGACCCCTCCTCGCGCGGCGTCGATTTCGCAGCGTCGCTACGATCTCGATGTCGGCGCGTCCCGTGGCAAAAGATCGGCTCGCCGTACCTGCGACCCCACCTAGGAGGTAGGTGGTCGCGACGACGCGGGCGGGGGCAGGTCTGCGAACCGCGAGATCCATGCCCTGTCCCAATCTATGTTGCTAACGCAAAACAAAACAGACCGGAGACTTAACCCAGTCAGGGAGCTCGGCTACCAGAATAGCTTGTTCCGCGTTGCATTATTAGACGGTTATTTCCGAGCGAATTTCTCGAGCGTTTTTTTAACAGGCCAGATGCTTTCGCGCCGCGTGGCTTTCTTTATTTTCCTATTATTACCCCGCGACGTTGGTACGTTATGAAATACTATACCGATGCATCTCGCCCGTTTCTCTCCTTCCGACTCGCGTCACGCGTCAACGAGACGCGGAGACGCAAATTGAAACTGGAAACGCTAGATTCGGAACCAGAATAGATCCGACCACTTTTACGTAGCTCAAAAATATCCACGCTCGCTCGTTTTCCAACAAGAGACATTCCAATAATTATCTACCTCCCCCGCCAATTTGTTTTCCCTCCTCAACGAACGCCTCGTTCCTAGTTCAATTTCATACTCGATATTATTCTCTCCATACGAGCACCTCGCGACGGAATATTTTCACGGTGACAATTTTTCGCTCGATAACGTTCTACCGTGGCTGCTGCGTTGAGAAAAATCGAGATAACTTTAAATTACGGGAGATACTCGTTTCTGACTCAACGGCCGACAGTTTTGAGATTTATCAAATAGTCAGATCTCTAATCTCATTAAATCGCGGAGTAAAAACATTTAAAATACCCGGCACGATGCGTAGAAACGAAGTTATAAAAATATGGAACTTCTTCTACCGATTTATCGTCTCGCGTTAGAACGTGGGCTGCGCGTGCTATTAAATCAGAAACGCGATACGTAGGCGGAATTTTGTCACTCTGCACAAGTAAATACGAGTGAAAAGATCGTGCGCGCCCGTGATGCAAGTATCCGCGATGTACGTCCGTTTTGTTAGCTCCGAATTTTTCGCCCGGGAAAAGCTTGGAAAAAATCGGCAAGGGTTTTTTTAAACCGGAGAGGTGTAGGATACGCGAGAAACAGGCTAACGGCGAGCTACGCGCAAATCGAATTTCCATTTTCCCCAGCCTCGCGAAACGCGCGATCACGTGTACCGCGGTAACTGCTTCGCTAGAAAAGTATGCGATGAAATTCGATGCTTCCGAGAATTCGATGCTTCGCGAGACACGCGACTCTGTACGCGCGGCGTTACGGTGCTTACGATCCCGCGCGCGACGAAGCCGAGTTACACCTATTTGTCCTGCGAGTGGTAATCGGCGTCTGTACCGAGATTCCTCATGGCAAGACTCGAAGCTCGCTCGCTAACAGGGCTGCCTAGAAGTGTTTTCGTAATTATTCACCACGGTCACACTCGCGTCTTCGACTGTCGACATTCCAATCGCACCGGCACGCTGAGCTCGGCTCCCGGCTGACCAGGACTCGTCCGAGCGCGTTTAAAATTCGTCTTAACTCTATCTTAAGCCCATCTTATTCTTCGACCGGCCGATGTAACCCGGGTTCAATGCCTTGTTGATGAATCCCCCACTCGAACGGTCGATCAAATATCGTCCAGTCAAACCCATCCGCGTCCACGTGTTGTCGAAGAGTCACCGAGGACTATAGTTGTCCGACTAGACGGGCGAGATGAAACAGCGCCGAATAAAACTACAACGCGACGATCGAGACGTTAATGAAAAGAAAAAAATGTATCTATACATACATATTTATCGGCGTGCTTATTCATTTATTCGTTCGTTTATTTTTTCATTATTTATCTATTTATATTTATTCGTTCCTTTATTTATTTATATACGCACCGCCTCATCCGAGAATCGTCGTCGTGTTTCCAAAAAACTCGCACGACTCGCGAGAGGATAGCGAGTGGAGGAGAAAAAAGAGGAAAGGAAATTTCGCACGTTTCTCGTCGCGAACACTTTTTCGTCCAATCGCGTTTTACCCGTCGTTGTAGCGTCGACCGGGGCTTTTTTCGATTTGTCGATGGTCCGTTGTCGGAAGACGCGAGGAGTTGGATAGTAAAAAGCGAATTCAATAAAATAACCGATACCTGGTAGCTCGGGTGTTGGCGAACGGATGGGAGGGATCGAACGAGAGCCCGACATCCGGCTACCGCCGGTTCCCTCGATCCGCCTTCGTCTCGTTTTATCTCCTTATCGATCCTCCTCGCCGCGATTGCCCCTCGCCGGCGTGGCTTCTTTGCCGTACTATTTCCTCGAATCTCTTCTTCGCCGAATGTTGTCTCGCGACAATGGAGTTCGCGACTCCGCTCTCTTATGCCATTTCTCACGCCCATCTTACGCGCCGACAAGATTCGCGATGCGAATTTATTAACCGTGAACAGTGATGATCACGCGTTGCCGGTGGATGGGCGAACAGATACGCCCGATGGAAATAGATTTGCCCCGATGTCTGCTGCCGAGAGATCGGATCGCATCTGCGAACCATTCGATCGTTATTGCAGCGTAATCGGAGTAATGGCACCGCGCGTTCTTTCAACGAGGATCCGAGTATTCGCGTTATCGTTCGCTAAGAATAGGTCGAGAGAGCTGCCGTTTCATCCGGCAAGGTCGTCCCTTTGTGGAACTAGCGTGCGAAGTGCGGAGTGCCGAGACGAAGCGAGGTGGTTCGAGCGCGGTGCAACTTCGCGGACCGTAATACGTTCTTTACGAGCCATGCGAAAGGAAACACTCGCGTTTGCTGGAGTTACGACGACGCGGCGTGGAACACCGCGAAAAAATGCTGAACCTTCGATTTCCAAAATCTAATCCGGCGAGGCAAAACGATGCATGTTAGTCGACAATCGGGTTGGACGAGCGAGTCCACGCGGCGGCTTCGCAAGTTTGCCGAAAAATTCTGCGGCCTCGGAGAACGTGACTGACTGTGGACAGTGGACTGTGGAGAAACGGTATCTCTCGATGTTATCGTGCTGTAAACGTACTTTCGCCGGCGGACGCTACGAGTATCGATTTCGTTCTCAGATTGGTGTACGAAGCGAGATTCAGTTCACATCTCTCATCCGAATACAGCTCCGGACCGAAGTGAGCCGTTTTGTTTCCACGTTCATATTTACGACAGCACCGCGATGGAAGATCCTATCTGATTCGAGTGACACGTCTTTCCTGACAATTTCAGATCTTTGCGTAAATATTCTCAACAAATTCCATCAGAGTTTCAAGTTCGATAGGAAGAAGAACGAGGGTCTGTTGTAACGAGTACTTCGATGTCAATCTAGAAGGCGATGCACTTTTTTTATTCCTCGCGTTTCGCGCGATCATCGATATTCCTGGGAAAGTGACAATTAGCATAAACATTCGCGTGACAACATTCTGCTAAGTGTTTGCTTTCGATTTTGTTAATTTACCAAATGGAAGGATTTTCATGGATAATCGAAGAGCCTTGCGGCTGGAGTGCATCGCCTCATCGAGCGATGATCCATTATCGAGCGGAGCACAAATCCGAGACTGGAAGCCCTAGGGAATTAGGAGAAATAACTTGAAAGTCAGAAACTGAAACGGAACGGATGCCTCCGAGGAGCGGAGGAAATATATTGCGGTGATCGAAACGCTGAGGGAAATTTGCGAAAATCTTTCCTACCGACTATGGATGCTGGCAGTCCATTTGTGTGAGATATTCCGCGCGGGCTGGCCGATGGAAGATGACAAACGCGAGCTTGTTAGCGAGGATGTAAACGATCCATCGAGCCCCGAAGCGATTTACCGAAAAATGGGGGAACAAAAAAGATTCGGTATAAATTTACTTTTAAGTGGGAGCGGCCACCGAGCAATAAAGTCGAGTGCTTCTCGTTTAATTGGAAATCTTACAATTAGTTGACGCGATCCTATCGTTTCCCCGACCAACTGATCGCGTGCTCGCGGTCGATCTCTACGCACCTTCCACTTCAAAGCTTTGCGAGCGAGGAAATTTTCAAAAATTAGACGCTGAAATTTCACCGTCACGATTCCACGTCGATGCGCGTGAATTGTGGTTTCTCGGGTGGAACTTTTATCACAAGGTAGCGACTAGTATAAGCGAGTTGCAGGAAGTGGCTATCATTTGCATTCGCTTGCACGAGACTCTATACATCCGCAGTGCTGTCTTTTCATCGATACATACGTCCCTCCCACTTTCTTTCTCCGGCTGCCGCCTTCGCTCGCCGCTGCAGACCGATAAGAATACCTTTAGGTGGGCGAAGGTAGCGTAGTCGAGACTAGGAATAAGAGCGTGGCCTGGAGCCACGGCAAACACGCTGTTAATCACGAATCAACAGAGAGACCCGTAGGAACGACTGATCTTAATCAATTTCACTCCATTCCACCGTCATATCAACGCAACGAGCGAATAGCTCCAACTTGCGTCGGAGTACCTCTCAACCCCGTTGCGATCCGTTACTCCCGCTGAATCTCCTCAATCATCTCGATCTCTTTGCTCTCCGACCGCAGCAGGGTCGAAACGAGGTCCGTGCCCTAGTTGGTTCGTTACGTGCCCAACTATCAGCAAATTACGGGTCTGGCTAAACGCAAATCAAATTTTGTCTCCCCACGCGAAGAATCGCGAGAATCCCACGACACGTGTCAAAAACGCGACACGAAAGCTAAAAATGTGCAAAAATCAGAGAAAAAAATTAAATTCGATTTAGCCATGGAATCTCAGGTATCTAACGACTTTGCAATGTTTTTTCACGTGATTAACATACGTTCAAGATAAATGATACTCGAGCTTTCTGGAACTATGGTACAATCTGAAAAAATTTAGCCTTCTAGCTGCGTATCAAAGTGGATCGTGTAATAATTTTTCCTTTTTCTATTTCGTTTGAGCCACAGGATTACAACGATGTGCAACAAGTGTCGTTACACGATTGTTTTCATAGGTTGCACATTTCGTATCACCAAAAGCCAAGTTTTGGATATGTTGAGAGATTCACGAAATTTTCCTAGAGAAGCTATAGATTTGTTATTAACTCGCTCCAACTCACCAGAGAGATATGCGAGTCAATCGCGTGAAAAAAAGTTGGGAATAAGTCTTCGAGGATTTTTTCCCGAGTTTTCCGTCATAGCAGCGAACGATCTCGTCGCGGAGTTGAGAGACGGCCGGGGACAAAAAGTTGACGGGAATATTTGAATACTGGTAATAAGAAATCGCGCTCGTTTGGTTACGTCGGCTGTAATTTTCGGAACGGTAATTCATTGGATAATTCATAGAGGATATTGCGATGGTAATTAATGAATATCGGAAGATTTTCTCGGAGGTTCGGACGCGAGGAGGACAGAGCATTTGTTCCGGAGGCGATTCGTATTGATAATCGAATATACGTAATACGAGGGACTGCAGTGGAGCATCGTATCCCGTAGCCCGGCGATCTACTCTTATGGCGTCGTCCGTTATGGCATCTTCGAAGCAGATCAAGTTTTTCACGAGTCGGGGACTCGGAGAGCCGAGGCAGTCGGAATACTAAGTGGGTGCCCTAAGCCAATATGGCAGCGTCTGACCGTTCGGACCTAAGCTTCTAAGATCTTCGAGGAGGTGACGGTAACTCGTCGTTGTTCCTTGAATTGTAAGTATCGCCTTTTATTTCTGTACCTACGTGCGCGCCGCAGCCGCAGGTACCCACTACGATATATCATACGTCTCGTCGCCGCGAGGCGCCCGAGAAGGAAGTGCGCTCACCATCTCCGCGGCGCACGGTCACCGCGTGGCAATTCTTACCAGAAGACGATTCACCGGCAACCGTTTGAAAAAGATGGATCACGCGAATTATTCGTATCCACGTAAACGGTAAATCACATTACAACAGCATAACGACCACGATTGCGGCACGTACGACTCATCCAGACGCGTAAACCGAATTCCTCGCAGCATTTCGAAAATACCCATAGAATCATTCGCCATGACTGTGCGCACATCCCCTTCATCTCCAAAGCTGAAGCAGGGGGTCAAGAAATGCGCAGACAATTTAAAGCTATATGTTAACGAGGAATTGATGTACACCAAGGAAAGCGACCTCGTGTAATCGGTTTTTCGTTTTTCAATCAGGTGCCGCAAAAATAGCTTTTACCTTCCCGGCCATTTTTTTCTATGTCAGTAATTTATTAAGGTTTCTTGTCCAGCATAACTTTTGCGGTTATCTTTGTTCGCGGTAAGGTTATATACGTATCTATAATACAAGCGCGTCTAGGCTAAGTGCGCGCGAGTCTCCTTACACGAAGTAACCATAACTTAGTTCTAAAAAATTCGTTTGTTCTCTGAGCGTGTGATCACTGCGAAGACGATTCCTCATAAAATTCCTGCCGATCAACTATTATATTATATTTTATTTCGAGTAAATTCCGATGCAACTGATTTCGATGCGACTCTGCATTAATAAGCCAATCTCTCATTGCCTATTGATCTGGCCTCTTCCGTGACTTGGTCTAATCGTTTCAGATTATCAAAGAATTAAGTCCGCGGTAAAAAAGATTCACGAGTTTCATTGAGATAATTTGCCATTGAGACGTTTATAACTCTATTTAAAACAATACTTACACTTTTACCCCCCACGAGTGCGCACACTTACCCGTAATACGGGTTGGTGGCCACTCAAGTATTACGTAAGCACTAACCAGGGGGGGTCTTTGCTTTGATTATTTTCTATGACACGGGGAATAAGGGCTCTGAATGGTGATCACGCCAGCACCATTTTTTTTACTTTATCGGATTTTCTACAAAGTTTAGCCAAATTTGACTTGAACAGCTACGGCAACCGTGCTTATCTATGCTGGATAGCCAAAGAAACTCAGCTTCAGGGATTCCCCGAATAATATGGATGTGCCTACTCTCTTAGGAGCGAGTGAAAGAACAGAACTGTCGCCAGTAATTTGCTTGAATAAATATTACACGCGTGACATTCCTCTATCCCAAGCTTATTTCTGTACTTGATAACTGCTACTCACGAATTAACAAAGAAACCAGAACAGATCTGAAAATGTATGTACTAATGCTTACGTTAGCATGGGAGGGGGTTAGAGATTTGCTTACTTTTGCTGACATGCGGGAGGAGGGGTTAATAATTGTAAAAAATTGGCTTGCGTAATGCTTGAACGAGCCGTTGAGAGTGCGCATACCAAATTTTTCTAACCAGTTAGTTTTTTTTAACCGCGAAGATTTCATACGCTATTTCTTAATTCGATGGTTAGTTAAATAAATACTTTATCAAATACTTGACTTCGTTTCTCTTTACTCCTTATTGTTTAATTTTGACACCACTTCGAATGCTCATGCCCGAATAACTAATTCCGAGTAGAAGTGTCATCGACCGTTTATTCGTCTATTTCCAGGTAACCAGAGTCGGATGAAAGAAAAGTGCATGTCGAGAGGAAAAGAAATAGTCTGTGTTTAGCAAAACTCCGCGATACAGCATTCGAAGTGATTCGCAAAATATGACGATCGTCGTCCTCTTCGTTATATTTGTCATCGATTATCGTCGCATCTTCGCGTGTCCAGATTATTTCACGCGACGTAAAAAAACAAACTTGTCGAGATACTTTCACACCTCGTCGCGATACGCTCTTCGTTCGTCAAGTTTTTCCCAGCCAGACGAGCAATTAGCGTTCCGCTGTATTTTTGCGCGCGATCTTCGCCGTTCGTGTCTCGTTTTCGTTGTAAATTGGATCTACTTCCGCGCACGTTGGGATTAGTATCGTCGAATCGTACGTAAAGACTCGCGTATTTATCTAGCCGCGGTACGTACACGGCCCATACGTCCGTTGGGATGTAACAGCTCGTGCTGCCCGCGGATCCCACGGATCGGCCGGCGACGTTAAACCGCTCATTACTGGCATTGATCAGGTCGGAATCGCGCGATCGCCCGATCAGCGATACCGAGACGAGAGAAGGCTCCGATTACCGTTCGTTTATTTCGCGATAAGTACCCGAGTCCACAGTTTCCCATTTCACACGATTCATTTCCCCGACAACGATGCGTCCAGCCGCCGCTGAAGCGCGGCGTCGAATCGACATTCCTCCGCGTACCAACGAATTTGCTTCACGATTTTATTTCCACCGCGGATTCCTGCGCGCACGATCAGCGGGCGCGCGAGAAATCGCGGATCTGCGCTTGTACGAGAGCGTCGTCATCCGTCGTCGTGGGATGTTTATTACCGATTCGTTTGTCGCCTCCGGAATATTTGCCCGTTAACTGGTTTCGTCGATTAGAAGGACGAGCTTCCGGCCAAAGATTTCGATTAACCGGCCGCCGGCTACGCCGCGAGCCACGAACAGAGACGGACAACGGAAACGCGACGAGGTCCAACAGGTATCCTGAGAAATCGCACGGTTTCGCTCGATAATCGAGCAGCCAGGGATATTATACATCGACGAACCTACGAGAACGAACCGTGTAAATCCGTAACCGTAAACGTGCGCTCGTTCACGAATTATTTATTATTTAACCGCACACGCGTGTCCTCGTCCACGTATTATTGACACGTTCACGAACACGCACGCGCGCATACCCGCGCGCAGACGGACGCATACGCGCGTCGTGGTGTATCTATATTGGTAGCATCGCTTCAACGATGATACAGTATACCCTCGGCGAGTTCATTGCCCCTTTGGTGCGACAGAGAGCGAAGCACCGCTATATGTTCGACTCGACGAGGTTGTGACAGAAACGGATAGTATAGAGAAGATCACTACAACGCCTCGTCGCCTCTTAATAATTCACACGCGACTCCGATATGAGGCAAGTATACCTCGGAGCTGACGAATTATCCGATTCGGCTTCTTCGTTATTAACGAAGTGGGCGGATTGCCTTAATCCTGACTCGCGCGACGTCGCCTCGTCCGCGACAGAAAAAACCTTTATATTTCCGCAAATTTGCCCCCTTTTTCTTTTTTTTTCTCCTTCGACACTTTTTTCCCCCACACGCTTGGGATTCTCTTCGTCAGCGACGTAGCAACTCGTAGCAGCGACGTGTCTGTGACTTTGGTAGCGCGCGGATACGAGATTTCCGTGGAAGGGAAATCGGGCGATTTCGGAGAATTTCAGGAAGCACTTCGTTCGTTTCCTCTATCGAGGTGGAAAAAGTGATTTGGTAACGGCTCGTCGTATTCTCGGTGCCAGTGACCGTCGCCCCGAGGAAAGGTACCGCAGCAAGGCGCGTAACTCCTCCGTTTCGCGGAAATTGACCGGTCGCAAAAACGAGAACGCTGCTCGCAAGATTGCGCGAGGGGAAGATCGTTTTAGGCCTTTCAGCGTATAAATTGATCCGTCAACGCGAACAGCATTTGCGGCCAGCAAGGTGGGAATCGAACGACGATCGATATACCGAGTCGGTACCGAACAGGATTCGAGTGCAACGTACCCAGATGAATCGGAGAGACGACGACGACGACGACGACGACGACGACGACGACGATCGTTGGTCGCATAAGTAGCATTACGACGGCCGCGCTCGGTTCGTTCTCTATTTCATACATATTATATCCTACAAATACGAACGTTCGATTACCCCCTACGTTACGCGATAGGTCATGGCGTGTCATTTGCCAGCCAACATGCATAATCGACGTTAACGGGTAATCGCACGCGCGCCGATGAGAAGCCACCTCAGGGTGTCTAATTTTGACCGGAATGGTAATTTCAAAGCTCTTGAGGATTTCGAGGCAAAGAACAGGGATTTCATCGCGACTTCTCGTACTTCGCGATGCTCTTCCAAAAAAACGTGTTGCGTGCCAATAAAAAGTATCGCTAAAAACAGACTAGCGACTATATTCACTCTTTTAAATTCCATGATAAATCTGTTCCACGAGACTAGAGCTTTCGAAGCGAATAACAGATAAAAAAGACACGTTTTCTAGATACGAAGAAGAAAACATGAATTTTCTATTTTCTCGTCGAGCTCGTTGAAATTAGTTTGAATAAATACCCCAAAAAATAGGCAATCACAACGAGCGTCGCAGAATCGTGAAAAAATGCAGGTAAAGTGGAAATTTTCCATGACGTTTAAGGATTTTCCCGTTCATTTATTTCTCGCAAGAAAACAACGGGGCAACCACGAGGATTAGTACTCTGCCAGTCAACGCCCTCGCCTACGAATGATATTCGCGCTACGTATCCATTTCTTTACTTGTTTTTTTGTATTCTTCCGTTTTTTCAGGATTTTTTCACCATCTCGCACGAACCACGCGAGACGCGAACGCGATGTCCGATGACTTTCAAACAGGATTACGTAACGCCTGGATTTAGTCGACTTTCGTTCGCAGAGAGCCCACTGGCCAGTGGCCACCGGCACACTCATCGGTCAATGTGACCGTGGCACTGAACTAGTAGTTTATAATATGCTTGGGACTTTCACGCGGCAGTCAGTTGCCGGTGATTTTTTTTTCAACGCAATCTCATTTCTGGCAAACGGAAGCGAGACGCGTGGAGAACGGTACAGTGCGGCGATTACCATATGCCATGGAAATGGGATCCGGAACCGAGTTGCCTGTCGCCAATAAGCGGTGTCGGTCATAATCTATACTTCTGGCAACGTCCGAGTCTTCGAAAATCCACGTAGTAGTCCTTTTCGCGTGGGTATACCTACTGAAATACGACGAGAGATATTTTTGCGTGGAAGAGTGTACGAAAACTCGGGCTGGCTATGGAAATCGGAGAGTGCGAACGCCTTGATAAGCGCTCGCTACGCGCTCAACTCAACGAGGCCTTGACACGCTGGTCCAATTTGAGCTTTCATACGCGAACAACGGGATCGATAGTGATGGGTGCAATTGTCGAAATAACTCGCGACTCGAACGCGATGACCGTTCCACATTTCTCATTGCATCGATGGATAATTTGGCGGTCCGACTCGCGTTCGACACCCATCGACATCGAAGCGGAGATAAAAAGTTCGAGGTAATGGACACGAGATAGAGCCGTATCGTTCGCGTATTGTTACACCGGGTCTTGTTACTTTCTCGATTTTGTTTCAGATTACGAAAGCGTTTCGGACGCTGAGAGGCCGTTGGCATCGATGCTTCGCGCGGCGTGTATTCGCGCGGAGGTAGTCGAGTCTCCGAGGGTACGTCTATCTATGCTCAGATCTACGAGGCGTAGGCGGATGAAATTTCTCTCGCTCCTTCGCAAACTTGCTGATTTTATTCGCGAAACGAAGAAGACTTCCGTTTTTCTGACCCACGACCGCGCGATGCTCGGACCTCTGAGAGCTGCCTTTTGAATATATTTAAGGAGCCGGGCCTTGACCGCATGGAGATTGAAATTCAAAGTCGATTTGTGAGACGATCGGGTGTCGATTGACATCGATCGTGGATGTACCGTCGATCGCGCGAATGTATAATCCGATCGCGTTTTTAAGCGCGTCGATAATTTTTCGACTCTTCGGCTATCCCCGTCCGGATCGCTCGTTTTGCCCCCTCGTTTCACGCCAATCCCCGTAAAATACCAGATTCGAACCTCGCGTTTTCCGCAAAATAATCGCGGTGGTTCAATCGCATTAGCGCGTCTCTCTTCGGGCCGCGAAGTGGGTACCTTCTCTCGAGCCCTCGTCCTCGGTATGCGCTTGCGAATAATTCAAAGAGACCACCGCAGACCCGTGAACGAGGAGTTCGACGAGAAATAGAGATAATTTGTAAAATGCATCGTCTCGGATTCGCAGCCGAGGGTCTGGGAGTTTGGCGAGTCGAGAGGGAGGCAAGACGGGTAGGTACGTCGGGGGACGGTGATAGTTCGTGATAATTACATGGATGTGGTTGGTAGGCAGGAAGGTGAGACAGGAAGGCAGCATCGTTGTCTACCATCCAGCGCGTACATACGCAGCAGAGTCGTGTCGTCGTGTAAAATACCGTTGTTAACGAATGTGACTCTTGATTATGGTAATGCCGGTAGCAAACGCGGCGATACCATCGTTCATCGGTGAATCACGGTGGGCTATGCAATTGTGTAACGGGCGGCGGAACATTTTGCGAATCAAAATGGCGGCGGCCGGACAGTTGGAGCGAAGAGAAGCGAGGAGAAGGTCCGGATAATTTCACTCGGCGCGAATCGAGTAGCGAGTGAAATGTCAGTTGTTAGCGAGTGGGAGAGAGTGTGCGGCGTGCGCGAAAGGTGGGTACCTACTCTCGCCTCCGCGGTAAACGAGGACTGCGCGCTGCCGCGCCTCTCGTACCTCGTTTACGCGCGAGGGCTTCGTGCGAGTGTGCGAGGGACTTTTCTCTAGCTCGTTCTTCGTTTTGAAAAACCTCGATCGAGGTGATCCGCAGCTCTCGGCCGGTTTATCAGAGACTCGCGTAGGTACGCGGGAATCAGGCTTTGGAGATATAGGCGACGCTGGTACCGGCGAAGCTTATTCGCCAAAGTACTCCGACTCGAATTCCGTTTCGATTTCGGTGAGGTTCGATGAAAACTGCATTCCACCTGGTTTCGACCATCCAAAAAATTCCAAAAAATTCTACCACCTTGAAATATCAGTCAAAAGGAACGTCTGTGATTTTCTGTTCGTTCAAGATCTTCAATTTTTAGCGGGAAAAATCAGAATTATCATTTTTTTTGATCTATGCGGTTATGAGATTTCGTAAGTTTTTTTTTTTATCGTAACCATTGCAGGTACCGTTCTGAAAATTTTCTCGCAGACTCTTTACCCAACGACAGACATCCTGTAAATTGTGTACCAAAATCGAAAGTGTGTTACTAGGTATAAAAAAATGATATTCTCATTTGTTTGCCAAATTTCAATTTTCTCCGCGCAGAAAAATTTCGAATTCAATTTTTTTCGATGAAGCGGCAGAAATAAAAAAGTTTTTATTCCTACGTTTTTTTGCGTTTGATCAATATTTTTCGAGATACGGTGATCGTAACGCCAAATTGAAGATCTGGCAGATTTTGAAGAAAAAAAATGAAATTCGGTTCGATTCGACGAGATCATCGTTTTCCAGTTTTGGTTTGGCTACGAAAACAAAGTTTGGTGTCGTCCGGCGCGTGTAAAAGTGGTACGAATTATAAACCGACGAGATATTAAAGGTATTATTGCATTAGGACGTCAAAGAATTGTTTCTTCCGCTCGTTTCCTTCGGTGTTCTCCCTCCGCCCCCCAAAACGCAATCGTACCGGGTACTCGAGAGCGAAATTTCCGCTCGGTTCGCGTTATTACGAAATCGGAATAAGGAAGAACGCGGTTCGTGAAAGGGGAGCAAAGTTGAGGAAAGTTAAACAAACCTTGCTTAATGACGACGCCGGGGGGCAGTTGGACAATGGGTAGAGACGTATTCGAGGGATTGACGACGGCCAAGTTTCCCGGCGTTCCTGGGGGCGGCGAGGCGCTGGCGCTGCCAACGGAACCGGGATCGCTGAATCCTTGGGTACTGTTATCCTCCGGTCCGTCAAAGAAGCTCAGATTGAATTCACTTCCCGCGTCGAAGGACACTTCCGGCGTAAGGGTGTCCGGAGCGGGGGCGCTTCCCAGTCCGGCTGTCAGCGATTGGTCGATTTTGAATACGTCCATCGTACGAAATTTGTCAGAGAATTCATGAAAGTCGTCGGTTCACACTCTTCGCGTACCACTCGTCACGTCTATGCTCGGTGACAAACGTCATTCCACATTTCACGCGACCACCTTCGCACAACTTCGACGATCGTTTCGCACAAGTAGAAAATACGGTCCTCCCTCGTCGCGATGCACGGTTCGCGAAAAACGGCGGAAAAAATCACCACCGAGGAGAAACGAGAACGAGGATCGATTATTCGTTTTTGGTAACGGGAGACAAAACGAACTTGCGGGCGAAAGTATCGGAACTCGACCTCGATACTCTTCTCCTCCTCCTCCTCCTCCTCCTCCTCCTCCTCCTCCTCCTCCTCCTCCTCCTCCTCCTCCTCTTCCTTCGTTACTCGCCAACGAGAACAAATGGCGAAGGTACTTTGCTCGTCGTTTTTCTGTTTTCCCCCCGTTCTTTCACCTTCTGTCACTCGTTTTTCGTCTAATCCTCGCGCTCTCGGTAGATTTCGTACGCGAACCTTGGGGACACGTTTGATTGAAAACGGCTCGTTGTATTGATATTAATTTCCGAACGGGAGTAGGAAAATGTCTCGAGTTGTCGTTCGGCCCGCGCTACTTGCCGGTCCGCAGGTCGTTGAAAAACAAAAGACGGGGCGTAAATCACTGAAAGACGAGGGTTGGAACTTTCAACCCATTCTTTTTCGAGTGCAAAGTCCAACGTCCCTTTCCCTTAGGGGGCGCACTTTTTTCGCGTTACGTCATTGCGGCAAGATATTTTTACTTGGTCTTCCATCTTCGGGTGTTTCGTGGCTGAAAAAGAGATAACAAAAGGGAAACGTAAATGAAAAAATAAAGAAATTCAACGCAAATCTTATCTCGAGGAGAGTAAACGCCGGTGCCGGGCGCGCGGGATCGATCGGTGGGGAAGGGGCGAGTTTCGCCGCGGGTCGGATGCGAGACTTCCGATCGAGAAGGGGAAGAGGATGAGATTCGAAACCGAAAAAAGGCGCGCCCCGTGAAAATGAGATCGAAAGCGCGGATGTCGAGGAGAAAAGCGGAGAGGAGAAGAGACGCGGTCGAAATTTGAACGGGACGGAGACGAGCTTGCGACGCGCGTTTGCCTATATTTAAACCGACCCATCTCGAGGCCAAATTGCATCTCAATCGACGAGACCCTTCGGGCCGTTACGTCCTCGCTCCTCGAGGACTTACTTGCTTACTTTTCCGCGACGCGACGCGAGATACGAATTTACCGAGTCGCTTGGCGATGGAAGCTCGGAAATATCACGGAGCTAGTAAAAGTGGAGAAACTTCGAACGGGGGAAAGAAAAGAAGCGGGCGGTAGTAGAGAGACAGAGAGAGAGAGAGAGAGAGAGAGAAAAGGAGAGAAGAAAAAAGAAGCGCGGAAGAAAAGAGCCGGGGAAGGGGAAGCGCGATGTACCTCCGCGAGGCCCGAGAAAAACTGAATGTCATTGCCGTAATCTTCGGGCGTTGACTTTCTAGCTCGTCTTCTTCCCTCTCGTCTTTCTACCTGGTCCCCCACCACCCAACATCGACACTTCTCATTCTGCCCGTGATCTTCGGACTTTTTTCGCATTAACCACGATATGTATTCGCTCCGCGGTACCGCGAGCCGAGCGCCTCTGGCGGCGATAACGTCAACCCCTGGCGCCTCGTAGGAACGACCGAGAACTTGGCCTACGGATTTCGCAGCATCGATTCGCGACGCGTTGCATCTTCCTTATCGCCGTATTAACGAGGACGACTGTAATTTGTACGAATGCGAAGCGTCCGAGATAACTAGGCGTTGTTGTTATTATTATCGAACGATCGCGATGTACGATAAGCGTGTCGCGGCTGCGGCTATTGATACTGCTTACTCGCGGGCAGGGACCACTGGGGGGGGGGGGGGGGGGATATTCGCTACTGAAAATATTGCGACTCGGATCTCCGGATAAATAAATAAATATACGCGCGGATGTGAAAAGAGAAATCACGGATGCACGAGATTTACCGTAGATTCGAGTATGCGTGGAGAAATTGGGGAGCGATACGAAACGAAATTTACATTCTCGATCGAACACCGACTGGTCGTATGAATATCCTCAAATCTCACGCAGCTGCGACTCGAAGAGTCCAGCTATAAACATTTTTCCCACGTTCTCGTCGCCGGAATTTTTTCAACGTTATTCCTACGAGCCGTGGAGGCGAAGTACACCGAGCACGATTTTTCGAAGGTAGTATTTCGATTAGCTTCGTTGTTTCTCGGCCTTTTTTGCGCGCGACCACTCGACACCGCGTTATTCGATAATGCAGCTCGTTTTACGGATAGAGATTTCATTACGACCGGAGGAACTTTTCCCCCCGCCCCGTCGTTTCCGAAAAGAGAAATGGGAAAAATCACCTCTGTTTCGTCACGGCAGGAGGAAAAGTCTCGAACGTTCTCGAAACTTTATATTGGCTTTTGTTTTCATCGCGAAGTTGTTCCACCGAGCGCCGACGAACCTTACTTTTCGGGGAAAAGACTACCTATATACTCGAGCGGAGAGACTTATTTTGTGCTGCGAAGCGAGAAAGCAAAACGAACGATTCTTTCGGCTATTTTTTGTCCTCCTTTCCTTCTCTATCTATTTACTTTTAGGTCTTGATTTTTTCTCCCCGTCGCACGATTCTCGCGAAAGCGAGGTACGAAATCGCGTTCGAGTCGGACGAATCTTCGTCCGTAGAATAGTCGTTACGGTCTGGCGAGGCAAAGAGTATCGCGCGTGGATGAATAATTTCTGAATAATCACCTCGTTGTATTTTATTCGAACGGAGTCACGCCGGCAGACAGTCATTTGTCTTGTGCAACACCTCTGCGCGAAGGTTCCGCGTTCCTTTCGCGTCACAGGGCAGTACATTCACCTCGTGGTTCGTCGTTGAAATTCACAAAACACTTGAAAAATTCTTCCCTCGCAGCTCGGTATTATTCCGTCCGGTCCTCGGCGCGTAACGGTGAGATTGGATGAAACGGCATCGAGGCATTGTCATCGTTCCGCGATGTTCGCGAGTTTCCGTCAACTTGGGCGAGAAAAATATGTACATATATGTCTATATATACACACACATATATATACGTTCGCCCGATTCCATTCGTCGCCCGCACCGCATCCGTCACTGAGTCGCAGTGTCGATGACTTTTCGATTAGTCTCCTCACTCACGTTTGGTACCACCAGTTCAATCCGCCGAAACGGTGACCCGTTGACGTTTCGGCATATTAAAAATCTCTCTCTCGCGCGCGCGCACAAGAACTCTTGGATTTACGCTTGTCCCGTGGATCGACGATTCCCATGCGAGCGATGTTGTTGTTGATGGTGTACGTTATCACGTGGATCCCCAAAGAAGTGCAACGACGGATCGCGCGCGAGATCCTGTCGTTTCGTAGTCGAAGGTTGTTCGGATCGAGTAGCCGTCGCAGTTCTCGGGCAGATCGATCGGTAGACCATTGCCGAGAGACACGCGTATCCGTCACTTGCGTGCGAAGAAAGTCTCTCCGATCGGCACTGTATTTACGTAGGTATACTACCAGCACCAGCACCAGCACCAGCAGCACCAGCAGCAACAGCAGCAGCAGCAGCAGCAGCGGCAGCTACTCTCTTCGTTTCCCGTTCGCGTCTCGCGTCGCGATCTATAGAAGCGGCGCAGCGATAGATACAGATAGATCAATCACACACGTGCGCGTTAGATCGACGATCTTTTCTATCCCGAGCCATCGACCCTCGACGGACCTTTCTTACTTTTCTGCGCGCTCTTTCGTACCGCGACTCTACACGCCACCCGGCAGAACGCGACGTGTCAACGCGCGGCGTTCGAGCACTCGGCCGAGGCACGAGTCAGGCAAGTTGCGCGAGCTCGCTCGCTTACCTGTGCCGTAAGTAAGACCCAGGCACCGCTGTTACGGCATTGCAACTCCTAGGGGGAATTAAGTGAACTGGGGGACGACGGCGGGGGGACGCGAGAGAGGAGCGTTCTCCGGCGGGGGGAAGGAGGGGGGGGGGGGCGGGAGGCGAGGAGAGGGTGTCGAGAGGGACGGGGGACCGGAGTGGACCAACTGGGTTCAGCAGCAGCGATAGTTCATTGACCGAGAAGAGCCGAGCGGGCCCGAACCGCGGCAACGCGGAGGTACGGCAGACCCACCGCTACTAAAACAGAATTTGTACAGTGTCTGTTCGCGCCGAGGCCCTTTTCCGTACGAATTACCCGCGCGTACCTGCGCGGAACTCGAGTCGCGGATAGGCGCGAATACTTCGATTGGCGACGACGAACGCTTTCCGTGCGACCGCCGCCTGATAGAACCCCGCTTGGGGACGGACTTGCGCGAAACTTTCGACTCCACGAGTCGCTTTTCTCTCCTCCCCATCCCGCGATCGTCCTTCTCGACGCGTCTTATTTGTTTTTACTCGTCTCTTTTACCCACCCCTTCCTCTTTAATCCGTTTGTTGCTGTTCCCCGCTTCTCTTTCTCCCTCGTTTGTTTCACCTGCTTTCTCATTTTCCGACGTCCGTCTCTTGCTCTACGTTGTACTCGTTTTTTACTGTCTCTCCTACTTGGCCAATATTACCATGGACATAATAAAACCATCCATCTCTCTCTCTCTCTTTCCCTCTCTCTCGCTCTCTCTTCATTCTCTCTCCACCGCGTCGTTTGTACGCTCGGATTTGTTCCTCGAGGGTGCTTCGAGATTGTCGCACCCGGGACGATCCGAACTTTCCTCGCTTTTCGCCTCTCTTTTTCCCTCCCCTCGTTCGTTTTTCTCTCTCCTTCGTAACATTTGTTTCCATTTTATTTTTCTTTCGCTCCGCGTGCTGTCTCGTCTATGCTCGGTTTTAGAATTTGGGGCGTGGGAGGCGACGATTACGGGAGCGGGATACGATCTTGACGTCCTGCGGGTAGACGAAGCGAGGGAAATAAACGACGGGTGACGAAAAGCACGCGGTCTATGTCTCTCGACGACGTATTAGACGAGCTTCTTAACCGCGTTGAGAATATTCCACGCGCAGATTCCAACGTGCAGCGGCGCTGGTCTCGTGCTCTTTTTTTCTCCATTTTTTTCGCCTCGGCGACGCTTCGATACCCCTGCTCTTTATGCGAGAAGAAAAATCTCACGCGCGGACGAAGATAAAACGAAAAAACGCATCGCAATCGACTCCGGTATCTCGGATATCTAGTATGCGCTTTATACCTCTGTCCCTCTCTCCCTCTCCCTCTCTCGCTCCTTCTCGGGCCCACACACGCGCGCGTGCACCAGCGATCTACCTCTCCGCGAAACTTCGACCGCGCATCCAATAATAAGCCTCGCCGCGCTACGTTGATGCACTTGCGAGGAGGAACGAAAATACAACTAAGCACGGCTCAACCTCAGTTGCGTTTACGTCGAATAGATTACTCATCGGTCGCGAAAGTTTCTTATGATTCTAAGCCGCCGCCGCGTGCGAATTTACCGTAACGCCGAGGCGACGATAAATCATGCAAAAATCACCACGTGCTCGCGATACATTCTTTGCGGCGAGTGCGCGAAAGAGCGACCTACGTGATTCGCGCGTCACGTGTACCTACGCGATCGAGGGTGTATCCTTGTCGTGCAAAGAACGGGGCCGAGGGGGGAATAAATAGCAGCAAAAAAAAAATGGACCAAAAATAGCAAGATTCGTGAAAAAGGGAACGCGCTGGCTCGTCGTTTGTTTCGTTTGCGCGAAAATCAATTCGGAGGGGAGGAATCCGGTGGGTCGAGGCTCGTCGTTCGCCTCCTCCTCCTCCTCTCGTTCTCCGGCTCCGTCTCCGCTCTTTATCTCCCTGTCGGGCAATCGGTTTGCGATTCTCTCCCCGTGGAACGACGAGCGCCGAAAGTTTCGGAGTAAGAAGAGGCATGAAAGTAGCGCGCGCATTCGTATATACGGGGCTCTCTCGATGATGACCACACAGCAACGGCAGCGGCAGCGGCAAGAGCACACTTGTCGAGAAGGAAGGAAGAAGGAAAAGCAGGAGGGAAGATGCACGCTCAGAGTAATGAACCTCGAGAACCGGTTAGTTCTGCACGTGTATACAGATCGGTTTGGCGTATGTTTCTTCTGCCGCGAGCGGCGGTATCTAATTGAGTTTTCCCTACAATTTTCCATCTCTCTCTCTCTCGCTCCGCGTATCTATGCCTCCGACTTCTCCGCGCCTACGAGTCTCCGTTTCGTTTGTTTCTCGGCATTTTTCCACTTACACCTTTATGCTCCGTGCTTTTCCCCCCACTCTCCAACTATCTCGCTCGCCACGTCTCTACGCCAAAGCCTGTCTCTCGATGAATTACGACGAAGAAAAAATATACGCATTTCCCTCTCTCTTGCTCTCTCTCTCTCTCTCTCTCTCTCCTTTTCGCTCGCTCTCCTCCCGATACGAAAGCTACGAACTAAACTCTGCGGTCTCTCGTGCAACGCATCGGTGGTAGCCATTTCGCACGTAGCGATTCGAAGAAATGACGAACGTCTTCTCGGCACTTGGGACGTCGGATGACCGTATTCGCGTATTTAATCCCACCGCTGTTATACGTGGGTCGCCCCGATCTGTCGAAGGGCAAGCCAGTTTTTGTGACACACGCGTGGCGGCGAGGAAAATGGATACCAAATTCAAATTCGAGCCACGCGCACGTTATTGGGAAATCGGAATTTACAAACGAACAGATCATTTATGATCGTTAGGTCACGCGATCGTTTCTTCGTTCTTTCCAGGACACGATGTCTCGAAAACGAACGGGATCGTAATAATCGTAATATAATCGTAAGCGTGTTTGTGATACGATTCGAACATCCAATTCTCTACGACACGCTCACGAGTAACGATGACTCGCGTATCGCTACCCGCCCGTCACGCGCAGCACGGACAGAGGAGGATGAAATTCGCGCGGAAAATTTTGCTTCCCTTGAATTTGTTTTACAAATTCCGCGACTTATTCACCAGCTTCGTCGAGAGGGATTCGGGCTATTCAACGATGAAAGGGTCGAGTGATCCTGCCGTTGAATTTTCGATCGGATTTTAACTACGAAGTTGGAAAAGCACCGGCTGGTCCCTTTGGCGAGTTTGTATGAAATTTTGATCGCTTAGACAAAGCTGAGAGAGGGGGAGAGATGTATGGATGGATAGCGAGAGCCAGAGGGGGGGGGGAGGGGGGATCTAGTAGTCGCGACTGATTAATTAAGCATAACTGGGAGAATAATTTCTGAGAATCCGGATTGAATTCGAGGGCAGGAAACGATGCCGTTGTAAAACGAGCTCGTTTTATTGTCCGACGCGAGGAGAATTCACACGAAAATATTACCAGCCACGGAATTAACATACCACAGCGCGGATGCACGTGTCCGTAACGATTTAAGCACATGGTCGATTTAAAGCAGATACAGGCAGAGTGCGGAGGAATAAAACAGGACGAGCTTTGGTAGCTTCTTTTCTATCGTGGGTATCGGTGTTTCTACGTACTACTCACAATCAGCGTCGAATTCAGGGGGGTAGAATCGGGGCTGCAACCCCGGGGTCTCCGCAAGTGACCGCATTTAACACGCTTTCGTTAGCTTTGTATGTACGTAACAAAATCTTCGAGCGGAGATTTGAACCTACTTCGCAAGGAACTCTCCTAAGGAATGATACGCGAAAGTAGTTTGAAAAAAATCGAAATTCCGACGAAAAAATTGCTCCACTCGCACGAAAAGTAATTAGCGGGCCTCCGCTTGGTTGTTGCCTTTAAAACAGGCAGTGTTAGTACTACGGCAATAGTTGAGCTTAAAATTTGTAAATTTGATGATTTTTCGTATCAGGCGCTGAAATAACGCCGTCAGAAGATGAAACGTTGACTAACAAGTCGTTTTCCGATGCAGTCGGGTGAATGCGTTCGCTGAAACGCAGCCATTAACACGAACAGGCCACATCACGGCGTTGCCGAAAGCCGAGTCTTTTCACAACAACGAGCGTGATGTTAATTCGAGCCTTTGTGTGTTTTTACCGGGTGGATGGAATGAAAATCAATGTTTATCACAAAGGGACGAGCCGTCCGCATTATTAAATTTCACCGAAAAAATGCCGCTCAAAGCGTTTTATTTTCCAGAATCTCCTACCCCTTTTTCCCTTTCATCCTCGGCTTCCTTTCCGTCGCGCTGTTCTTTTTCGCGTCCCCTGGCAACAGCCGCTGCCCTTTGCCCTATGCACGCCACTCTTTCCGATCCAATTCACTCCCGAAGGATCTTCTCCGCGGCTCGATCGATCTATCTATTCTATCTCGATGCGCCCAGACGCGCATCCCTCTTGCTCCGTTGCCTCGTTTGCCTCTCGTGATTTTGCCTCTCGTTCCTCCGCGACGCGCGTTAAACGTATTTCCGTTCGCAGTCAGCTTCCGGATCGGGGTAAATCGTTTCGTGGAAGTTACGGATCTCTCTGGCCGAAGCGCAGCCGGAAGACGAAGAAGAGGGATACACCGGTGAAAGGTAGACGCGGAGGTGGGCCAGGACTCCGCTGCTGGAGGGTTCTGGACGAAGGTGGAAGAAAATGTATCAGGGTGGGGCGTTAGCTGCCGCTTTGAATCGATCCAGCGCCGGCTACAGCTGGAACCTCATACCCTCGCAAAGTCCGCAGCGGTTCTCACGTAACGGCAAAATTTTCCAAAACATTGTCGTTTCCCCGTACCAAAAACGAGTACCCCCTGAACTTTGTACGCTGGTAAAAAAATTCGAAACCAAACATTCGACTCTCTTCGAACCTTCACTCCCAACGAGTGAAAACTACGAGATCGCAAGCTGTACGCCTCATCTGTGCACAATGCGTGTAGGAAAAACGTGTTAAAAATAGCATCGCTGGGTAGCAAAGAGAAAGCTTAATCGTTAGGCGGAGCTTAATCGGAGGCAAAAGGACGAGAAATCTCGTGAAATCTAACTCACCATTGGTGCGTAGGATGGATCCAGGACTGGCAGCTTCGAGAGGACTGTTCGGTTCTTCCGAGTCCGGTTCTCTCTTGACGCTGAAACGGTAACGCGCGTATATTTTATGCACGAAGAAGACTCGGCCGTCGATTGTGGAATGAGCGTACTAGGCATTGGATACTTCGTTTTCAAAGGCATACTACTTCTCGCCTCGCCGTGATTTACTTCAAAAGATGCGCCATGTTTTCTACCAATGTTTCTACGGACGGAAGATCCCATGACGGAGAAGCGCGACGATCATTATCGAGTAGAATTGGGTGACGTCTCATCTTCGAGGAGCGATAAAACTAAATCGGGAATCATCGCGAATAGGGAGTACCAGACTTTTCGAATTTGTCACCAGGATCGACCTATCGCCAACGCGCGAAGTACCTACGGAGGAAATGTCTATAATATCCGATGCTATTTCCAGATGCATCGATAACCATTCCCGTATAAATGGAAGAAACTAGGTCAGCCCGAAATACAGCGCGGACCGAAATTTTGCGAATGGTGGATACGCGGAAAAAAGGCGAGCAAATCAAATTCCGTTCCGCGTACAAACGAGGACGTAACTCGGGGGATAGCATGACCGTGGTTGATATATTATACAGGGGGAATGGAAAAAAGGCGAAAGAAGGAACATCAACGGGAGGCAAAAAAACACTCGCAGCTCTGATTCCCAGGGACGGATAGGTACCGAGAATGCAGAATGCGGGCTGGAATTTTGTCCGCTCGTTGGACAATCAATCGCGAGTCGAATTTCGCGGGCGATTCCATGCCTTCGATTTCGTTTCATCGAACAGACACTGACGCGTCATCTCGATGTGTTTCCTGCCTCCGGCAGAGCGGTGGAGCATCGGGGCTATTTTAACGGCATGTACAACCCCGAAGCGACGCGGTAGCGCGGACCACGCGTGAGATGGAATTTTGATTGGCATCTCAGAAAGCGCAGCGAGACGGTATTTTTCAATTTAATTAGGCCCGCGTAACGCCCGGGTGCCGAATGATTTGCAAATTGTCAACGTCGCGTTTCGTGATTCATTTGAAGGAAAAAAACCAAATCAAAACCGTCGCTTTTCCCACAACAACGACAAAAAGTTACATTTGGCTTTATAAAAGTCGATTGACGGGGAAAAAAAGTTCGTGGACGTTCAAATACTGATTCTGGAGTTTTCTTCCTTTTGAAACAAAAAAAAAATCTTACTTCGCTTTATAAAAGTAGATTCACGGGGGAAAAAAGTTGAAGCATGTTCGAAGACATATTCGGCAGCTTTTCATCTATGGACGAAGGTCTATGCTCGAGAAAAATGAACTGACGATGAGGACAAGTGAAAAAAATGCATTCACCTCGAATTGTGATTGGAGAGAAAAACTGAATTTTCGAGAAACAAGGTAACGCTGAAAAAGAGTGATCGGTTTGCAAATACAGACAGAGAGAAAGAGTCGTTTCACGAATAAAAATCAACTGCTGCGCAGAAAAGAAAATGCGAGGGAAAAGTTATGAAACTGAAAGAGAAAAAAATCGAACAAACGAAGGGAAAGCCGTTCGTTGGGTAGAAAAAAGGTGGTGCGCGCGACGTTTGTAAAGTGGTCCGATAAAGCTCGTTACACGAAACTGTTGAAAAAACTGTCGTGAACCAGGTCTATTTAATTAAGAGGTAAATAAATAATTTTTCGCGATAAGAAGTCGATATCGCGGGAGCGCGATGGCAAAAAAAAAAGAGATCTGATTTGGCTCGCGAGCTCGTTACGATGATCGAGGTTCGCGTGAAACCAGAGGTGAAAAACTACCCTTCCGAATCGTACCGGATCGATGGCGTTTTTTTCCGAAGGTCGAAGCAGCGTCGTGAAATCGCGGTACGATTAGCAGTAGTAAAATGTACAGAGACAAATGGATTATCTCGCTCCGTTATGGAATTGAAACTAGTTTTTATCACGAGGGAAGTTGCGCAAAAACAGGACACGGTGCACTTAACACGTGAATTATTCAGCGCAATCTCTATATAGATGTACCGTACAAAGTACTGTTTGCACGTCGTGAAAACGTCCCTGTTTTAACAACCTCGCGAAGCTTACGGGCAAACGAAGCAGTTGCCTTTTGACAAATTAATTTAAAGCGCAGGGAGCAAAGATCGTTGCTAAAACGAGGGGCGATAAATAAGAAGGAAAAATTATATCGCCAAGCCGCTGCGATTTTGTTACCTGCGCCACGTTTCACTGATATACCGATCCATCGTGATCGGTATTACCACGTCGCGAATGCTAAAATAATGTTGGAACTGTGACAAGTTTGTTAAATCAATAGGCATAATTAGCGTCATGTTCGCTGCGGCACTAGCCCGCGCATCGAGTTTACGTCTGCACCGAGATCGGTTGGAAAATAGCGAAAAACGGTCGGCGCGTACCTGATCGATGGTATTTTTTGACAAATTCTACGCGTTACGCGGCCGAGATATTTGTGATTTATCGCGCGATCGCGGGAGAATTGTTGGCAAAGGTCGATAATGCGATGTGAAGTAAAATATATGGAACCGTAAACACAGGGATAGAGGATTTATCGACTAGAATGTCGATCGGTGCCTCACGATCGGTCCGCCAACACACCGACGAGCGCGTATCCCACCATAAGGGGAAATGAAAGCTGCAGCAGCGAATATGACGTGGAAAGAGAAACGTGGAGATGAAGAAATCGCGATAGGCTTTGGGTTAATCGGGTGATTTTCGTTCGATTACCTGATAAACGTCGAGTCTGCCGCGGGACTCGAAGGCGTCGGTGAAGAACTCGTCGTGGATGCGGTGTTGGTTTCTTCTTGGTCCATCATCGTTCATACCGTCCGATAGAAAAACCGTGAGACGTCCAGAATTTGTTTTGTAATTTTTCTCGCGTAACTCTCAACGCGATTGTAATATCGGCGAAGAGCGGCGAAATTTCATGTTCAATTGTTAGCTACGAAAACTGCACTCGCAGAAGCACTTTGGGGCAGAAGTTTGCGCGGGGGATGTAATCTTTTGGGAGCCGGTGAAATTCTCGGTCCACCCACGCCCGTCCGCGACCGCGGGCCAACGGGAAACAACTGACAAACGCCACTTTCCCACCCCTGCGCTGTGCATCTATCCCTTGTCGCCGCGGACGCGGAAACAACCCTCCGTTCGTCGAGACGCGATACGCAAGCGCTAAAAACAACGTTTCTCAATCTGCTTAACAACTCTGATGATAACGGTTAGGCAATAACTTCCGTACGAATTTACGGTTCTTTATCCGACCTTTTACGATGTATCGGTGGTTCGATCGATGCGAATCTTCTTAATCGTTTTACTTCGTCATTCACATTTTGTTACGTGCCGTGGAGCCGAGGGGTCGCGCTCGTCCAAACGCGGTGGAATATCATTTCCGGCAAAAGCGAATGGTAATGAGGTGAGAAATATTGCTTTCGGAAATAATTACAAAACCGAGATAATAAAACGATTGTAATAATAATCGGACGGCGCGAAACGACGGTTTGGCGATAAATTGTTATCACTGCGGTGTACAATGTGAGCGAATCAAATCGCACGTTATAGCTTATCGTAGTTAAATTGTCGCGTCGTTTTCCCGGTAGATTCGCGACGCGATCGAATACTCCTCAAATTTGTTATTTCAATGAGGAAAAAAACGCAAGTGGTGGATACCGATATATGCAAAATCACTAATTTGCACGACGATGTTTGAGCGAGCGTGATATTCGGCACTGCTCGAGCATAACTGAAGGCCGACGCGCCATTTAGTGTCGGCAGGTATCATTCATTCGTCGTGTTATGATGCGAAGCATCACTTCGTTCCGGTCACTCGGGCGTATCAAAACAAATATAGGATAAGCACGTAGAATTCTAACGCGGCGGTCAACACTCGGAAAGGGAGAAGACGAGATGATGGTGGAAAAAACCCTGTGATTTATTGAACTAGACGTCGGATACAGCTCGCTCTTTAGATGCTTGGAATTGACGAGCGAAAGTTTCCCCCACGATAAGTGGGAAGACTAACGACGCATCTGCATGAACCTGCAAAGGGATTCGGTGAGAAAAATTGCATATCGACACGAGAAACACGATTCTTGAGCGACAGGGTCGTTTTCGACGAAGTACGAACACCAATCGTGGTATTGTTTTTCTTACCTTGATGGGAGTTGCATCTTTTTGGATTTTACCCCAAGAAACGGCCTCGTCGGGTCGTGCTCCGCTGTCGCTGCCGTCATATTCGGACGCAGTATTGATGAAAACTGCGTAATCTGCGCCGTTCCTCTGTTGAAAATATTTCGACCATCACAATTTGGAACTGTTTGATAATGAATTTTGCTCGAGATCACTTGCCATTAGATTCGCGTTGCATATATGATGTTTCACGAGGCCACCACCGAGTACGATCATGCCGGTTTGTACAGCCTTTCTCGCCATTGTGTTCAATCGTCTGAGATCTGACGAAAGAAAACCGTGTATCGATCAACCTAATGAATATGAGTCATTGAACAACCAGCGGAAATATCAATTACTCGGAACGAGTCGTTCCTTTTAAAAATGGAATATCGGAACTACCTGATAATATGTCGACAACGAGGCCTGGATTTCTGAAGGAGTGAAAATACATCATGTCACCGAGACTTCCGTCAGTTAAAGCAGGACTGAAAACGGGGATTTTGTTCTTAGCAGCCCAGTAGTAAATAGATTCCCGATTATCGATTTCCTCTCCAAGTCTCGTGATAATTTTTGAAGGTGTCCACAGCGTGCCCTGTCGTGAACGACTTATCCATGAATTGAGTCCTTTTCTGCTTCTCTCGACAAGATAAATTTGTAAATACTTTACCTTTTCTTTTTGCTCGACTAGCATAGCGTCCAATTTAGGCATGAGCCAATCTTCGAACAGGCAGTAATTGTCGTTAGGTACCAACAAGTTTCCAATTCTATTGATTCCATTTTCTCTCAGATCTTTCCCTTTCATGCTAAATTCGCCGAGGTAAGTTGGTGCCAAACATTTAATAAAGTCCTCTTCCACTCCACCTGCCGTCGTTACGATGCAATCCACCTAAGAAATGAATATTTTTCAAACCAGCTGGTAGAATCGTCATTTTCAGTCACAGATTTACTTTCTGTATCAGGAGTGTTTAAAGTAATATTTTGTAAAATTGTACACGAATCAAATTGTATAAAATGGGCGAGTGATAGGAAAACGTTTCAGAACATACGGCTCGTTTCAAGACAGAAATATTCCTATATAGAGAAATAGAAATATACATCACGCAAGTAAGCGTGTCAACGGAACTGAAAATTCTTATTATTCGACCACGTAACTAATTTTTCGATCTCAATGACTCGAATGAATAGATAACAGTAAGAGACAGACTTTTCGTTTCGTCCCAACAGTACAAGAGTTTTCCTTCAAGTTGCTAACCATTTTGTGTTGAACCAAAAATCGAATCGTATCTCGTAATCCACATGATGCCATGTTGGACGTGTATCCCAAGAAAATAGTGCAAGAGCTCTTCCTTTCAATGAATTCGTCATCCTCCAAAACATCGATCTGGTCTTCGGCGAGTGGAATTTTCCTCGCGTCTAACATTTTTCGAATCTCGTCGACGGCCAAACCAAAATTTGTCGCTTGAAAGCCGGCATATTTGTAAGATTCGAATAGCGCATGATAATCAATTCCAGCATTCCAATCATAACCTGAAAATAATGTTGCTTGTTGAGCATTGCAAAACATAACAATTTAAGGTCGATGCTTTAGGAGTTACATCCAATATTTTCAATTCATAAACAATTGACAAATGAACCTTGAACTGTAGGAGTTCCTGCAGGCAAGGAAGCACTGCGTAACAATATTATTTCCGATAGTTCTGCGGGCACTGCGTCATCTTTGGTTTCACTCATAGTTTGATCTTCTACTTTACTCATTGTTAACGATACTAGATCACAAACGCAAGTATGCCAGGCAGGTTCTGCCCTGGGATAAATTTAATAGCACTGCGAGCAGCACCACAAACAGTCCGCGCAATCGAAATCAACACTTGTCAAAGGTTCTCAATCATCTACCCACGTGCTACAGACAATCGATGCCGCGCACGAGGCGATAGGCTAACCTGCGCGCTGTTCTTCGAATCGTTGCGGTACGACGCGATTATATGTTATAACAGTTGGTGTCGCAAATTTATTCGACACCTCAAAATTCGGAAAGACTGAAAAAAACGATATCAAGTTGTAGCGTGGCTCGTGCTTCGATATCCCAATCGTGTATTCGTCGTCTGCAAGCTCGCGAAGACGCGAGCGCCATCTTGCGTTAGATAGCGCGGCGCTATTCATGAGCTGATATCAATTCGATGGAAAGTACTTTTTTCTCGAGAAACAAATCCTACATTGTTCATAAATGTAAAAATTCGATGCCATTCGACTCGCATGAAGCACCGTGGAATTGCAACATACACTGCAACAGTCGATTATTTGTGCGATGGATAGTCTCTTGTATTCGATTCGACAACAGACCAATGTTTAGTCTCCGATTGTTTTCGCTTATAATTGATTCGCTGATTATAATTTGCCGGTCGCTTCAGCGGTCAGTGTTAACCATTGGAAACAGAATAGGAAAGTTACTCCGTTCGACGGTAAACAGTCAAACTTCACCGTTTGATCCCTTTACGCCAATCCCTTTGTTTCTGGGAAAATTATCCCTTTGTTCCTACGTGCATACTAACAGCACATTGTATCGTACATGCGGATGTTGCGCCATCCGTTGGAGAACTCGTGAACTGACATCGGGAATGTCAGCTCGGTCGATAAGGTAGATTTAGATTATCATTTTCATAAAACTGACATGATGGGCATTCCACGTTTGATTGCTTGTCACGTACTCCGATATTGACTGGTCAGTGCCAGCCCGAATCTGACAGGCTCGATTAGCATCGAATTCGTCTGATCGCGAAATCAGTCGGTAACGTTGCTCCCCCCGGCCCCCGATTCGCTACAGCTTTGAGATTGAGAAAATTTTGCATCATCGAGTATTCGCACGATAAGTACTGTTCTTATCCAAAATACCAACTGCATGGTGTGTCAAAATCAAGGACATGGAAGCAGAAAATACTCGACGATTAGAATTAGTCACACTATCAGATCCGTGTATAACGGTCGCCTTGGCCGTTAAAGGCAATGTCATCTGCCTAGAAGCTTTTAAACTCTTATTCGATTACCGTTTCTCGATACGATTTATAGTTCTATTATTGCCATTTGATTGCTGTTTGAACGATAAAAGCACGCGAACGATGCCTCCTCGAGTAGTTGCCGATAAAAATAATCTTCAGGAGAAAGAAATTGATCAACCCGAATGTAACACGAATCTAAATGTTTCTCTCCATACTGTATTTTCTATGAAATGTATTTTTTACGTGAACAGTTTATCTTGTACCTACTATCGTCAAATGTCGTCGACTCAAGCGAAATATCTCAATAAGATCGTGTACACGTGTTTGAAATAATTCTTAGAAGACGTTATTCCGTTAGAAAAAATCGTTTCACAGCCGGATAACGCATCGCATCGACGTGCTATCGTGTCCAAGCGGAGGCATAAAAAGTTAAATGAAATAACCGTTCGACGTTCATTGTTATTTTTATTATGGTCCCATAAATATTGCTTTTTACTCGTCGTTTACTCACGGAAAAAGGTTTTAGTCGTGATCGACCTGAGCGATTGCAACTTATCTGAATACACTGTTTGACGGCGCACCATTAACGCCGCGGCAAGCAAAAACACGAGTGACCTAAACATTTTACAGACATCGACGATAGTCAATTCCGACTCGGAACAATCCCTGTATCGATGGACAATAATGACGTCGAAAATTTCTCGGAAACAGTGGAAAGACATCGCGAAGCAGTGTTGCTCGTGCTACTGTTTTGCTGCATGCCACGAATAAGAAAAACGATTATTCGACTTTAACGATGATAAGAAGAGGGAAAGTGATTATAGATGTCGAATGGGACGAATTATGTCAATGACAGCAGTTAGAGCCCATGCGGCATTGTATACGCGGATGTCCAAGGTCATTGCTACTTACCACGTGTACCGTGAGACGAAGACTGGACGTCGCTGGGCGCAGAATACAAAAGAACCGTGACGCGACGTGAGGCGAATGGGGACGGTTGCGCGGGTCTCTGTTGTCTAATGAGATTTGCCACTACCTTTCACTCTTCCCATCTCCTGATCCTTCGTTCTTGAAACCTTTCATCGTTTGAAAAAAAAGGTCAAAATACAATTTCGCTCATCCAATTCGAATGTCACAAAACTAACGCGGTTCAAAATACCCTAGAGGCTCGAATATCCGACAAATGCGATCGTTCATTGTCAAGCGGACCAAATAAACTAGAGAACGATGAAAAACTTGAATTAATCGGGATACATCATCAGAGCTATGAACAATTGTAATATAAGTATTGCAGCTCTTGCGCCCTATCTTTGCTTTCGAGGTCTAGTTTTGCTCTCGAATTCTATCTTGTGTCCGAGCCGCGTGTGCACGACGGCGCGCGCTATACCCTTAGCGATTGTGAACGGCTACGGTGCCTTGCTTGTACGCAAGTACGCAATACACTCTCGCACGGTGACACGGCTGCCAGCAGCCCATTGCAAAAGGGTTAAGGACTGGATTGCCAGCTACCTTAACTGAGAACACGCTGTATCCTCTGGGGTACCGCCGACTACGCGGCACTTATGTTCATCTTACTCTCAGGAGCGGCGTAGCGAGGGCTGATTCCGTGTTCGAGACGACACTTTTTGACTGGTGGAACTCTCCTTCTCTATGCTGTGGGTGTGCGCGTTAGGATAGTAAGCGAGCACTCGTTACTGAATGACCATTCAGGTGTGAAAATATGCAATAGGCTATTGTATCCATAATATTTGTATTAAGCCAGATTGATTTCTCTCTGTATTTCTCACGTGCTTAATTTTTATTCTTGTGTTCCATTTCACTGCTTAATCTCTGAAATTATCATTTGAAATTTGTATCCTGAGTCTGGTATTTAAATGACTTCTCACCGTACTTATGACTGGTGATTTTGTATAGCGGATGAATACCAGTTAGCTTCATTTGCTTCATTGAAGCACCAGTTAATTTAATTTTTGGCCTCTTTATTTAGCGATGCAGCTCACGCCCACCCCCTTTTGATAACTACAGAACTATCAGCGGTATCGTTTATTCGTTGATTCAAGATGAAACGTATTATTTATCTACGTCACGTTCATTCTTTCTATTGATGACAATTCTAAACTGAACAACCGTAGTTAAGAAAAATTGAATTCATAGGTTGTACTCTTGGCGCGAACTTTCGGGGAGACATTTCTCTTCTAATTTGTATCGAGTACAGTAATGCATTATCGAGGTATTGCAATATTTGCAACTTTGCAATTACTATGTTGTGATAATATTCGGAAAAATCACCGAGTGGAACGGTTGTCGATAGACTACCGATCGATTGCAGGTACATTTGGGATTGCATGGTACTCAGGGCAAGCAAGTTAGCGGAGTGCAAGTAAATAATAGGTAGTTATTTATGGATTCACCTAACTGATATGAGCCATTGTGCAATGATTATTGTATCGATTGGTCGTTGATCTCAATTAAACATGCTAGATTTAGGTTCATCGCCAAGTAACGAATGTTTAAATTAAGCATTTCAGAGAGTTACGAACGTTCGTCTGTACTCAATGCGAGTGATGAGATTTTATACAAACTAGAAGAGATTTTAGGAAACCGATGCGAAACGCTTGAGTTGTTCGAGTAACACGGTTCACGATAAGCATCGCTTATCTTATCCACTTTACTGCCAATATTTCGATCAGTATTCGATCACGCCGTGAATCATATCTAGATAATAAAAATAAGAAACCGGAAAAATTGGGATTAAAGCTTCCATCGGTTTGTGCCACTCGCAAAGGCTTACGTAGATTTGTCGATGGTAGGTAAAGTATTCGGCGTAAAGATTATGTTGTCGAAGTACTAATATTCTGCTGGGTACGCGTCGATATTCTACTACAAATGCGATCCACTAGACGATCGAGTATCGACGTGGCATTGCCGTGAGTCGGGCCGATAAAAAATTAAGAATAATATAATATAATTGGAGATAAGCTATCTAGCACGGATACGCAGAGATAGAAAGTGTAGGCCATACATCGTGAAAAATGAACAATCGTTATTCTCGATGTACAGATGTTTTATTCGTGTAATTGAATTCCGTTTTGAACTTTTTGGATCGATAGATAATTTCCAATGATTGCAGTGAATATTAAGAAGTCGGCTGCTTCCGAGAACTGAAAGATTATTTTCTTAACCGGGAAGAATTTGGGTCAAGTGCCGGGGGTAAGGATAGGTATGTAAATTGTGTGTACACGAAGTATATTTTCGATCCGAGAAATTCAAGAAGAAAACGCCTAGATCTTTCTAGTATCATCGTTTGAAATTCACCACGGATCTCGTAACGCAAGACAAGTAGTTTGATTCGGAAAATTCAATTGGTCATTGCGCTACAACACGTGTACGGATCATCCGAGTTTAATAAGAATTTTGATTAGAAATAACGGAGACGTCGTGTTTATTTGTGTCCTGTCCAGATAATTGCCATAGTGAAATCGCGTTACAAATCAAGCTGATAAATTAACTTATCGTTATTGTTAGACATAATCATAGAGAAATGGATTGTCGACTAATTATGTATTGTCGCAAAGTGGCTCAGCACGCCCGAATCCCTGGCCAAAAGTCGAAAAATGATGGTTGAAATATCGACGCTTGTGAAATGGATTCTTCTAGAAGAGGGTTCGGGGCATTCTGATCGCATAGGGTGAAGTCGTAGAAATTTTTTCGTAGATATTTTCTATCTCTTCGCAAGTATTTTGGAGATAGGTACGTTATATTATTGTACCGGTGTAACATTGTGCATAAGGATTCAAAATAACATACTAAGTGTAATGGCCATTTTTTCAATCGGTTGTTTATTGCTGTAGGATTGCTTACAGCATTTTTATTCATTTTTAAAGAGCAGTAGAACAGTAAATTGCCGTATATTATTAAAATCAAAGTTACGCACAATATATACAACTTTTTTAACCAATTTAATGTATAGCATGTAATTGTGTACGTGAAATAAACTAAACATTTACATATTCTAGAAATTGTTTTGTTTTGGAATTTGAAATGTCATCAATCTGATATCAAATTCATAATCAGTGACCCCGAGAACCCAATGGTGCAGTTTTTCGGACCGATGAGGTGATCAAAATGTCCGCCAGTGGTGGTCCGCCATTTTGGGTTTCATAATTTTCATATCAAGATCGTGATCAGTGACCCCGAAAAGCTGATAGTGGATTTTTGCAGTTTTATTCGCACTTTTCGACTTTTGGCCAGGGTTTCGGGCGTTCCGAACCACCGTGCGTCGATTGATGTCGATCCGGCGCGGAGTTAAAATTTCGAGTGACCGGAGGGATATTCGACGATGAAAAGTGACAGTCCGCATTCTACATTCGTACGAGTGTGGAAGCCCGTTTTTCTTTTTTCAACGGTACACCGACACTCGACGAAGAGTGCCAAGATCTCACGGACAGTTGACCAGACGCGGATTCTGGAATACTGATACAACGAACAGCCTGCCCATGCGCAATGATTTGAACCTGACATGGCGGCGTTGCCAGATGTCCGCCATCAGTTCGCGTCTGCTCGTCGAACGGTGCGCATGTGTTCCCGTGGTTGGGGCGTACTTCGCGAATCCACGTAGGCGAAGTGACGTTGAGGATTTGTCAACGATTTGAGATTTTTTTCTGTAATAAACGGTTACGCGATTACCGTAATAACAAGAATCAATCGTAACCGGCATCAGACATACGAGGGTGAGATTACGTCGTCACAGAATACGAGCAACAAAATTGGCTTTGATCGGCAAATCTCGGGACAATCCACGTGCGAAATAGCTTTTTTTTCGTTTTACGACGATTCGATTTTCAAAATGTTGAAATAACGCGTCGTGATATTTTAAAAATTAGAATCGAGTTGAGCACGCTCGATAACGTCCATGTGCTGTCATCTATTCTCGCATTAGTAGTGAGAAGCCGCGCGCGGCACATCATCACTGACACGCTTTATACAGACACGTGAATGTTTACGTCGTTTGTCAAAAACTGCCTTAATTGTATAAGAACGAAAGGTCCATTTTTATTTAAATGTACACAGCATCAACTTCCCTTTGAATGTTAATAAATAAACTAGAAAAATATTCCGCACTATTCTTGTTATAAATACACGCTGAGACCATAATTGAAAAAAAATGTTGTAAAAATGTAACCAGCGATTACATAGATCAGAACTCGGTAGTCTACGTCTACGTCAAGGATCTGTTTTGGGAAGTTTGTGTACACGTTCTAGAAAATTATCAACAATAACGTACATGTCCGTAAGAGAGGTATACGTAAAACATAAGATAACAAACAGTTGTTGGTGGAGAGTAACGTGCCATTTCTCTTCTTTTTTTCTCAAAAAATATTGGTACTATCCAGCTGAAATTTGTATCTGTATGAATGGAATCATGATTGCATAAGATATTGTAAATTAGTTCATATTTCATACCGAAATAAAAAAAAGGTCGAATATGAGTAGCTCTGCTCATAGAAAATTGACCATGTTGCTATGGTATTCACTGGAAATATTTTCCTTACTCGATAAAGTAGTGAATATGGAAATGCCCGTTTGAAGAATCAGTAGTTAGCTATGTTACGGGCCATAATTATTTATGTACGATACGTGACGAGTGACTGAAAAAAATTGTTTACAGGTAACATTGCCCAAAAATGGTTATTAAAAAGATTTGCTGCATCGGGGCTGGTTACGTTGGAGGGCCGACTTGCAGCGTGATAGCATTAAAATGTCCAGATATCATGGTCACAGTTGTGGACAAAAGCAAGGAAAGAATAGCCCAATGGAATTCTGAGAAACTGCCGATTTATGAACCTGGCTTGGATGAAGTAGTTCGCAATTGTCGAGGAAAGAATTTATTTTTCTCGACCGATATAGAAAGCGCCATAAAAGAGGCAGATTTGATCTTCATTTCGGTGAATACCCCGACAAAGACATTTGGAAATGGTAGAGGTAGAGCGGCTGATTTAAAATATGTAGAAAGCGCTGCTAGAATGATAGCTGAAATTGCTACCGGTAACAAGATCGTCGTGGAAAAAAGTACGGTGCCTGTACGAGCTGCGGAAAGTATCCTAAATATTCTGAGAGCTAATCATAGACCCGGCGTGTCGTATCAGGTAATATCTATAGATTTACCTCGGAGTAATATATGCAAATGCAAAGCTACAACTTTTTCATCTCGCAGATTTTGTCAAATCCGGAGTTTTTAGCCGAAGGTACGGCTATCGATGATTTAGTAAATGCAGATCGTGTACTGATCGGTGGAGAAGATTCGCCTGAAGGGCACGCGGCGGTTGAAGAATTATGCAAAGTCTACGAACACTGGTTGCCGAGAGCTAATATTTTGACAACTAACACTTGGAGTTCCGAATTATCAAAATTGGTGCGTACAGGCGACTCTACATTAAACGTCGAATCTACACGACCATCGAGTTTCCTACAACGTACTGGACAATATCAATGTAAATCAGCGAATGACAGAGAAATACTTAAAATTTTTACAGGCCGCCAACGCGTTTTTGGCTCAGCGTATTTCCAGCATAAATTCATTGTCGGCTGTCTGCGAAGCAACTGGCGCGGATGTTTCAGAGGTAGCACGCGCGGTCGGTTGGGATTCCCGAATAGGTGCAAAATTTTTGCAAGCTTCCGTGGGTTTCGGTGGTTCTTGTTTTCAGAAAGACATTCTGAATTTAGTCTACATTTGCGAGTGTCTAAACCTTCCAGAGGTCGCCGCCTATTGGCAACAAGTCATTGATATGAACGAGTATCAAAAGTCACGTTTTTCTGCCAAAGTGATCGAATCACTTTTCAATACTGTCACGGATAAACAAATAGCTATGCTTGGTTTTGCTTTTAAAAAGAACACTGGAGACACCAGAGAATCCCCGGCAATTCATGTGGCTAAAACGTTACTTGACGAGGGTGCTAGGCTACATATTTATGATCCCAAGGTAAATAAATGTTATCATTTGAATTACTGAATTGTGACAAATGATCGATGAAGCAATTCGAAATTAGTTCTAGTATTCATACACTAGCATAGTTGTCAAATATTAGTTAGCAATTAAATTTGCTGTACAAAAAAAAAACTGTGACGTTGATACACCTGTATAAATTTGTTCAAATGGAAATCAATACTTGCAAAGTCTAATTTTCAATTTAATGGCGTTTTTTTCAGGTAGAAGAATCTCAAATTATTGAAGATCTGACACATCCCAGCGTCACGGATGATCCGGATAATATAAAGAAGCATGTAGCTATTTACGAAGATGCTTATTCTGCCACAAAAAACACCCATGCTATCGTATTGTGTACGGAATGGGACGAATTTATGGTAATCACTGTCGAGTTACATCGTTGAATGGAAAACTACTAATACTTGTTGATATGTTTATGAGAACGATTTCCAATTGCAGACTCTGGATTACAAGAGGATCTATACGAATATGATGAAGCCAGCGTATATCTTTGACGGGAGGAAAATCTTAGATCATAACGCTTTGCAAAACATTGGCTTTATTGTCCAGACCATTGGTAAAAAGTTAGCCAGGACGGCAGTTTCGCGATCTTGGGCTAGTCAAAACCAAATTTAGACGAATTATTTGCAAAAATTCAAACGGCCAGTTACATTTGATGCTACCCGTAGCTTTCAAATTTTCCACTTTCAATAATGACTGTACGCTATGTTGAGCCAGATATAAAAGTGATTTCAGTTCGGAGAAATTCAACTCGAACCCACAGTACTGATTAGCCGAGACGAAAATGAAGAGGGTTATTCGCAAATTCAAATTATCTTGTGCAGCTGGACTTATTAATGAACAAGACAATACAAGAAAAAAAGAAAATATTGTGCCGGGGGAACAAACCTACTCGTTTGGATATATTGTTTAGTTTTTCACTAAATTTTCCTACAAGTTCACCAACATACCTAGCTATTCATTGATCTAATAAGACACATGTCTCTTTATCGCTGACATAAGTATTACAATTTGTTAATTACATTCCCACGAGTGACGCGATTGATTCAGGTCTTTTCTAGAGATTCGAAAGCAATGTCCAATTGCTGCTTATTTAATCAAGTGGAGAAGAACGTGTTACTGACTTATGAAAAATGAATTTGTGATTCTGTAAATATTGTGACTCCCGAATCACCGTATCTCGTTGCATATGAATTGAATTTAGTTAGGTTCGAGCCTAATAATTATAGATTCGAACGACACCCCGTTATATCTTGTTGCAATCAATGAACAAGTAATTACTGGAATAAATGAACCAGATCGTACATTTTACTCGCGACAGTATTTTTTATCTATAATGAGCATTATATTTACTAAAGTACGAATGTTCTCTAAACCTATGACATAATAGTAAGCCCACACAAGCATTTGTTCTGCAAAAAAATCTCCATTAAAGTTGCAGTTTTTAACGTAGAGTATGACTCGAGCAATAATAGAAAATGGAAGTGAGATAATAATTAAATTTAATGAATTGTTTGGAAGTGAGAAGTATAGCTTATAGATATTATCAAGACGGTGCTAATGA
Source organism: Arge pagana (assembly GCA_963969455.1). Taxonomy (NCBI): domain Eukaryota; kingdom Metazoa; phylum Arthropoda; class Insecta; order Hymenoptera; family Argidae; genus Arge; species Arge pagana. The sequence continues at coordinate 8,169,299 of OZ018310.1, read as the reverse complement.
CTAGTGTTAAGTAATTAAGTATATGTCAATAGATTATAAAATTGAAATGTCGGGTTTAAAAAGAATTGTATACCATATTAGCGCATCCGTACGGATATAAAACATTAACATTTTCAATGAATTGTAACAAATGCAATGTTTTTTCGTGAAACTTGTATCTGTAAGTATAAATTGAGTCGATGTGACGATTTTCTGTTAGCTGGGAATAAAAATTTTCACATCAAAATTATTATCTACTCTGCGTTTCTCGCGGGAATTTAGTTAGTGTATTTTACGAATTCGTTGCTCGCATCATCCTCCATGAAACTAGAAAGCATGCAACGGCGAATATCTAAATTGGTCGAAAAGCTCACCCGATGCAACGTTGCGTGCCGAGATGACAAAGGGAAAACAATCGAGTTTCCGTGTGAGTTTCTCGAGTTACGTAACCAATGTCAATAACACTCATCCCGTGATAACATAACCTGTAAAGTGGTGAAGTTAGGAAAATCGTTGGCATACACGATAGATATTAATGTGTTCGAGGGCCGAGTATTTACCCACGATACGAAATACGATGCTGATGATCACCTTTCGCATCTAGGCTACGATTGCGTCGATTGAGAATCGATAATTGGAAATAAACACGTTCCGTACCACCTGTAATGTTGCGCCTTCTGTTTGCAATAGAAATACTTGCTTGATCCGACTACACTCGTTGCACGAGAACACGTGACTCGCGACAAATGACGATCGGTCTCGAACTACTTAACGATGCTAACAAAATTGTTCATAATCGGAAATCGTAAACGACTGAAACGCGTCGCGATGGTCAAAAATATCTCAAATATCGCGCCTCGGCTCGCACACGACGAACGAAACGTACACATCGCTGCGTCGTAAGCGCGTAGTGGTCGATCGTTGCGTTGTTGACCGAGCCGAGGTGAGCCGAGGTCTCGTGGTGTTGCGGCGATGCTACGGTCTCTGGTGGCCGTTCGTGAAACGCCGTGACTTCAGTCTACAGACGGCAGACGGCAGTTCTTCTGTAGCCACGAGCGTGTCATGGCGGCGTGTCAGAACCGCTTCGCACCACTGATTTACCTCGGAGTTAAAAATCGTCAGGGAAACCGGCTAATATACGCGTGACAAAGATAACGGAAAATCGAGCATGATGAGCCAAGAGAGTCGGTGTATTACCGTGTTTCGAACCGTATCAATGCCCACGGTGACCTAATATACTGTTTTTCGAATCGCTCGCGAACTAGGCTGGGCCTATTTTGTATAAAATGGCTGCAAACTGTTCGCAAAAACAGAAGAATAACAATTTCACGTAACGCGTATTTCCGTAACTAGCGACAAAACACGAGTGACGATCGGTGGTGGCTGCCGAAATGTGAACAAGTGTGAAACTTGGGAGCGAGAAGGGCGATGTTAGTGTGTTAAGTGTATTAATTGTGATTTTTGCGAAGATGAAAAATTGGGTAATAGCGAGAAACACGGGCCTGCTCGTCGTAGCGGCCGCATGTTTACTCCAGGCATGCCTCGTAAAAGGTACGTAGCCCGAACCATTCTTGATGCAAACATTCGCCGTTCGAATCTCATGCTAACCTCCGAGTCAATTTGTTTTTCCCCGACAAACGAAAAGAACCTGCGAATAGAAATTTGACAAAAATGAAACAAAATAACAAAATCAACGTCACGCTTTTCAAATATTTACACGGGTGGTTCGCCGAATCGGTCCAATATTGCGCAAAATATCACACTACTCTCGTCATTTTCGCGTTCTCGACTCGCTGTTGTTATTCCGTGTTAGTTTCTAACTTTCTTCTTCATTTTTTTGTCTATACCCGTGAAACGTTGCAAGTAATAATTAGTCCGATCATACAACGATCAATTGGAGTGATCTGACTTATTATTGTAGCGAGAGCAAGCCAGAGCTCGTTACATGTAACGCGAAGACACGTACGCACAGACACACTCATCCTCGTATCAGTTACGGCAGTTACGTATTAGCTATGTACAGTAGAGCGATGTACAAGCTTATACTTTGCATTCTACGAACGAGAATCTACGAACGATTCATCGGCCTCGCGAGATCTTCGTCGGATCGCACGATGTGCCATCGATAATAAATATTTCGTTCGTGACACGTGAATGTTATTTCTTTTTACGGCCTCGCAGTCTACGCCTAGAATCAGTCGTAGCGTGATCGTTTAATGCGATTCTACCGCCTTATATAGAAATGTCTTTATTCGCATACTCCCGTTCCTATATCTCCTCGACGTAGTATGTACATAATGTCATTAACGTTTGGAGGACAATTTGTCAAAGCTTGAAACGTACCATCTACGCCGATACATCTACACCCGACGACCGGTGCGTATCGTTCTTATTATTGCGAACCGTTGTAATATAATATCCTCGCGCTCGTGTTTTTTTTCTCTTTCGGTTCTCATTATTTTCTCTTTAAACGTTTCTTGTGTGTACACGTGAAACGTTATTTGTTTACGGACGAGATATTAGGTACGGTCACGGTGAAGAAGGTAATACACAATTTTCTACGTTATTTGGAACGAGTCCAACTGTTTGTTTTCGCCGTATAGCCCGCACGTCCATTTCGTCAAGTTCAAAGACATCAGTTGACAAAGGATCCGATCTTTTTCATCTCCCTTACTTGGCTTCGAGATTACGCTCCGCGAACGAACCTCGCTTCTCGCGATGTTCCGAGAATTTTGACCCTTGAAACGGAGGTGGGAGGGTCATCATCGGTCACCCCCGACACAACGATGGGGGAGACACGGTTCGACGCGAGTAGACGGAATCCGCGATTCGTACAAATTTGATTACGTTTCCCGACAACGGGAAAGTTGGGAAGGAATCTGTTTTTTTTCTTTCTCGCACAGCCGCGCGCAATTTTTCGCAGAGTTTCCACGCTTTTGTTTTTTATTTGCGTGCATCCAGCGTCTCGCCAACGAATTCGCATTGACTATTCTCCCCGGCTCTGTGAAAATCTGCGACGGCTGTTCGTACAGCGACGATGAATCTCGATGAGATTCGCGGACTCGTAGACGGACCGTATGCAAAAAGGTTGTTCTATGGGGTCCAGGTATCCGGAGAATGCTGCGTACAGGCATTTCCTTCGGGTTTTGGCCCTCGGGCCCTCTTTATAATAAGTTTGAAGGGGTCCCGATGTGGGCGTGCGCTAATGACGTGAATTAAACTCGTTTTGTTAAGTCGTTATGGCACGCCGTTGCCCGAGGCAGCGTCGATGATCATATACCGGGTGATTCGTTCGTCTCGTAGCGAAGCGAAATGCTACCTCGTATTGCGACACGAAGGAACGCCGCGTTCTGCACGAATTGCGGGAGAACTTTCTCCGACTTGCCGGGGTTACCCGCCGCTCCAAGATCGTCGTAAAAGTCTGTCGCAGACGTCTTGTCAAAAATTACACTAAGCTTAGTAGCCAATCGGAAGAAGAAAGAAAGGAAGAAGAAGAAAAAAAAATGAACGAACGAACGTACAACACGACGACGACGACGACGACGACGACGACGACGTACATCCATGACCTACGCGACTCCACTCGATGCCAAACTTCTCTTTCGTTCAAGGTGGCCGCTCACCTGTTTCCACTCTCGTCTGCATATTTTTTTTCACAACGTCTCGCGCTAAAAAGCTGCTGTCATCTCGCATCAGCCGGATTATTGACGTGGCTCGGCGGTGCAGCAGTGCCGCACCTGCCTTTTAAATATCAGCCTCGCACCGGGCCTCTAATATTGTTAAAATCTCCCAACTGTTTAAACCGGAAACGTCGAGGGCCATCGCGGAGATCTCGGGGTTTGAGACTACGCATCTATTATTTGGGGACACACGCACGAACACCGCGCTCTCTCGTCTCGCAACCCACGTGAAATTTCGACGATATTCGACCTCGCCCGAAAGACGTCCCAGCGAATTCTCGTCGTCGAGAAGCTAGAAAAGTAAGTCGCGAATGCTAGAAACACGGGGAAAAAAGAAAATCATTTCCAACGCATCTAATCTTTCAATTGGTCGCCGGTATGGACCGGACCGTGTCGCGTACGCGACGCTTACGACATCACGTAACTATATAATATACTTCCGTTGCACGAACGATGCACGCACTCGCACACGCTTATTGTTCCGTAAAAATCCCCCCTCCCCCCTCCGCCCGCTCGTCAAGCGATGTACCTACGCGGATTACACGGCAAATAAGTAACAAGCAAATTCTGATATCTCCGGGAAACAGTAACCGTGTGTGCCGCGAGAAATGGATTATTACGCTCCGACGCGTTGAAAAAATATGGTAGAGATCCAAGACACGTCGTTGAATGGTACGAGTGTTACGGTTCGCCTCACCGTGTCTCTCTGGCGACAACTGTTAATACATTCCCGCCAACGGTTTGTCGGATGTCAATAATTTAGTCTTAGGTCATTTGGAAACGTGAGAGAGCGCCGAGCCCACGCTATGCCCTGCTAGCTCCCGTTCATTTCTCTTTTTTTTTCCTCTGCGTTGTTTTTCCACCGGCAATCTTATCGCTAGAGAGTCACTGACGAGAGAAAATGACAAAGACGCAATAAAATTGAATTATCGTTTGCTAAAACGAGGCGTGTAGAGATTAATTACCGGAATTAAAACCTTCCTTATCGCTTTCTGCGAACTTTTGCTTTATCATTCCTCCCTCCGCGAGGCGGCTCACCGCGCAGCTCGCGTTCGAGCAAAAGCAATGCGGCGCCGATGTCACAAAACCATCACTATTGCGAATATCCTCGCAGTTCATTTTTATATCGTGCCAAAGAAGCAAGCGAAACAGGATGCGAAGGCATGTCACGTAATACTCACGGCCTGCCCGCGAACTTCACGCACTGGAAGTGGATAGTGTTACGAAGTTACAAAATGCTCTTTTCAACCAACCTCGCCTGCGCTTTTTTTATCTTTGTTAAAATCATCATTATTATTATTCACAACTCACAAAGGCCCGACGAATCTTGCCTCGGTCGAGGTACGCGTACCTCTCCGCGTTGGCGCACGCATCACCACACGCCGCGTTACGCGGACGCAGATACGTATGCATACGTACGTACGGAGCATTCCGTGTTTTCCGGTCGGATCGTTTTCAAGCCTGCTCGGCTCGCGGTGTGCGATTTCGACTTTTTCCCCCCCGCATAATCGCCTAGCCCTATCGATCTTCGGGGCACGCCGATTGATTTCGCACCGCCAAGCTTCTCTATCCCGTTTAAACTTTTACAGAATTTTGGCCGAGTAATGCGGAGAAAGAAATTTCCGAGCGATTTATTCGACGGGAGATGAATCGAGTTAATTTCTATTTCCGTCGCGTCAATACGACGTCCGTTGAGATTTTCATTTCCAATTCGGATAATCTGCGCGTCTAAAAATATTGTAGAATTGGTAATTCAACTGACGGTATATCCTGTCGACACGACCAGACTATACAAGTCGATCGATAATAACAGTAGAGGTAATTCTGGCAGAGTTTGCTTTCGAATGTACGACAGCTTGTATTACAGTGTCGCACGCGATGCGGCATATTTATTTTCGAGGCGAGGAATAATCTCAGCCATCAATGCTGAATCGCAACGAATATCGTCGATTCGACAAAAAATGAAGATGGTATCGTCTCGCAACCTGTATCATCTGAAACTCGAATAATCACTTTTTCTGCCAAAGCATCGAGTCCGACTTCTCGTATACGCGGTTCAGGATGACCACTCTCCCGTTTCACTTCCTCCACGAGAATGATAACGAGACGGAAAAAAACCACCGCCAAATGAGCAAAACGAGGGAAATTGGATTTTCCTATACCCCTGGCGTACAAATAATATCCGTTGTTCGTTTCACGTGCGCGTAAACTCGGCACTTGGTCGTTGGGAATGTAAAGATAATCTGATAAACGCTCGAACAAGACTCGTTGTAAAGTTGTTAAGTGTTCGTCAGCTCGTTTCTACCCGAAACAGGTCCGAAACAATGAAAAGCGAGCCGTATACCCGATCCGATCGAATCGGCGCTTCGAAAGCTCCTGGATTTCGCGTGAAACGTTCCATATAAATAATAATAGCGGTGTGCGTGCGTGGTAACTCGAGCGTTTCGCGATACCGCAAATATGTTTCGTATTCACGTTGTAATTTTGCAGCGAAGTGCTCGTAGTGAAAGCTCTGCAAACTCGGCAATCATTTTTTCAATTAAAAAAAATCGCACTCGGCTCAACGAGTTCCGTTAAAACGAACTCGCCGCGTATAATTTTTCGGACCAAAATTACATATCGCCTCGTTTTTCGAGTGCACCGAGCTATTGGCCCGGAATAATGAAAAGTTTCGACGTTTTTGACGATAAGTTTTCTCGCGAGGGTCAACTAAACGCTCGCGCAAACCGTATCTATGCACATCGCTAACTTTACTCCGAATCTGTTGGGTACAACGCGATGCTATCTCGGAAATAGCATACATAGGAATATATATATATAGGTATATTTAATCTGAAATTATTCCACGATAATCGAAGCACTAGCAGTCGATCGCCTCGCGCAAAATTCACCAGCTAATCCGGATGTATTGATTCGCGTAGATCGTTGTTTTTCGATTATTCCGCTCGATCTTTGTCACGTAACAATTATCCTTCCAGGTTGAAGATGAATTTATCTTTCACCAGATCAAAGCCCACGTATCGATTCGCGAACGATGAAACTCAACGTTGCGGAGAACGAAACCGGTCTAGCACGTATAATTTCCTACGTTATGCGCGAACTTTGCAGATGACACCCGAGCTCGTGCAGATATCTAATTAAAACACATCGTATAGCCGCACGAAGCCACGATTCTTCCACGCAAATGCATCAATCATTAGCTTCCGCGGCTATGGAAGCTAGAGATATACATAGTTATGCGGCCGACCGCTATCGGCTTGAACAGTTGAATCAATACTAGTTCTTGCGGTTTCTTCTTCTTCTTCTTCAATAAACGATGATAATTATAACGGAAATCTTCGCGTAACGTCATCATCTGCTAGGGAAAAAAGTCGGCATATCGCAGTGCGAGTGGTTTATTTTCCCAAATCTCATCTCTCCGCGGCTCACACGTTCTCAAATTTGATTTCAAAGCCAGTTTCAACAAACAGCGGTACCTACGACGAAGACGGTTTTTGTTTCGTTTTTTTTCCTTCTCTAAGATCGTTCAATTTCATTCGATTTCATTTTGCCCGCTGTGCTCGGAACGCCGAATGTTTATCGGATATTAAAATACGGTTGCTAGCTAGGAACGTTGATCCGAGAGCGCGCAGTTCGCGGTATCAATACAGTTATTCGTTCAAGGACAACTTTCAAGGATATCGAGCGCCGTTGCTCGTAGAGAGGACTTATTCGTTTCTTGTCCATATTTATTATCCCGAACATATTTGTATTCTCGCGGTGCCACGTCGAAGGAGTCGGGCGTCGCGTCAGGACGCGTTGGCCTGGCGAACGTTTCCGCTCCGTTCGGCCAGCAACCGATTACGGTTAGTACGGAATCGAGCGACACGCGGAAGCCGCATTTCTACGCGGAATTAGATTGTCTTTTCTTTCATTCCGTGCTCTGAAATTAGGCTGGAGCTGCCTCGCCGCGGCTGACTGCCGGAGGGAAGTAGTTTCGAGATTAGGCGATTCTATTATTAGATGCGTCCGGAGATAGGGTCTTAAGTCTTGGACGACGTTGAAAGTGTTATTTGACGAACTCGTCTCACGACCACCGACGCGATGTGCCGTCTTATTCTCCCTGTCCTCCGTTCCCATTGTACTTTTCTACCCAGGTAGAGACGAAGAGAGAGAGAGAATGCGAGAGAGTGAGAGAGAGAGAGAGAGAGAGAGAGAGAGAGAGAGGGAGACGGCAATTCACGTAATACAACGAAATTTACCAAGACCAATTCCATCGGATGAGACGTGATATTTTCCTTGCCCAAATTTCCCCCTCGTTCGATGCAACTTCGGCGTTCCCTTCATCTCGGATGATAGCTTTACGAAGAATGTTGCCTGCTCTCTCTGTCGATGGTTCCCTTTTTTTTGGTTATTTTTTTAATCATTACATGACTAAAACTACAGCGCACAGTGGAAGATCGAGGGAAACAACGAAAATAACGTGTAATTGCCGTTGTTTTTTCGTTGCCAACGAAATCGAGCTTTCGCAAGATGCTTTCGATCGTCGTAGTTGACGCCGCCCAGGAAAGAGATATCTTTACCCGCAGCCATTATTATATCGAGCCATTCTTCCCATCCTCTCAGATCCGCGAGCGCATGTTTTGTCATTCTTCCATTTCCCTCCGCTTTTTTTTTATCCGTTCGTCCGCATGTTGCCAAAGCCGCGTCGTGGCAACTCGTGCAGGTGCGCTTATTCTCAGCAGGCTAACGGCACGAGATAACACGTGCGCGCGGTAGATACGGGAAGAAAAAGCTTTTTGAAAAGCTCTAATGCTCGTCGGTGCACGGAAGAGGCTCGGGCTGCATTCTACCTCGTTCGGAATTGGCCACGTCGCGTTGCGAGCACTTGACGATTCGTAGCGTCCACCTATCTACGTACATACATGCAGTCGCAAATTTGTGAAACGAAGTTCATTTCCGAGCAATTAAGGCGATAGCTGCGCAAACACCGGCGAATTATCAAATTTACCTCGATTTCCTACTTGGAATAAATCCAAGTAGGAAATGAAGCCGTGAATTTTGGGTTCTTTATGCACGACGATCACGCGTCTGTCTGTACTACCTTTGAACGGCGAACGTGCGCGTATACGCACCGATCGGCTGCAACATGCTCGTGGATTAAACGCTTGAGAACTATTTTGATTTACGAGCCACGTGTCTGATGTGTTGGTAGACATTTACGCTGTTGCTAATTTTTTGTACACGTCGCTTTTATTTGCCTCGTTCAAATATTTGTACGGTAACTTCTGTATTTTCAGGGTTACGCTGCCACTGCGACTATTGCAAGGACACCAATTACACGTGTGAGACTGATGGATACTGCTTCGCGAGCACCACCCTCGAAAATGGAAAGCACATTTATCACTACAGGTAACGCATCGCGGCGTCGATACGCTCAAAAGTACGAGAGTACAATCGAATAATCAATTCTTTAGGATTTTCGTGCGATCCGCACCAAAGAATCTCGCGATCGAAACACGCGGTAGAAAAATAGGAATGGAGCCACTTTTTTTAGGCGAGGAGTCTTTTGTGTTCTGATTAATATCCAGCGAATCATTTGTGGAGATATTGTATCTGATGTGGGCACCAAGAATGATTCTCTATCGCGATATTAGATCCACGCGTCAGTGCTGCAGTAACGCGGTGCTTGTCGAAGGTTTTAGGAAAAATCGGTTTCGCTAGCTTATCATCGCGTATCTAATCACCGACAAACATTTCTATATTTAACCGGCGATTCTACGTAAATTTCACAAAAAAATCATCCGCGTATACCGGCGAGATAATTTGGTCGTGGCAACTTGGACGACGCGGAACAGAAGAGGCGACGTGGAATTTGGAAATTTGGAAAATCGACTTTTTAGGTTCTTTTACATCTAAAACGTATCGTGTCTCTAATTGTTCGCGATATCGCGCTATTGCCACTTTGGCGTCTTGAAACTGTCGAGCAGCCGATTTGTCGTACGTCACGTACGATATGAATATAGCTCCTGAAGTGATTCATCGGCCGAACGATTGCAATCGAGCTTAACTGATCGGCGCATTTAAAACTATTATTGTAATTATTGTCATTGCCGTTACAACGTGGTTTTGTTGATCGTAATCGTCCGACCGAACATCTGCTACGTTCCATCCGTATGAATATTTATACCGTATTTGAATATCGTGCCGAATTTATTCGGAATCGCGTATCGACTCGCCGATTAATTCTCATTTCTGGAAAATAGATTGCGAGTCGGCACAAAATTATGTTACGGGTGCGCCGCTGATTTTTTAACGGATGAAGATGATTTTGAGATCTGCGTGGAATCGATGCGTAGATGAATTCGCAAGGATCGCTTGGCTCGTCGGTTCGGTTCTTCTCGCTCGGCTCCGAATCTCTTATCGCGCGTAGATTCGCGAACAATCTATTTCCAAGAAAACTGAGCTTCCGAGAAAACTGAGAGAAAAGCTTTAGCTTTCCCTCGCGCCGATACTGCTAGTATCTGAAATTCGAGTAGCTTACAATTACGTACCGAGAATAGAACAACGATCCCCGCACGTAACACGAATACAAGCATCAACGTCTCCTCGCGATTCTTGCGCTTCGTCGCCCGAAATGACGAGAAAAACGCGGAAACTACACAACGACCTTAATTTTTAATCTCGATAACTCTCTTTTCATTTTTAGGCGATATTTTTTGGGTCCTACCTAAAAATTTAATAATTCATTATTTTTAAATTTAAATTCCAAGTGCATTTAAGGCTCCACTTTTTCAAAAATTCAATTTCCCATATAAATAACGCAGGGAATTTTTTTTCCGGTTTCAACGTGATTTTTCGGCATTCAACAAATTTTTCTCGAAAAAATGAGTATACATCTTTTGTAGGACATTGAATTTGCTACAAAAAGTTTCTTTGAGAAAATGCATCTCGACCAACGGTTTTCTAGTTATACAGCTGGAAAGATGAACGTTAATAATAATTGACAACAAATTTTCTTTGAATTGTTGTTAATTCTAGAAACTACATTTTGTATTTAGTAAATAAAGATAAATTTTCATCGAGAATTACTACGAAATCAGAATAGCAATCAACTAAATTTCAAATTCTCGCGCATATTTTAATTTCAAAACTTTTTTAGTTCTATTTTATAGCACGATGGCGCTTTTTCTGCAACAATTCTTTGAATACCGAGAAATCGAGTTGAAATGAAAAAAATCACTGCGTTATTTATATGGAAAATCGAATTTTTGGAAGAGCGAAGCCTCTAATTTGTCTCAAATAAAAATTCCAGCGGAAATATATATTTTTTTGAATAAACTATAAAATTTTAGGTGGGACCGAAAACGAATATCGCATACAAATGAAACACCCTAGTGATTGCACTCCATACGCTCGCATCTCGTTATTCGCGATGATTCACCAGATACGACGACGCGATTATTCTCAAATTTCTCGGTATCCCGGAAAAATACAGTCAATTTTTCTATCCAGCTTCCATCGAGCGCGGTATTTGAAAAAGATCGCGTGTATGTATAACAATCACCGAGTTTCTCGAACAGCTGATGAAAATACTAAATTGCAGGTGAACGAATATTCCGAAAAACGGGTTTGCGCAATTGTTTGATATTCTTCGGATAGATCGAAGTTTCGCGAATCGAATGTTGAATCGTGCACCGTAAAAGACGCTTCGTCGTCGTGTAAAGTGTCGTAAATTTTGGGTCCAATAATCGACATTTCAGCGTGTTGATTAGCATTGTTCGCACAGTCCGCGTTGTTCACCGCACAAAAATGTTATTCGATACCAAAGTCACACTAGATTATCACTGCACACGGATTGTGTTGAGATAACACTGAAAAGTCTTTGACACGAATTTTTGGGTCGCATTTGGCGCGACATTTTTTACTGTGCGAGACGACGAGGCGTCCATGTTGTTGGGTTCGTGAAAAATAGGCCTTCGCGGACGCCTGCCGTGTTTGTTGTACTTTGTAAGTCAAATCAGTTAGGAGCAGGTACTTTTTTGTGTTTACAAATTCGTCTCGTATAACGCGTATCGATTGGTGGATCGGCGTAAACGTGGAAGATGGTTGCGACAAATGAGCAAGTCACATCGCCGCGATAGCATCATCGCTTGTAAAGCAATATCTGCGCCGATTGTTTCTCGCGTCTTTTTATTCGCGGGTCTCGCGTCGTTGCGTCGTTTCGTCGTTTGACTCGTCAACACGCGTATCGCGGGATTCTCGTATCGACTAGTATGCATATTAGGTATATTGTTAGTCCGCGTAATCGGTCGAATCGTTCGCTCGCGGCGTCGAGCACCAGGAAAGCCCAGGGTCTGCGAATCGATGGCGCAGCTACGCACATGCCGAGTTCATTCCTTCTTCGTTATCTTTGTCCTTTTTGCTGCGGATTTACAGTCCGTTTCTCGATCGAGAAACGTTCAAACAAAAGAATTGGCGAGAAAGGGTGGTAGAAAAAGGGGGACAAATCGGACGAATCGAGCGTGCGAACGAACATGCGAGAGAACGCGATGCAACGGAAAAAGTCGGGTGCAACAAGAAAGCGAGGAATAGCAAAATCAGGCAAAAAGAGTAACGGCAGGAAAACGAACTTCGAAGGATGGATCGGTAAAGAGGTTCGTTAGCAGGGGGTCAAGGGGGTAGCCAATTGAACTGATCACTGCAGATACTCTCTCGCGTGCGCGCGATACGTGACCTCGTCGAGAGCGCGCAGTGTTTTCGTTCGCGGCGAACAAAAATGAGAATAAAAATCACAAAAAAATCACACAAAAAACACGAAAGGAGAGAAAAACAGAGGGAAACGGAAAAACGCGGCATGCTCGCATCGCCTATCGTTTTCGAGGCACGGATCGATCTGCGCGCGGGGCGCCTTTCGAATTCTCACGCGCGTACGCGTAGCCGCGAGATTCTGGAAAACGTAGTGCCTAATAAAATTAACGAAGCCGAGTCAACCGATCGCCTACAATTTTACCCGCGTCGGCCTCAGTTTTTCTTCTTCTCGTTCGACTTTCTCAACTTTCCTCGCGCATCGTCGGGACGTTCGCGCGACGTCACGAACGACGAGCTTGGAAGTTTTCCACGGCTCGTGATATCTCTCCTCTCCACGGATCGGTCACGTACGTCACGTCAGTCAACGCTTGCGTGGGCGTGCGATAAAGTGATAAAAAGAGACTGAAACGCGCTCGATGCGTTCCCGGATAAAAAATCGACGACAACGGACGCGCGACGCGAGCGAATACTTCTGGTCAGGTTTACTCGGCTTCACCTGCGATTGTTTGAAAGTTTCGACGTCACCTCGCTATCATACTGGACTGTATATCTGCGGGCAAACTAATAACGCGACGTTGATTCGTGCTGATATATCAATTAGCTTCGAACTAGCCGACGAAATGCTCTTATCGCGTCAACTCTCTTATTTCATCGTTTCGTTTAATCGACTTCTCATTCATTTTCTTATCACCCGTCTCTCCTATCACTGTTATCTCTTCGTTCCCCCTTCATTTTTTATACCGCTCTCCTCCGCGTCCTTCTCCCTGTCGGGTATCGCTTTCACGGGGAATTCGTCAGCGAACGGCACACTCTTCATTCGATGTCCATTTTGGACCTTACCGAGTAGAACAGACCTGAAAAATGTTCTAAAAATTTCATTTTTCTCAAATTCATTTACAATTCCGAGTTCTCAACCGATTTCAAGACAAAACTAATTGCAAGTACTTCGCGAATCGAACCAGGCGATTAACTCGATTATATTTGCAGCTCTCAATTTCTTCATCCTTACAAAAGTGGAGAGTGCAAAGTTATTTGAAAAAAAGCACTTTTTTGCAAGCCATTTTTGTACTCAAAAAGTACAAAAAGTAATTTTACTGAAAACCAGCTAAAATCGGTGGACTGATTTTCTACCGACAATCACAGAAATATCAGTAGCTCGTCAAAAAGAAATTTGAAATATTTTCGTTTATTCAGAAAAGTTACAGCTTTTATGGTTTGACCGGTAAATTTTTTTTCCCTGCTCCAGCTAGTGAGATCTTTACCCGTTTATTTTACAGAGTAGACCTTAACTGACCTCGTGCAGTTTGGAACGTTGCAATTTCTTTGAATTATCGGTGAGATCTTTGAAACGTTGTGAAAAGATTGTCGATCGCTGTCGGATCGCTCGACGTCCAAAAATCGTCGATCAATATTAGGAAACTGTTGAGGGAAACTGTGCAAAAAAAAGTCAACACGCTTGTTAGTCGCGTTATAAATTTTCCTCGCGATCGCACCTGTGGCTAACGATTACTCACACGCTCCTTCTTTCTTCTTCGAAAGGAATGGAAAGGTATGCGCGAGCTCGTTTTATTCGCGTTACGTAATGAAATAATAAATTATCCGCGTCGAATAGCGACGGCGGATTTTTAATCGCGGTAACGAGAAGAAGCGAAAACGCGGTCGGTTGGCAGCTCGCGCGCTGAAAAACAGGCGCGCAAGAAAGAGATCCGCGAAGAGCGATGATATTTGCCACGATGAAGCGCGAGAAGGGCAAAAAGTAGACAAAGTTATCTCCGGCGATGAAAAATGTCCGCGAAAGGACGAAAAGTTGGAACGGAAGAAGGAGCGAGCGATTGTTTTTACACCTTCTATCTCTCTCTCGGCTGCCTATTTCGTTCCGTTGGCCGCGAAGACGAGGACCAACGTCGCTCCGCGTTGAGACGAACAAACATACCAACAAACGTACAAACAAACATACAAACATTCACGCAAACGAACAGACACGCGAATACCACGCGCCACGAGGCAGCATAGCCGATTTCCGAGAGGCAAACGCATCTGGGACAGGAGATAATAACGAATGAACTATAATTCCGGAAGGTGCTTCGATCGGGACCAATGGTTTCCACCGGAAGATCCTAAGTACTGCTCCGCTCGAGCGAAAATCCACGAAGCTACAATCTGCTGCAAAACAGATTACTGCAATAAGAATTTATATCCGTCTTTGCTATCGCCAGGCTCGCCAAAATTGCCCGCAGGTATTCCATTGGTTGGCCATAACAGTGTGTGGCGTTTGCGAGATGACAATTATCTAACGAAACACTGACCTCTAACCCACCGAATTAATACGAGCTCTCCAACAACCACAAAAACCACAACAACTACAACAACAACAATAACTATAACTATAACTATAACGATAACGATGATAATAATAATAACAGTAATACTTTTCCTCGGGTCTCGGGATTCCGAATTCGAAGATCCTTAACAATCGCATATTAACTGCACACTTTGGCGGTAAACGATTTATGATTACGTCTCCTATCTGTGTTTGTTTCTCACCTGTTCTCTTCACACTCTTCGTCACTCGTCGGCTAGTACTTCGCCTCTCCTCTCTCTCTCTCTCTCTCTCTCTCTCTCTCTCTTCTTCCGTACGCGCAATTCCATCTGCACACTTTTCGTTTCCTCGTCGTCGTCGAATTCGTCGAAACGCCGATATGTCGTTGATCGCCGCACGTTTGGTACAGCGATAATTCGTTGTCCCCCCGTTCGCCACCTCGAATGGGACCACGCGATGCTGCAGCGTCGTCGTCCCACGCGACAAATCGCTCGCGACCCGATGAACGTCGAAGATAGGAAGTTGAAAATAACGCAGCGCGATTCCGATGCAGGAGCGTCGCACTCCCACGCGGTCGATGTTGTACTCGCGGGTATCCTATGCATTTCACTCGACGCGGGGACAACGGGAAATTGAAACGTTTCGATGATCGAACGGCGAGGGAAGTGAAATCGCGAGAAAGACGCGGCATTGCCTGTTGTCCCTTCGAGAGGCTAACAACTTTTCTTGGTTTGCACTCCTCTTCTTCTTCTCCCTCTCCCTCTTCTTCTTCTTCTTCTTCTCATCTTTCGCCTCCTTCATCTTCAGTTTTCTACCTCGGTCGGCGCCACCGTTTTCGATCGTCCCTCTTGCTCTGGAAGCTCTCTTTCCTCTTTCCCCCATCCCGAGTAGCTTCTTTGTGAGAATAACGTTGTTCGTGTTGCCCTTTTAACGTGTGAAACGAGAGGAATCGAACGGAAATGAGAGGATAAGATAAGACGAAAAGCAGACGCTAGACTTAAAAAAACAGAACCGAGAGACCACGTACTGGCTACCCCCCGACCGTGATTCATCAGGTATTATATACTTGTTCATGTTACGTTGCACGCTGTTGAGTTTTACTCTTGTTGAATTTGTTTATTTTTTTCTCTGATCTTTGCGTTATTACTGTGCTGTTTTGTTTCTTACATGCGTGTCCTGGCGTGAGAAGTTTTTTTTCCCCTCTTAGCCTTAAGGATTTAGCGGGGGGGGGTCTATCTCGTTAACTTTAACGCAATACCCGCGGCGTATCCGTAACGCTGGCGAACGAGCAGCTACGTACATCGCACACTCGTGAGAGAACAAAATCGAAGCTCGTGCTGCTCGTACGTGAAATGTGGTGGCAGGCATCTCGAGAGGTTCCCTGTCCTCCAACGACGTAAGTAAGTTCAGCCCTCGCCTCTCGCGCGAGAAGTGGGGCAGGTACCTCTGTTCGAGGACGAATCTCGAGAGCCTACCGATCTTTACGATAAGCTAGAGCAACTTGGAAACTCCATTCAATTGCAAAATGGCGTTGAAGGTGCGTGGATAGAGAACTACCGTCGAGACCCGAACCAAGGATCTTCTGCAGTAGCAGCGACTCAATGAACACTACCTTCGTCATCGAGTGCTGCACCGAAGATATGTGCAATCGCGACCGGAAGCCGCTGCTACATCCTAGATATCCCTCAGGTACAGTGTCCATTTGCGAAGTTCCACGCGTTGCTGCGAAGCTGATCGTGGAGATCGCGGGGTAACGCGGATCCGCGTATTTATTACCCGCCTCGCTTCCTCGTCCCCGTCCACGCGGTTCGTCCGTCACTCCCACGCGTGCCTCGAGTGCGATTGATTTTTTTCCCGTCTCCGGAGGGCGGGCGTCCACCTCCGCGTCAGCATGGAGATGCATCGAGAGCCAGCCGGATCCGATCTGTCGTTAAATTACGCGAAAATGCCAGAATTAATCTTCGTCTCATCGATCCAAGCTTGTTCCCCGGTCGCGTGACCAGCGACGTGCTCCAAGTAGACGTCCGGCGAGCTTGCAACGGAAGAATACGCGAATCGTAATCCGCGCTCGCTGCGTCACGGACCTCGGAAGTGTTCGCGGCGTTGCGAGGGGAAGAAAAACGCGAGGAGCAATGGAAACGAGAGAAAAATTGAAAAAATAGTTATTCGACTCGACCGACGATTACGAAAGCCGCGCGCGTTCGCGACGACGACCTCGTCTCTCTCGTCGACTGATAAACAACCGAGGCGATTGAGAAAATAAACAACTCGCAAACAACGCGTAAGATGCATCGAGCAACGAGCGGACTGCCATTTTCGAATCCAACTTATTACTCCTACTTGGCATTTTTTCTCGCAAGCTCTCGAGGCACGATCGACCCTGTTGTTGTTTCTCATTTTGTTCCCCCGATTCAAACTTCCATTCGTCCCTCTCTCTCTCTCCCTAATTTCCTGTTCATTTGGAACTGATCGAGCGACGAAGCGTCGCAAACCTGCCATCTCCACAAGTTTCGAGTAGCTACTTCGCCGTAGTACCTACCTTCGGTCTTCGGTCTTCGGTCTTCTTCAAAAGGGGCCGGAAAGTCCTCGCAAGAGGCTCTGGATTACGGTGCTAGCATGCCAATTCTCTCTTCTCTGTGCAATCTCTCTCACCTGTATTTTTTTTTCTTTTTTAATTTTTTTACTCCTATTCTCTCGCCACTATGATGTAATAAGATATTCACGTATTTGTAACGTAGTCGGTATAAGTAGGCTGTATCCAAAGAAAACACACGACCTGCAATCCATTTATACATCATAAACGTAACTATTTTTATCTACGCTCTATTTCAAGTACTCTAATGACCCGAATGAACCGTGTCGTCTCCTAGACGCAACGATAGCGCGGCTCAGTCTGGCATCTATGCGATGACCGTAGTTAGATATTGATTAAAACTCGTGGATGCAGAGGGATTTTTCGCGGAGGGATTTGTCATTTCACCTCACGATTATACCCGTAGCGTCGACTTCGTCTGTCCCGATTTAGATGACGTCCGTCAGCTCGTGTCGGCTCGTCTCTGATACACCGGCTCTCTGCAACCCCGAACTTCTCTCATCGCCATCTACCTGTTTTTGTTCCTGCTCTGCATGTCTTTTTCTCCTATTATCTGCGCGTTCAAGATAGGCGGATCGATGCCGGAGCACGGTGAAACGTGTATCGATTAAAAACAATCGGATTTCCCAATTTCCACCAAAAAAAGGTTTTCCCATCGCTGCCGCCATTTTACAAGGAGACTGTGCCAATTTCCCTGTTTCCTTGCTACCTAGACGATCTTTTCGGTGCAAAACCGTCGATAGACTCGACCACTTCGCGTGCTCAACGACGTTTTCGATCGATCGCGTTCGCTAAGCTACGGCAATTTCATCGATCATCCTGAATACTTGATTAATTACAACGGTCGCTCTCCGAACGTCTCGTAATTTGTCACACGCAATTGTGAAATCTGTCGACGGTCGACGATTTTTTTTATTCCGAGCATCGTTAATCCGTTTGCCAAGAGATCGATGCAGGGTTTCGGCGGCCCCGCGAATCGCGAATGCGAATTTCCGGTAATTGCGAGCGATTTTCGTGCTCGCGTTAGAATCTTCTAGTCGCGTATTATTTTTAAGCACTCGTCGTTTCCGGAGATGTCCGACGATCGACTGGCAATCGCACCGCAGAGCGATAAACGTGGCCGCTGACACCGCACGCTGAGACATCGCGAGATCGTATCTCTGTCTTTGAAAAGATGAGGTTATCCTTAATTTTGAAGACTCGAGGAGTGCTCATTTTTTTGGTGTAGATGTGGGCTGCTGTTTTTGCTGCGCTGTTATTACGATGAATATTACGATTATTATTGTGGTAGTAATGGTATCGCTGTTATTTATTATGTACATCTAATTATTATTAATTGTAGATCGGCTCTGTGCGAGGTAACGTTTGAATCAAAGCTACACTTTTGGATCTCTTTTATTCAATCTTCTCTTCTATATAACGTGTACTATACTCGATCGACGACCATCGGCGTACAGCAACGAGGAGATGAGGCGCGTCGCGGAGGAAACGATTCCTCGCCGGCGGAAAATTTATGGGACGCACTTCGTCGCGTAACTTTTCGCAAATAGATCCGGTATGATTTACATACGAGGACGTCTCCCGTGCGGCCGTGGAAAACTCTCGCGAGACGCGACCCTTCGCGCTTTACGCCTCGGTCGTCGATTTACTACTAATCAAATGCTGTGCCATACTTTTTTTGCCATCACTAATTTTCTACTTTTATTTTCAGTAATTCCAACGTAGTGGAATAATTACGATAATAACGCTCACCCCACGCAATACGACAAACTGACACCAGTCCTGAACAAACACCACTCCGCTCACCTCTTACTTCATCTCATCTTCTACACACGATCTTTTCCCTCCTCTCAAACTTTTTCTCTCTACATCACTGCACGCGTCAACCTGATTTTTGTGCATTTTCTCTTCAACTTTTTCTCGCCTTTATTCCCTTTTTCACGTACATATGCACAGGCTGGGCCATTTAACGCGACCACCCCAAATATCTCCGTTGCTTCCGGCGCTACAACGAAAATCTTCCGAGTCAATTTGATTGATTTCAAAGGGGTGAAAAATTCATTTCTGTCGAGATCATAGTTTTCGCGTTCGGGAATATGTTTTTTTTGTCAACACGTTGCAGCTGATATCCAGACGAATCCAACGAACTATAATATCACGACCCTGAAGGCATTTTTCACCAGAATACGCGACGTACCAAAAATATTGCACCTCCAACATATGTTACAGTAACATTTCGACGCAGAAAATTCAAATACTTCATTCGGATGATCTTATCTTTACACGTATGTCTTGGCACTCGTTGGGTTTGTCCAAATATCAACTACAACATCTGGATAAAAAGAATCGCATATTCCCACTCGAAAAACCATCGATGACCTTGAGAACGCGAAAACTACGAGCTCGAACCAAGTGAATTTTTCCCCGCTCTATCAGCCCCCAGAAATCAATCGAGTCACCTCCGACATTTTTTTCGTAACTCCGAAGACAACGGAGATACTTTGGGTGGTCACGTCAAATTGTTCGCCCTGTATACATACATATCGTATACGCACGGTTGATGGTAATTTTCCTTACATCTCGTCGTGTCTCGATCGAGATTTCTCGCAGCACAGCTTACCATCGACAAACGTATACCTACGCGTATTCTCGTTTTTATCGATGGGTACTTTCGCTTGATACACGCGTACCCATTCCCACTGAAATCGACTCCGTCGACAATTTCGTCGGGAACGATGTTTTTCCACGGGGAAAAGTGATCGATGAGCCCTCTTTCTCTTGTCCCGGGGCGTCTTCTCCAAGGAGGAGAGGTTGATGGGAAAGCGAGGCCGGAAGAGCCCGAACATCACGGATGACGTCTCCCTCCCTCCCTCCCTCCCTACATCCCACACACACGACACGCGCGGAGTCGCGCGCGCGTACGCGTGACGTCCCTACGACGACGGCACACGTACGCGCGCACGGTTGGGAAAAATGGCGGAAAAAGCAGAAAACAAGAAACGATTAGCGGAACGAATCGCGGTTGCCTAGAATCGATGATGTCGAAGTAAATTACGAGGAAAAAAGGGAACGCTAATCGTGCGCGTGTCCAAATCCTACCGAAGCTGCTTACAATTAGTCACGTGGGAGAGTATTGTGGGACTGTTGGCAGGTGTTACGATAAAAAAACGTTCTTCCCGTCCGAGGAGTACTCGATTTGGTGTAACTCCAGCCCCGGGGGTCCAGGCGACGAGGATGCCGCCTCCGTGGTCTGCTGCGACGTCGCGGACTTTTGCAACCGCAACCTCATGCCCTCTCTCCCCTCTCAGACAATATCCTCGACTCACGTCACTCGCACTCCTATCAACGGAGGTACCTACAAACTCCACACTTTTCTCTAGAAAAACATAAATGAACGAAAGCGAAGAAAAAAGAGAAAAAGAACAAGAAAAAAGAAAAGAACTTCGCGGACCTTCCAAGCCTCTGCCTCGAGGTCGCCTCCGCACCTTCGTCGCGAAGTCACGCGTGCGAAACGTGCCTCGTTTAATTGCCGATAAAAGGACACGACGATCGACGACGCGAATAATTTCCACAAATTACGGAAACAACGAACCGTTTCGTCCTACCGCTCCGGTGTCCTTTCGTCGTTAATCCGTTCACCTTTTTATCGGCGTCATCTCGTCCCCGCGTTTACAACAATGATTCGAGTAAGGCGCGCTCCTCAACGAGGCGACGAAAAAAGGCGAAGGCGACAACTTTCGTGGCGTTGGCTTGTCGATACACTGTTTTTTTTTTTAATTTTTTTATTTTTTCTTCTTTTTCTCTATTTGGTATATCTTTAACGCCATTGCTCCGTCCTCTGTGGGATTCACGTTATCTCTGGGCGTTTTGTACTCCGGAAAATCCGCTGTTTTCTTTGTCAGAAACGTGCCAATGCAAAAAGCTTACCTGTGTCGTTCTTGGGCTCTTCGTTCAGTCACTGTGTTACTTCCCTTTGTATCTCGTCTCTCTTCTCATTTTCCCTCTTCCGTTTACTATTACCTTACTCCATTCCACATCTTTCCCTCCATCTACCTCCCCCCCCCTCTCTCTCTCTCTCTCTCTCTCTCTCTCTCTCTCTCTCTCTTTCTTTCTCTCTCTATTTCTCTCTCCCGTACCAAACGCGTATCACCGATCGCGTTTCGTACTCGCATCCTCCGAGTCCTCCTTACCTCTGTCTTCGCGTCGGAGTTGTGCCACCGAACAACCGACACACCGTGTACATTTACGCAGGTGGCAGCTTATTGCGGCGCGAGATCAGCCTACCGCGATTTATGCCTAATTTAACAAACGCGCGAGTGACACACTGCTTTGTTGCATCGAAGAGAATAAGAGAACACATTTCCATGCTTCGCCTGCTGTACAATACCCGTCTTCGCGCGCGTGTCTCTGCCCAGACACGCGCAATATCTCATCTACGATTGCACTCGACGCAGCGCGTTTGTATTTCCCACGCCTTACGCAACGCGTCGACGCGCACCTCATTTTCGCAATTTAAAATAAAAAAAGAACGAAATTCATTACGTGCTTCGCATTGTACGATAACTGTCGACGTGTTCCGCCTCGACGCGATGGTCCTTTTTGTTGCGTAAAATTAATTTTCCCGTCGTCCCCCCGAACACGTCGAGGGAAATACGCGGGTTCGTTCGGTCGAATCCGTTGGTCGATACTCCTGTATCAATCTCTGTGCTCGTCCGTGTGCACGCGGAGGCGGACGGAAATTACAATCCGGGGATTGCGCGCGTGTATCGCTTCTATACGCTCGGATGAGACTCTCTCAGGATTCGCGAAGCCCTCCGCTGAGATCGTGTCTTCAGGTAGAAAGTGACTACCCCGCGAGTCTCGCTCAACGATGACGCAAAATCGACGACGATGTCGCGCCGACTCGTAACGTTGCGCTTTATTACCCACGTTTTGTACGTAGGCTCGTCGCACGTGGCGAGGAAGTCGGTCAGGAAATTACGGAGCAATGAAACATCGCCGTGACGTGATTATTGGAAAGTAACGAGTCACGAGTACGAATCGTCGCAAATCGCGCCCCTTAACAAACGTAAATAAATTTATAACACATTTTTTTTTCACCTCGCACCACTTTGATAAAAAAAAAATTCTACTAGAGCCACAATTTTGTTAATACTAGGAAAATGTAAACTACGAATTCCGAATCGTGTTGCGTATTTAAAACCGACGTTACGGGCGTTTCCACGCGAGAGGTCAATTTTCTACGCGTTGATCAATTAAAAAAAAAACAAAAAAAAAACTCAGACTCGTCGCGCAGGGCTCACCTCGTGCAGGCAACCAAGTTATAATACTAGCAATAGTTTCTGGCGGTGCGAGCTGGAGAAAAAAAAATTTCTCCCGGGGTGGTCTAATATGTATACCGATATAACGACTCGGTGGAAATATCAACGATAGGCATATTTATATATCGTATCGTATCTTAACGAAACGACGCACTTATCCACTTGAACCAATTGGAATTGTGCCGCTATAAAAAGCACGAGACGCGTAATTTTGTTCGCAGAATTTTTCGCCGAAAAAAACTATTCCCGCGAGACGTAGATCTTATTTTATGT
Source organism: Arge pagana (assembly GCA_963969455.1). Classification (NCBI taxonomy): domain Eukaryota; kingdom Metazoa; phylum Arthropoda; class Insecta; order Hymenoptera; family Argidae; genus Arge; species Arge pagana. Next base: position 8,146,343 of record OZ018310.1, on the reverse strand, counting down.
CTTTTCTCTATTCACCCGAACGCGGTTTCGTCGGTCTTCATTACGCTCGTTTCTGTGGGTGGTCTAAAAATACGAGAAATCGCTGACAATTTCGAACCATTGGCTCGCTAGTTGGTCGGTATTATTCTGTAGACGTAATGGATTTTTCTCAGAGCAGCATAATCTTATCTGCAACGTGATACATTGTCGGTGATTCTCTGACAAAGCGCGACGAACACGATAACGAAGCTTTCATTTATATATTTTTTGCTCCTGAAGAAAAGTCTTCGCTAGCTCCTCGTCCGCGCAACGAGGCATCATCGAATCTAGCGTTGCTGAATCGTGGAATCTTAGCGCCGGCTCTTTGATACGTCGCGCGCGTTGTTTCAACGTTTAAACACGTTTCAGCTCGATGCACTTCTTGCGAAACGTTCCGAACGTAAAATATACGATTCGTTGTCGGTACACCGCGATAAGATAAGATCCAGCGCATTTCCAGCGCAATAATCACACGCGGCGTGAAATAAACAACGAAAAACTCGAATATCCGGCATCAAGGATCGTTTCCTGATTTTCGATCGCATCCTCGATCTTGGCGTATCGATTGGGGGGCAGTCGGATTTTTGTGCCCCCGAATTCGCCCGCATCGGTCCTCTTTTTATTGCCAGCTCGTCACACGCGTCTCAGCAGTTTTGCCAAATTATTCCGCTTTCGACGCCTCGCCGCGAGATTTGCATAGGACGAAGCTGATTCTAATTAAGGCGAAGATAGTTTTTGTCCGTTCTTACGGAGCCGTTGCGTATTCGTTCCGCTCGTAAAAATATCACGGTAAAATATAAAAATGGAAGCAGACAAAAAACTGTTTTACGTCCAGCAACAATTTCCTTTCACGCTCCATCCGCGGAGCCATTCTCAGCAATTTTGTCGCCCTCGAGTGCGGAAACTTATCGAGCTTCCTTCTTTACGTCCGTCCGGGTTTTTAGAGAAAAGAGTAGCAAAATGTCCGCGGTCAAGGTTGTTTCGTTCCTTTCTCTACGCGATTAAAAACAATCGCGCGTCGTTTCCGTATGTATTTCCAGTTGATAAGGATTATCCGTCACTTCGAAACTCCATAAATGCAATCCTCGAGAATGAGCATATTTTTCTTTGGATTTTCCGATGTCCGTACTGGACAATCGTAACAATTACACCATTTCCGTTCTCGTCGCGCTATTTGCTCGTTTCTCGGAAAATCGTGATAAAACGACCCTTTTGCCTCGGATCAGCTTTCTTTCCATCGATAACTCTGATAATACGGAACGCATGGAGTTCAACGATAAGAATTTCAAGATCCCTTCGACGGGTTTCTACCAACCGACGTTCACTTCTTCGCACCATTTCCTGCTCCCGCTATCTAGTATTTCTATGTATGTACATGTATATCAGAGTGTTTTTAAAAAATCGTTTTTTTTTTGTTTTTTTTGTTGAGAACAGTGGAAAATGGCAGAGTATTCCTAGACAAAGGCACTATCCACGTATGCACCCTTAGTGATATTATTTAGAGGTGGCTATTTGCACATTTCTGTTTCACATTTAAGTAACAGGGGAAAATTTGTCTTGAAAATTCTGAATTTTGTAACTCGACAACGAGTCGCTGTACGAGGATAATCAAAACAGTCTTCAGTAGGGAATTGAACGCTCTACAAAAAAGGCCCGAACGAAGTTTTCCGTGAGTCGAGTCGTTTCTGAGATATCAAGCCTGAAAAATTAAGTTACTCAGAAGTATATCTCGGAAACGGCTCGACTTACGGAAAACTTTGTTCAGACCTTTTTTGTAGAGCGTTCAATTCTCTAGAAACACATGCCTCGATCATCCTTGTTCAGCGACTCGTTGTCGAGTTACACAATTCCAAAGCTTACCATGTTACTTGAATGGAAGATAGAAATTTGCAAATCGCTACCTCTAAATATTATTTTGTTAAGGACTCACATTTTGACAATGTCTTTGTCTAGCCGTATTCTGACGATTTTTCGCTGGTATTCGGACAGAAGAAAATAATCGATTTTTTGGAAATAGGCAATGAACAACCTACCCATATATTTTACGTACCTACTGTATATCGTCGATCATCCGTAAACATCAATACGTACCTATGTATGGGAGAATCTCGAGCGTGCGACGACGATATAACGTATGCCGGTGAATTTAAAACTATCGCATCGCGATTTATCCCGGTTTACCGAGCCATCATCCGTCTTCGTTGTAGGTACGTAAATTTATACGATCCTGAAACGAGATCGTTCGATAGCTCCGGAGTTCGAGATTATTCGGCCGTGGTGTCGCGCGGGGTTCTCTCTTTCGGCATTCGTCGAATACGCGCGCTCGGAAACCGATCGAGTTTAATCCCGATTCGCCTTACCGAATATACCGTATACCTACCTACCAACCGTCCTTTCTCACGGGCTGCAAAGTTTTCTCGTTACACGTGTAAATCAAAATCGCGTACGCGCGTACAAGCTCGTATCTTTTAATCTATATATCGCCCGCCGCGTTGTTTCGCGATAAACGTGGTAACGTTTCGCGCACTTTATCGCTCGGATAAAATTAATAATTTGTTCCCTCGATTTATAACCCTCGCCTCGTCGCCTTCTGCTTTACCCGCGAATAACCGTGCTCGTTTAAAGCCTTCGAATGAACTTTCGAATCATCCGTACGTTGCACGGACGATCGTGAGCTGGATAAAATAAAAGTCTCGAGATATCGCCGAGTCCATAGCGTCTACCTTCATCTCAATTGCTAATTGCCTTAATGTCACGCATACGCAAAGCGCCACGCTCCGCGCGACGGACGCACGAGGCTTGGAAAGTAAATTCCTTCGCGATAGACGCACCGAGCCGCGAGCTTTTCGGCTCCGAGATAGCCACGTATCCGCCCAATATGCTTCCATACGTACGCGGACAAAAAATGTTTATCAAACAACAATTCAGATACCCATCCCCCGCGAATCACGGGTAATACCCACGATAAGCTGCCTCGATCTAACCCGCGCTTCTCATTCTCGTCGTTTCCCCAAGCATCGACGTTTGTTTTCTAAAATTTGTTATGCGTGTATAATAGCGATGGCATAACTAACGAATCTCTCTCTCTCTCTCTTTCTCCCTCCACAAACGTTATTTATTCAGTAACTACGATCGATATTATCAGCAATTTTACCACGCTGATGAAAAATATTTCTATAATTCTTGTCTTTTCTCCCTCGTGTTGCTATATTTTCCTTTGTCAACGTTTATTTCTTTCCTCACACTTATTTTTATTTTTACATATGTTATTGTTATATCGTCCATATTCTCTATGGTATTATATTCATAGCTACTATATTTATATTTGTATTCCTGTTGCTAAAGCATATTCTCTGTACACTTTTGGTTGGTAAATTTGTTTTTGTATTTTTTCCTTACCGACCTTACCGAAAATATGTAAGATGAATCTCTCTCTCTCTATCCCTCTCTATGTATGTATATATATATATATATATATATATATATATATATATATATATATATATATATATATATATATATATATATATATATATATATATATACACACATATATATCGAGCTCTTTCGGTAGTCGTATTTCCATCGAGTCACGTGTCGGCGATGTCTTCCTCCCCGCGACGGTGGTGTGTCGTCGCAGCTAGCGCGCGAGTAGACACGTATTACGTAGGTATAGAGACACGCGCAGCCACGGGGACACACGATACCATCACGCCACGCCGCTCTTCCTCTCGACTTTGCGAATTAATTCCATGCCAGGATTATTAAGTTAAACGACCGAGTCGCGTGTTTGTTTCGCCTCGAACAAACTCGCGTCGACTTTTGCTTTTCGTTCCCGAGTTCGCCGATTTACTCTTATTTCCCCGAGGCGAGAGAGAGAAAGAGAAAGATGAGTTCATCGGCAGGCAACGGCGGAAGTAGGTTAAAAAGAAACGCGACACATATGCGCGCGACTCGAACGAAACATGAATAAGTTTCATTGAAGGCGTACTCGCGCCGTATTCACGTCACTCTCCTTCATTCTTCTTCTTCTTCTCCTCCCTCCACCCCCCCGATGCAACCAGGCAGTGTATCAACGCGACGCCGTACCGAAAACTTACGCGGGTGTGTACGTTCGTTAGCCTTGTCCCCCCGCCGCTTCTTCGTCATCCTCGTCGAACCCCGCCTTTTTCCCGCAGTTTTCTGTTGGACTCGTCATCGCAATAATTGTCAACGGGGAATCATCATCGTGAGACTGTTGGGCTGCTTTCGAGGCGACGTTTGATCGGAAACGGGATCAAACGATTGGCAATCGTAACCTTGGCGTACAATAATCCGCATCTCTTTCACTCTACCCGTGATCTCGATGCATCATCTACGCACGCGGCAACACGCTCGGATACGGAGTGTTTGTCGAACAATTATGGGCTATGTATGCGCAAGCACTGGTACCAATACCCACGCTCGACTGGGGATCCATTTGCGAGTGATAATTGAGACGCGATACATTTTTTCTTGGCCTCGAGTCAACGCTCAGATGGTTGGGAATAGTTTTCGAGCCATCACCCATCACTGTGACGGTATATCACATGTGCGCGGCCGCGAGGGTTTTCTGTACCGCACGGTCGACGCCGCCTCTGCATCGTAAATTATATCAACGTTTTAAAATTGCGAGCATCTCTGCCCCCCCCCCCCCCCGTTTCTTCCTTTCGTTCGACTATTTTTCCTTTTTCTTATTCCCCCCCCGTCCCGCCGCTTCAGTCTGTCCTTTAGCCAGATAAATCCAGCCGATTCCAGGTAACCTGGCGCACCTTAATATCCACGCGGAACAAACGCGCGAGGAATCGCACGGTCAGATAAACGGGGAATTATGTCGCGATCCGAATATAAGCAACTTATTATCAACTCGCGACTCGACTGTGGCGCTCCATTTCTTCCTCTCTCCTCTCTCTGTATCTCTCTCTCTCTCTTTCTCTTCAGCTTCGTATTCCTTCAAGACCCGTTTTCTTTCCTCGCTCGTCGAGTCGGTTGTGAAAAGACGAGCAGCCTCTCGTTTTGTATCGGAAGCTATAGCTCTCCGTTTCTTTCGGCTCCTTTTTTTTTGTAAACGGAAAAAAATTACGGCTGCACGCGGCCGTTGATCAGGGTCGAGAAAACCTTCGAAGCCTGCCGAGGGTATCCGCATGTGGCGGGTCGATTTTAACGGGCCACGAATCCGCCTAGGTTTTCTACGGAATGTAGCCAAACATGGAGTATGATAATTACGAGTTAACATCCGACGCTACCACACTCGAAAAATCGATTAACACGACTAGCTGCCGTAAATGTACGGGGCATTCCACGCCAATCTAACAAACTCGGACCCTCGTACCATCATCGCTCGTGTGCTTCCCGGCGTTTCTAATACGTTTTCTCGTCATCGCGGTGATGAATCGCAAATTCATCTCTGGACGATAAACGAGCCGGGCTTAAACATATTTTCCAAAACCTCATCATTCACGGGGTTGACGTCGAGAAAATAAGCGAAGCCACAGCTTCGCTTGCAAATTGGAGGCAAACGAGCGACGCACAGTGGCTGAAAAGACAGTTTTGGTGAACAAATTAGTCTGGAACCCGGAAGTGTTAATCGACATGAATAAATAAATACGTGTTTCAGGAATCCCCAATTACATGTCCAACGTAAGAATGTTCATTTCTTGCCACTTCGGAGGATCTAAGGCGATCGGACATGTTTTACGACCGTCTGATATATCTTTATACTATCAGCGCGTTCAGATCATGTACATTGGTATGTATTGTTCGTGCATAGTTGTAAGATATGTAAATTTCGAACTGAATTTTGGAACAGTATGTATTTTTCTGTAAACAATAATACACGTTATCTAAATACACTGATAGTATGGGGATATCAAAAAATCTTCAAACATTTTAATTCTGTGAAATGGCAGGAAATCAGAATGTCTCTAAATACTGTGGAAGCTACGGACCAGGGCGTCCTTATCTCTGCTTGTTCGCCACACACCAACATGTACATTCTGATTTTCGGACATTTCACAGGATTTGAAATTTTTGAAGATTTTTTATATTCTTGTACTATCAGTGCACTTAGATATCTTCTTCGCTCGCATAACAGTACATACTGTTCGTAAAAGTGTACAAATTCCGAAATTCGGCTTGAAATCTACATATCTTGCAAATATTAACTAACAGTCTATACCAATATACGAGCAAAGACATGCTCGGACCGCACTGATAGTAGGTACACAGATATCAGACAATCGTCAAACATTCAGATCCTCTGAAGTGGCAAGAAATGAACATTTTTACGCCAGATACGTTGTAATTGGGGATTCCTGAAGCACAAATTCATTTTTTCCGAGGCAAGAATACTATCTAATATGTTATAGTTCCTATATAACGACGACCATTTCGAGTTCGCCGTTTTGATTGGAAGCTTTGATTCGACAAAGTTGTAGAGCGATTCATGGCGAGCAAATAAAAAATCACGGGCAGAGATCAAAATCGACCAATTCGTCCACCGAAATGGTCTTGTTAGCCGGTGTGCGACGGTGAAAAGGGTCCGGAGATCGGTTTCATTTGACTCTATTTGTTCACTCGTTTACTTTGTTCATTAATCGATTGTTTGTTCGGTCACTTGCTTTTTTTGGATTTGTACGGATGGTTATTACTTAACAAAATAACAGCAACGTTTTTTCTCGTAAAGCAACGTAGAACGTAATCAATCGTGGATCTCCGTCCGAAGGTAAGCGACGCTGGAGGGGCAAAGCAATGGAAACGAAGCCAAGAACTGCCCCAGCTGCTTTAGACGTTTGAATCTTAATTTGTTCAATTAACACGTAGCGATAAATAAGAACGTACAGGTGACTTCGGTCCCGTACGATTACACGTTTGTAAATTCTCTCCCCGCTCAGTAGCCGACGTATGGGGAATAGTTCGTACGCGATGCGATTAACCAGTCGCGAGGTGATTGACTAAACGCATCTGAGAACTCGGCGAACCTGTCGCATCTCCCAATCGTTCGGAACATTCCGAAGCGTTCAGCTCGGCGAACGCAGCGGAGAATAGTTACGTTACGCTAAAACGTTTACATTCGGTTATTTTCCGCGAATCTTTCAGCATCGGCGTAGCGTGTCAACAATCCGTTAATATCTGTAATGTTGACCGACTCCTATCTGCCGTGAACAAATATTTTCCAAAAGAAATATTACGGAAAGATATCGCGTTGGCGAGCTGTTAATAAACGTAGATTTACTCTCCTCCAAACTCGTCTACGTTCGCTATCATCAGGCGACTCGTCGACGAAAAATCGACGTGCGACCTGCAATTGCAAATAGAAGAAATCGACTAAACATTTTCGCGAAACGAACACGCGATCACGAGTTTTCTGTCTCACCTGCGTCGTTTCACGTTTCCTCGCAGCAACTTCCAAAGGACACTCTTCGCTGGGATTTCGTTGCTTCGAGAATAAGGAGGAAAAAATGTAAAAATGAACGAAGAAAACAATGCGTATCGCATCATTGTCTTACGTGCTCGCTTTGGTGTTGGTGTTTCCGTTTACTGTTTGAGAATAATTCTTTTCCGCTGCTTTTCCAATTTTTGTTTCCCCCACTTTCCCTTCGCTGCAACGAACGTGCATGCTCATCCACGAACGCGCTTCAATAACGCTGAAAAACGCGTGCGTCGGCCTAGAAGCGCGCGCGGAACTACGACGACCGAGCAAGATCGAGATTGAGAATTCCTACTCCTCGGCGTCGGGACGTAATAAAAAAATTCCGCGTTGTACGTTTGGGCCGACGCATCCGCTTCAACGATCCGCTTGCTGTCGCACTCGAAATGCTTGTGCACGAATTGGTTAAGTGTACCGGTTAGGTTGGCCGGAAAGAAACGCACCGGCATAACAGTTATCTCTTGATAAAGATACCGGAGCCGACGACGAGGGATCATGGGCGACTTGGAAAACAGCGCTGACGATCGCTTTGCCGATCTGCGGGATCTGCGTTCTGGTAATGACCGTCTATCATATCCAAGTTACGCGGAAACGACCCGCGAGACATTTCCCCGAGGATTCACTCGGCGCCCCGGATCGACCCATCCTCGGGGCAGTCTCTATCAGAGATATGATCGAGATGACGACCAGCGGCAGCGGATCCGGTAGGTCTAAACATCGAACGAAGCATCCTCTTACTTCCCACTCGATCGACGACGCGAGCTGTCCGATTTCGCAAATTATTCGCGCTCTGCACGCACAAAAAATTCCGTCGATGTGCGAACTATAAAAATGGTAGAATACTTAACATTTTAGTGCGTTGATTAGATTTGTCCGATCAGTATTTCTCGATCCGCGAAAATGTTATTCGCTACCAACCGCTGACAGGCAACGAGTGCAAAGTATGCCCTCCGAAAAAGTTTGTACTGCTGGCACAAACTGCATACTGCATCGGGCTCTTCCCTCCACCAATGTTTGTGCGGGACCTGGGGTAGCGCTCCCAGTCGCAGTCGCTTTGGTCCAGCTATTAGAAAACCGGAAACGGAAACGTTGCGGGTACTTTTGACACTGTTCGCCAATTAAGATCACAGCTGAAAAATTTCCCAGCTGTTCTTTTTTCGAACTCCACGAGTATCTTTCACAACGATGCCCTATGTGCGTACACTGTTGTACGAGGAAGTTTGACTCAAAATCCTATTTCTGTATTTTACTGTATTCTCGGTGGAAAAAATAATCCAGTGAATGAAAATATATTCTTATACGCTCGAAACATGTATTTTTGCATTCATGTTGCAAAATAACTGTACTTTTCGGAATCTATCGAAAAAAGAATTTCACTGTGGCAAAGTACTCTTCTTTAGCTTTTCAAATCGCTCAGATTTATATTGTTCTCGTAGCTTCGTTGGAAGCTGGGATATTCGAAGTCAACTCCCATCGGGCATTTGTTACACTCATTGCCATAGGAGGTATACGATTTTAATGTTGCCTGTCAGGGGTTAAAGTAACACTTTCTAAATGCTGCTCCGACACACAGCTGTGTTACTTTATCACTACACACGGAGTATGTCGAAGTAATACTAATTTTGTGTAAACAAATCACAAAACAATTGTTTGTGTTAAATTTGGTGAAAAATGTTCTACCGCGTAGCATACTTATTTATCAATCGGTTCGACGACTCGTGGCGAACAAGTGCTTCGTTCCTCTCTAGTCGTGAGAAACACGAAGACACCGGAGAATATATAAAGATTTCTTTCATAGTTTCCCGAACACGTTGCACGAGCAGCTACGAACATTCGTCTCTGCTCCAGTCTCACGTTGGAGCCACAGAAATGATTTCATTTACACTTTTGACGAAGCAACACTCTTTCCGCTCCTTATCTGAAAACTGAGACTGAAGCAACACTCGTGCTGAACAAAAAAAAACCGTAAAACTCCGAGGAAATAACCACGACAACGTACGCCAACTCGACAAATTTATGCGTTGCTTTTTATTTTGAAAAAAAAAGTCTGCGGTATCGAGTTTCGTTTTGGAATACGATAAAATTGGGGAAAGCGAGTAAAACTGATGTTTTCATGCTAAGATTGATCGCTATTGATATTTGTTTAACTCGATCACGCGACAATTTCTCACTTCGTGTATAAAACGCGCTCAACGGTACTTTTCCAACGGTGATTTCATTATTGACCTTTTATTTTCTCGTCGTCGGTTATTACGAGCTGTAGGCATCTAGCATTGTAGATTCTAGTCATTCGCATCTCGGTTGACATGTGTAGACAAATCGACGTGCAGCCATCTTATCAGCTAAACAGTCGTTTTCAAGCTCGACTATCAGCTCTAAAAAAAACTTGATACGACGACGAATACACAGTTACATGTATGTTTTGACGAAACTCTCAGCTGATAACGTAAAACAATTTGTATCTTGCAATCCTATTATGTAAACGCGTCGACTATAACCCAGTTAACAAGAGAAGCGATGAGAAAAATGTGACGCGTTGAATTCACGATTGATATTTTTCCGTATCACCAATGGAACGCGATGATATAATACGATCGAAGGTGATCGAAATAATTTCCGAATCGGGGACAGCCGCGGTGTCGCTATCGACGAGTTTGCAAGATCATGCTTTACAATTACGTCGACATGTCCGATTCTCGATCGAATAATACTCTCCTCGTTAGATTTATAGACCAGCAATGTCTTTTTTTTTCTTCTCTTAAGTAGGTCTGCCGCTCTTGGTACAGCGAAGCATAGCGCGCCAGATTCAACTCGTCGAGACGATAGGTAAAGGTCGTTTCGGCGAGGTCTGGCGCGGGCGTTGGAGAGGTGAAAACGTTGCCGTGAAGATATTCAGCTCTCGAGAAGAGCGCTCCTGGTTCCGAGAAGCTGAGATCTATCAGACAGTCATGCTGAGGCACGACAATATTCTGGGCTTCATCGCAGCGGACAACAAAGGTACGAGCACAAGGTTTCGCGAAACCCCGAAGTTCGCGATGGTTCCTCGCGCGGACCCACGGGACTACGCGAACCTAGTTCATCCGTACGATCGGTTTCTAAGCAGCGAACGACGACGAGTAATCGAGGAAAAAACGCGATAACCTCTCGGGATGCTGCTTATTCTAAGCGTTCTTCTTGACCCTCTGCACTCAATGTCGCAACTCTTTTCTCGCGCGCAGAGAAAGAGCGGGAGGGAGAGAGAGAGAGAGAGAGAGAGGGGGAGCGAGGGGGGGTGTTTTTAGAGAGTCAGAAACTCGTCGAGTCTTCCGCCATGCAAGTGGATCGATCAGCTTCCGTTGAAGTTCATCCGGTTCCGATTTCTTTCAGACAACGGCACGTGGACGCAGCTCTGGCTGATCACCGACTACCACGAGAAAGGATCGTTGTTCGATTATTTGAACCGGTCGACCGTCGACACGAACGGTATGATTCGCATGGCATTGTCCATCGCGACGGGCTTGGCTCATCTGCACATGGAGATCGTCGGCACTCAGGGAAAACCAGCCATCGCTCACAGAGATCTCAAGTCTAAGAACGTTCTCGTGAAGATGAACGGCACCTGTGCCATCGGCGATTTGGGACTGGCTGTGCGGCACGACGTTATCACCGATACCGTTGACATTCAGCTGAACAACAGAGTCGGAACGAAGCGCTACATGGCACCGGAAGTAAGTTTCAGCGAGCGAGCGCTCGATGCCATTTCTCACCGTTATCGTTCGTTTTCTTCCAGATACTCGAGGAGACGATAAACATGAATCACTTCGATTCGTTCAAAAGAGCCGATGTCTACGCGCTCGGTCTCATACTTTGGGAAATCGCGCGGCGATGCAACGTCGGAGGCATGCACGACGAGTATCAACTTCCTTTCTACGACTCGGTACCGTCGGATCCTACCATCGAGGAGATGCGGAAGGTCGTCTGCGGCGACAAACAGAGACCGTCGATTCCCACGCGATGGCAGTCGATAGAGGTAACGTTATTTCGCGTCACGTGATCACGCCTCGTGGTCGTATTATGCTGTTGTTTCGTCGATCGACGATTCATTTGCAAATTCATTTACGCGTTTTATCATGTTACACGGAAATTGATTGCGACTTTCTGATGGGTCAGGCACTACGGGTGATGACAAAAGTGATGAAGGAGTGCTGGTACCACAACGCTGCTGCCAGGCTCACCGCTCTCAGGATTAAAAAGTCAATCGCGAGTTACTGCGCCATCGAGGACATAAAATAAATCCAATGAACACACACAACTAAAGTACCTTTAACGTTAGTGAGACGCGAAACTCGTTGGCGACAAAGACGAAATGGTTATTCGACTGGTGACAACGTCTTTGCGAATCGTTGAATTTTATTAAATTATTGCGTGTACAGTTTTGGGAACGATGTATTCCTGCGTGGACGGGGAGGAGGGTGGAAGAAGAGCGAAACGATTTCGATGAAGAGGAGATTGAATTGTGAAGTGAACACGCGCGAGAGGTGTGCAACACGAATGAAAACCGTTTAAATTTTTTACCGAAAATATTATTAATCGAGGAGAATTGTGGGAATTGGTTCGCTTGCCGCGGAAAATGGACGAGGATAAATAAAAAGCGCGCCGGTTTGCTAAATAATACGAAAATACGAAAATGTGAAAATGCGAAATCTTTTCAGTTCTTTTTTTCGTTGGAACGGGAATTCAGGTCTATAACAACGAACGATTTGTTTTCGTGTAATTTTGGAAATATCGACAAAGTTTTTTTTTTCATCCCGGCGAGAAAACTTTTTCGAGGCGTATTCGCGGCAAATTCATTGCTATTCCGGTTCACGAGGAATCGAGGAAGGGAGTGTTATTAGGCGTTGTTCCGATCCCGGGTGCGAAGGGTCGCGCGTTCGTATACCCACGACAAAGCACAAGCTTGCGAATCGAATGCGAAATATGTCAGGTTTATATTTCGACAGCTTTGGCTTTTGTTCGATGCGCGAAAAGCATCGGCACCCGAAGGGAAACGAACGTATTCGAAGGCTGCTAGTTACGCAAAAATGTGAAGAGAGAGGGAACAAGATTGAAAAAAATCAATTAAACGTGAAGAAAAAAAAACGAATGAAAACAATTTATAAGAAAATTGAAGACTGTATATTTTTGGTAATTTTATTTGAAAAAAATTGGTGAATCGTGTTATCGAAAACGAAGTATTAGATTGTATAGAAAATCGCTCGTTTGTCGAATGAGACGCGAGGTTTTGCGAGTCGAAATTAAATTCGTTCCTGTTTTTAAAAATCGTTGAATATCAAATGCACGGTACGCGATTCGCGAAACGCTCGCGAAGAAGAAAGGGTAAAGGCGAACGAATACGATTTGCCGATAGAATCCAATAATCTTGACAAGAAGAAAAAAAAGAAGGTCGAATTTCTCTTGACAACGAGTATAAAAACGCGAGTTGAACGTATCTTCGAGAAATCGTTGAAAAAATGGTTGGTCGTTTGTTTTTTTTTTTGTTTTGTTTTTTAACGAGGAGCTGCTCGTCTTTCGAACGGGCAAGGAGAAAAGATGTATAATCATATATAATGTAGAGCGGATAAGCAGGGAAATAGGAATAAACGTAAGATTAGAATTAAAAATAATTGAAAAAAAATAATAATAATTCGTCACTCAGATAATATTCCAACACCGAGATAATCCTCGTCGTCTCACGGTCAACATAAGACTCTGTAATATAAAACGATAAAACGTAAACGTTGAATCGAGAAAACAAAGAAACATACCACGTATGACATAATCATATTTTTATATCGTTTATCCACGTTTCGTTTTTACCTCCTTTGAGAACGCGTCGAGGCCCAGTGAATTATTCTCCTCTTTCTTTGTCTTCGCGTTGTTTTTTCGAGCCATGCTTCCTAAAGAATTATACCTACACGCGTATATATATAGCTCGCACCACTTGAAACTGTTACTAGTATTGTAACTTGGTTCCCGGCTCAAGATGAGCCCTGTGCGATGAGTCCAAGAGTTGGGATGCGAAGGATTTATTTTTTGTATTTGCTTCCCACATAGAAAATTTACCTCTCACGTTGGAACGCCTATAATATGTGTTTTAAATACACAACATGATTCGGAATTCGTAGTTAACATTTTTGTAGGTTCAATAAAATTATGGCTCATGTAGAATTTTTTTTTACCTTGAAATATACTTTCTGAAGAGGTAGAAATGATAAATAAGGATGCTGCGGTCTTGAATTAGGCGCCATCCATACAATCCTGTTTTACCATCAGTAAAATAAATTTACTGCCCGTAAATTGTCAATGTTGCCAGGAAAAACTGTATGAAATATTTTAATTGTTAGATCAAACTATTTTTATGTATAAGACAAAAAAATAACAATTCTGTTCAATCCGTGAAGATGCAAATCAGCGCAGAAAATCAATTTCTCACGTATCAATCGAATGAAGAAAATAGAATCCACCTTGCGACACCTCTTAGACTCATCGCACAGGGTTCACTTGTGCCAGGAGTCAGATTATAAAACTAATGATGGCTTCAAGTGCTGCGAGGTATATATATATATGGAAGAGCGAATCGATGTTGGAACTTTTCACTCGCGAGAACAGCGCGAGGAATAAAGTGGCGGTAAACAACGACGCGACGCGATTCTGTTTTTCTGTGAATTCCACGGAAGATGATGATATACGGTTTTTTCATACATTCCTAATTCCTAGAATACGTAGGTTAATTTAACACGTAAACGACGTTATGTTCCGCACCGGTGTTATTTATTTGTCGTTTTTCTCTCCTCCTCGGTTGTTCATCCGTATAGTGGGGCTCGGTAACCCGTGTACGCCGAGAATGTGCCCGGTGATTTTTACTAGCTGCGCGGCACCGTGAGTACGCTTCGTAAAGGCGAAACGTGCGGGATTTTTAAAAGCTCAGCTTTACGATAACTCCCGGCTAAACCAAACATCGTATCTTGCCGTGTTATTTTTCTGCGTAAACGCGACGCGCGGAACCCCATTCGCTGATCGCGAATTTCAAATGCTCGGTACAATGTTAGCCGTGAAAGTGTAATATGGACTGGTGTGTTTCATGAGAATTCTCTCCCACATATATTTTCAATCCGATGCTCGCGTGTTACGCACCGCGACGTGATTTCATTTTATCGTTCGGTCATCGCGTACTCCGCCATCAGTCGAAACTGCGATTTGAAAACGTTTGGTTTGCTGCAACTTCGAATTGAACTCACTGCGAGCGGATCGGTTGAAACCAGCTCGACGGAGAAATTGTAGGGAAGAGGATACAAATTTCTCCGCTCGCACTTACACGCGTTGTCGAGCCCTTATTTGATAGTACTGTAATAGCTGTACGAATAGCCCTTGTATATGTTTCTATACTGCCAAGTACAACTTTGTGCCAATACATGACCGAAAGTTAACTAAAGCCGACGTTATTGCAAATAATTATACGACGCATGTCAGCGTGTTAGCGTGTCATTCATCTTGCACCGATCGGCGTCGCGATTCGTTGGAAAAATTTGCTGGGCCTCTCATAATAGTACCGAACAGTCTGATGCCCCGTAAACACGACTGCCAATTGTAGAATACCTTCCGAAATTCGCCTCCTTGCAATCCCGAGAAAAAAAACAACAATAAATAATATAACTGCGAAAGACACCGCGAAAGATTGACGAAGAAGAAAAAAGACAAAGGAAAACGATTTATCTATAATAGAACGAACGTAGAATAATTTAACGAAAAGTTTATGAACATTCAGATACGAGATCTGTGAGTTTTTCTCCGTATTTGTTGTATACTTTGCGGCAGCCGATAATCGAAGGTTTTGTTCTGTCCAAATTTGTCGAACAAGCTCGATTACTTTGAAAATACGTGTAACTTTTAATCAACCATGCGAATGTGATAACGCGTCGATTAATTCGCTGGTTTTTACGGCAACTTTCATTGTTAGTTGGATTTGACTCGCCGCGATTGTTTGCAACTCCATTGTTTTCGTGCGGTGACCAAGTCTGTGTTTATTTTATTTTTTCGTTTTTTTTTGTCGCCCTTTCCAATTTTGATACAGCGTTTGCCAAGTTGCGCGCTGGTGAAAAATGTTATGTCTTGTTTTTCTTTTGAATAACAAGCAACGATACGTAGATGTCGCGTTTTATACTTTACTCGAAACCCCGATCGTCGTTTTAATTCCCCTGTATGATAATCTGTACATAAACGGTGTAAATGTTTATTAATATACTAGTTACGATTATTGTAATTTGTAGCTACGGATGGGTGGTTGTTTATTTGTTGTAAAATATATGATAATTACACCGAACATATTTCATGCGATCCCAAATGATAAGTTGTACCTAGCTGCGTCGTAACACGGTGTCGTTAGCAACGAGTATCGCGACAGCAGCCACACGATAGTCTTGGAAATCGTTTGATACTCGAAAAACTCACCACGCGTGAAAGTAATTCTAGATGCTCGTGACAAATTAATTTCTCTTGTCCCTTATAATTCTGTTCCAATTCCGACGTTCAAGTACCCACTGTCCACACGAATGTATACACCGCGTATGCAGCCAACGAATCGATTGCTATTATTCCAATCCGTTAAACGGACGAATTCATTCTTTTTTTTTTGGATTCGAAAATCTAGAAGCACGAGTCCAGAGCAGCTTTCGCAAACAATCGTGTCCAATCGAGTCGGTTGATTCGACGAATCTTGAACGTTAGAATTGGACTGAAATTGGAGACGACTCGTGAAATTAATTCTCCAAAGTGTCATCTACCGTTCAAATACCCACAAACGCTTTTACCTCAAACGGATTGAACTTTTGTGTTGTCGTTTCACGTTGAATAGCCGTAGCCTTGAAAAAATTGGCTTACGATCTTATTTTTAATAAGAGCCTTGGAAATGAATTCTTACAATGCTGTTATTGCTGCCAGGCTTATTGTTCTGTTGAAGAAATCTTTCAAGTCATTATAAATTCGGCAACTGCTTTCCATTTACTACATAGATACTGACCAATGTAAAAGTTGAACTCGGATATAATTCGATCGATT
Source organism: Arge pagana (assembly GCA_963969455.1). Classification (NCBI taxonomy): domain Eukaryota; kingdom Metazoa; phylum Arthropoda; class Insecta; order Hymenoptera; family Argidae; genus Arge; species Arge pagana. Next base: position 8,129,806 of record OZ018310.1, on the reverse strand, counting down.
CTTTTCTTGTTCGTTGAATTTGTAATTGTTGGTTTTTTTCCGTGTTATTGTGAGAATTGTTCCCCCGGTTTGTTTGCTCGTTGCCAACGATACCAACGACTCACCGATATAGTACGATATATCGAACATTCTTAAGCGTGATTGGATCTTGGGATGATTTCTGGAATCGAATGGCCTTTGATGAATTTATATCTTATTGTAAGCAATCGATGAAATAAAATAATACAATTAATTACGTGTAAGATTAAAAGATGCTAATACTACTAGTACAGATAAGCCGGCTAAGACGAAAGTTGAGACAGAAAAAAGAAACTAAATCATGTATTTTCGGAGTTTTCAGTTTATTCGTAGCGTAGAGGTTTTTATAATGCACACGTTGTAAATGTAACGTATGAATTGTCAATCATTATTCTACTTGTACGCGGGATGCTTGTTTGTACGAATGGACCCTCGATACTGTTAGTAGACATACGTACCTAAGGTTATTCCATTTATTTTTTAAATTCGCGAAACGCTGTCCTCTCGATCTGAACATTTTCAAAAATTGGTGATAATTGAATACGATTCGAAATACTGTACATTTCGTTTTCCCGAGCTCGCAATATCACAACCGAAAAATCCGCGATATCTGTCTCGTTACGTAGAATATCGAAAGACGTTCGTAGTAATTATTTTCACACGCGTGTATCACGAAAAACGGCAACATATCTATTTCGAAGCTGTTGAGAAGAGAGGATCGCGTCGCTCGGATCCTACTAATCAATGCCATCGTGGTCCGAAATAATTGATCGGAATGAGATTCGAGTTATTCCGTACGAAGAAGAAAGAGAACAGAAGCCAATGAGGAGGCGAAAAAAAGAAATCGAATCTTATCTCTCTTCGATATTTTTTCATCAAACTATCGCATATTTCACGAACTCGCTGATCACTGGCTCGTTTGATTTTCAATTCAGCCTCGAAACTCGATGAAATTCGACGAAATTGGTCATATATCGTTGGACCCGGCTGCGCAAAATCAAGAACGGTACGATGCTGACGAAAAACGTTGTCGCGTAGGCCAGCCTTCTTTTGACCTCTTTGCCACGTGTCCACGGGGCGACGATCACTGTTGAGACATTCTATAAAAGTAGGAAGCTCGATTCGTCACTTCCTACGATCTAGGAAATAGCTTAACTAGAGCATCCTGGGGATTGCTAAAACAGTACAAAATACAAATAATTCACTCTTACTCTCAATAAATAATATAATATATATGCTGCGGGTATATTATGAAAATATAGCTGTTATAGGAAAATGTCTGAACAGACGTCCCGATCAATAGCGAGTGATTCCTCTGCGTATGTTTCATTTCGCTCCTGAAACAACTCCTCAGCTCTGATACAAAGTCATTTCTCCGTCGTCAAGTAAACCAGCATAGAAGTAGTTTTCTTAATTTAACGCTAGTATTCTTATCCCAACTCCTAATATTTCACGTTCATTTCATCCTCATCCTCAATTTTATCACCATTATTATTATCACCATATTATTATTATCATTACTATTATTATTATTATTATTATTATTATTATTGTATTATTAAGATTACGAGTATCTTATTATTAATATTGCTTGTTGTTGTATTTAATCTTTAATTCGTTAACGGTCGCAACGGGTCGTTTACGTATGTTGAGGTTGCAAAGAAACGAAGATAGTCCGATGCACGTTGCACCGAGGTTTGAAATTTGGTTCGCTTCGCATTAATTTGCAAACGGGTCCAAGGAATACGTAATATTATAAAGAGCATATTGTAAACGTGCGTGTTGAATATCGATAATATTTTAGTTCCTAGAAACGTTCTGGTGTTGTTTTGTAATATCAGAATTCATAGAATGGCCTGACAATTAATCGATTAAGAAACTAACGCGACGTTTAGCGCACGGTGTATATAAAGCTTGTATCATGTTAAAGACAGGTCAGACCTAATCGTTGGAATGAGAATCGTCGAAATTGGAAAACGCGCCACAATTTTCATCGCAACTTTTCGAATTGTCCAATCGTGAAGTTTCACGTCGTCGTAGATTTTTGCGCAACTTGTCGAGAAGAAACGAATATAACATTTTTTCAAAATAAACGGAACTGCCATAACGTTCCTTTGCGTCGCACGGACTGTAAAATAAAATCGATGAACTTCTTTTCTCTTGGCTCGACTTGTTCTTATCCCGTGAACGTCGTTCGTGTCGTGAACCTCGATTCACGTCGAACACTCCCGACGAACGCAACGCGATTCAATCGAACAGATCATACGATAACGCTACGACGTGCGAAGTTCGGGCGTTCCAATCAAACCGCGCATATACGCTACGTACGCAAATTCGCGGTGCGCAGCCGTTGGTTCGAAATTTTACGTTGACGAGCGAAAGATATCCGAATCTGGTATAATAAATATTTATGCGAGATGCTTCCTTTTCCGATTCAACGAGCCCAGGTTCGTTGAACTCTGATCTCTAATAGCAGTTTTGTTCTTCTTCGTTTCTTACACGATACGTAGTACCTAATATAAAACACTGTTGACCGAAAAATAAAGGTTGAAAATAAAAATAAAAAACAAGTCTGCGCACGTATGAAATACACGTATGCCTATGTACATAGCACACGATAGACGTACAAACACACACACGCACGCACACGTACACCCATGCACCCACCCAGAGAGAGAGAGAGAGAGAGAGAGAGAGAGAGAGATGGAGATGGAGATGGAGACACTGATACACGAGCTTGTTCCAGAACGATACCACCAGCTGTTTCATAGTGACGGACAGATGATTTTTGTTCGACTACCGACGGCGCCGTTTCCGAGAGAAACGAGAAACGTAAAGTTGGCAAGTTACAAATGCATCACGCGTCGAGCGATAGGAAAATTGTACGTAGGGTATGTAGGGCCATAGATGATAGATGATCCATTGCAAAATTAAATCGGAGTCAATGAACGTCAATCGAGTCGAGTTGAACGAAGTATGCACGAAAACATACATATGGATTTATGTAAATATATATAGAGGAGACCCCGACACGACGGACCCCTCAAAAATTTGCTACAAAAATCATATGTTTCCGCTTGATTTCAGAATGAAATGAAGTACGTTTTTTCGAATTTCATTAAAATACAACAATGAACTCGATTAGGTTTGTAGTTCTCAATTCTTTGTTTTAATACAAGTGGAGAGACTATCTCTTGTATCTCGTCGATGGTATATCTTGAAGATATGAGCAGGATACGTTTTTGTAGAGAATTTGACGCTCTACAAAAAAGGTCTCGTGTCATTTTTCGATAAACATAGCCGTTCGAATGATATTCCACTCCAAAGTTAAGATGGGGTGAAAATTCATCGAATTTTCAATATTACATTTGATCTCTTGTATCTTGTCGATGGCATATCTTGAAGATATTAGCGAGGTATGTTTTTGTAGAGACTTTGACGCTCTACAAAAAAGGTCTCGTGTCATTTTTTGATAGACATAACCGTTCGAATGATATTCCACTCCAAAGTTAAGATGGGGTGAAAATTCATCGAATTTTCAATATTACATTTGAACTCTTGTATCTCGTCGATGGCATATCTTGAAGATATGAGCGAGGTATGTTTTTGTAGAGAATTTGACGCTCTACAAAAAAGGTCTCGTGTCATTTTTTGATAGACATAACCGTTCGAATGATATTCCACTCCAAAGTTAAGATGGGGTGAAAATTCATCGAATTTTCAATATTACATTTGATCTCTTGTATCTCGTCGATGGCATATCTTGAAGATATGAGCGAGGTATGTTTTTGTAGAGAATTTGACGCTCTACAAAAAAGGTCTCGTGTCATTTTTTGATAGACATAGCCGTTCGCATGATATTCCACTCCAAAGTTAAGATGGGGTGAAAATTCATCGAATTTTCAATATTACATTTGAACTCTTGTATCTCGTCGATGGCATATCTTGAAGATATGAGCGAGGTATGTTTTTGTAGAGAATTTGACGCTCTACAAAAAAGGTCTCGTGTCATTTTTTGATAGACATAACCGTTCGAATGATATTCCACTCCAAAGTTAAGATGGGGTGAAAATTCATCGAATTTTCAATATTACATTTGATCTCTTGTATCTTGTCGATGGCATATCTTGAAGATATGAGCGAGGTATGTTTTTGTAGAGAATTTGACGCTCTACAAAAAAGGTCTCGTGTCATTTTTTGATAGACATAGCCGTTCGCATGATATTCCACTCCAAAGTTAAGATGGGGTGAAAATTCATCGAATTTTCAATATTACATTTGAACTCTTGTATCTCGTCGATACGCATATCTTGAAGATATGAGCGAGGTATGTTTTTGTAGAGAATTTAACGCTCTACAAAAAAGGTCTCGTGTCATTTTTTGATAGACATAACCGTTCGAATGATATTCCACTCCAAAGTTAAGATGGGGTGAAAATTCATCGAATTTTCAATATTACATTTGATCTCTTGTATCTTGTCGATGGCATATCTTGAAGATATGAGCGAGGTATGTTTTTGTAGACAATTTGACGCTCTACAAAAAAGGTCTCGTGTCATTTTTTGATAGACATAGCCGTTCGCATGATATTCCACTCCAAAGTTAAGATGGGGTGAAAATTCATCGAATTTTCAATATTACATTTGAACTCTTGTATCTCGTCGATGGCATATCTTGAAGATATGAGCGAGGTATGTTTTTGTAGAGAATTTGACGCTCTACAAAAAAGGTCTCGTGTCATTTTTTGATAGACATAGCCGTTCGCATGATATTCCACTCCAAAGTTAAGATGGGGTGAAAATTCATCGAATTTTCAATATTACATTTGAACTCTTGTATCTCGTCGATGGCATATCTTGAAGATATGAGCGAGGTATGTTTTTGTAGAGAATTTGACGCTCTACAAAAAAGGTCTCGTGTCATTTTTTGATAGACATAACCGTTCGAATGATATTCCACTCCAAAGTTAAGATGGGGTGAAAATTCATCGAATTTTCAATATTACATTTGATCTCTTGTATCTTGTCGATGGCATATCTTGAAGATATGAGCGAGGTATGTTTTTGTAGAGAATTTGACGCTCTACAAAAAAGGTCTCGTGTCATTTTTTGATAGACATAGCCGTTCGCATGATATTCCACTCCAAAGTTAAGATGGGGTGAAAATTCATCGAATTTTCAATATTACATTTGAACTCTTGTATCTCGTCGATGGCATATCTTGAAGATATGAGCGAGGTATGTTTTTGTAGAGAATTTGACGCTCTACAAAAAAGGTCTCGTGTCATTTTTTGATAGACATAGCCGTTCGCATGATATTCCACTCCAAAGTTAAGATGGGGTGAAAATTCATCGAATTTTCAATATTACATTTGAACTCTTGTATCTCGTCGATGGCATATCTTGAAGATATGAGCGAGGTATGTTTTTGTAGAGAATTTGACGCTCTACAAAAAAGGTCTCGTGTCATTTTTTGATAGACATAGCCGTTCGCATGATATTCCACTCCAAAGTTAAGATGGGGTGAAAATTCATCGAATTTTCAATATTACATTTGAACTCTTGTATCTCGTCGATGGCATATCTTGAAGATATGAGCGAGGTATGTTTTTGTAGAGAATTTGACGCTCTACAAAAAAGGTCTCGTGTCATTTTTTGATAGACATAACCGTTCGAATGATATTCCACTCCAAAGTTAAGATGGGGTGAAAATTCATCGAATTTTCAATATTACATTTGATCTCTTGTATCTCGTCGATGGCATATCTTGAAGATATGAGCGAGGTATGTTTTTGTAGAGAATTTGACGCTCTACAAAAAAGGTCTCGTGTCATTTTTTGATAGACATAGCCGTTCGCATGATATTCCACTCCAAAGTTAAGATGGGGTGAAAATTCATCGAATTTTCAATATTACATTTGAACTCTTGTATCTCGTCGATGGCATATCTTGAAGATATGAGCGAGGTATGTTTTTGTAGAGAATTTGACGCTCTACAAAAAAGGTCTCGTGTCATTTTTTGATAGACACAGCCGTTCGAATGATATTCCACTCCAAAGTTAAGATGGGGTGAAAATTCATCAAATTTTCAATATTACATTTGATCTCTTGTATCTCGTGAATGGCATATCTTGAAGATATGAGCGAGGTATGTTTTTGTAGAGAATTTGACGCTCTACAAAAAAGGTCTCGTGTCATTTTTTGATAGACATAGCCGTTCGAATGATATTCCACTCCAAAGTTAAGATGGGGTGAAAATTCATCGAATTTTCAATATTACATTTGATTTCTTGTATCTCGTCGATGGCACATCTTGAAGATATGAGCGAGGTATGTTTTTGTAGAGAATTTGACGCTCTACAAAAAAGGTCTCGTGTCATTTTTTGATAGACATAGCCGTTCGAATGATATTTCACTCCAAAGTTAAGATGGGGTGAAAATTCATCGAATTTTCAATATTACATTTGAACTCTTGTATCTCGTCGATGGCATATCTTGAAGATATGAGCGAGGTATGTTTTTGTAGAGAATTTGACGCTCTACAAAAAAGGTCTCGTGTCATTTTTTGATAGACATAGCCGTTCGCATGATATTCCACTCCAAAGTTAAGATGGGGTGAAAATTCATCGAATTTTCAATATTACATTTGATCTCTTGTATCTCGTGGATGGCATGTCTTGAAGATATGAGCGAGGTATGTTTTTGTAGAGACTTTGACGCTCTACAAAAAAGGTCTCGTGTCATTTTTTGATAGACATAGCCGTTCGAATGATATTCCACTCCAAAGTTAAGATGGGGTGAAAATTCATCGAATTTTCAATATTACATTTGAACTCTTGTATCTCGTCGATGGCATATCTTGAAGATATGAGCGAGGTATGATTTTGTAGAAAATTTGACGCTCTACAAAAAAGGTCTCGTGTCATTTTTTGATAGACATAACCGTTCGAATGATATTCCACTCCAAAGTTAAGATGGGGTGAAAATTCATCGAATTTTCAATATTACATTTGAACTCTTGTATCTCGTCGATGGCATATCTTGAAGATATGAGCGAGGTATGTTTTTGTAGAGAATTTGACGCTCTACAAAAAAGGTCTCGTGTCATTTTTTGATAGACATAACCGTTCGAATGATATTCCACTCCAAAGTTAAGATGGGGTGAAAATTCATCGAATTTTCAATATTACATTTGATCTCTTGTATCTCGTCGATGGCATATCTTGAAGATATGAGCGAGGTATGTTTTTGTAGACAATTTGACGCTCTACAAAAAAGGTCTCGTGTCATTTTTTGATAGACATAGCCGTTCGCATGATATTCCACTCCAAAGTTAAGATGGGGTGAAAATTCATCGAATTTTCAATATTACATTTGAACTCTTGTATCTCGTCGATGGCATATCTTGAAGATATGAGCGAGGTATGTTTTTGTAGAGAATTTGACGCTCTACAAAAAAGGTCTCGTGTCATTTTTTGATAGACATAACCGTTCGAATGATATTCCACTCCAAAGTTAAGATGGGGTGAAAATTCATCGAATTTTCAATATTACATTTGATCTCTTGTATCTTGTCGATGGCATATCTTGAAGATATGAGCGAGGTATGTTTTTGTAGAGAATTTGACGCTCTACAAAAAAGGTCTCGTGTCATTTTTTGATAGACATAGCCGTTCGCATGATATTCCACTCCAAAGTTAAGATGGGGTGAAAATTCATCGAATTTTCAATATTACATTTGAACTCTTGTATCTCGTCGATACGCATATCTTGAAGATATGAGCGAGGTATGTTTTTGTAGAGAATTTAACGCTCTACAAAAAAGGTCTCGTGTCATTTTTTGATAGACATAACCGTTCGAATGATATTCCACTCCAAAGTTAAGATGGGGTGAAAATTCATCGAATTTTCAATATTACATTTGATCTCTTGTATCTTGTCGATGGCATATCTTGAAGATATGAGCGAGGTATGTTTTTGTAGACAATTTGACGCTCTACAAAAAAGGTCTCGTGTCATTTTTTGATAGACATAGCCGTTCGCATGATATTCCACTCCAAAGTTAAGATGGGGTGAAAATTCATCGAATTTTCAATATTACATTTGAACTCTTGTATCTCGTCGATGGCATATCTTGAAGATATGAGCGAGGTATGTTTTTGTAGAGAATTTGACGCTCTACAAAAAAGGTCTCGTGTCATTTTTTGATAGACATAGCCGTTCGCATGATATTCCACTCCAAAGTTAAGATGGGGTGAAAATTCATCGAATTTTCAATATTACATTTGAACTCTTGTATCTCGTCGATGGCATATCTTGAAGATATGAGCGAGGTATGTTTTTGTAGAGAATTTGACGCTCTACAAAAAAGGTCTCGTGTCATTTTTTGATAGACATAACCGTTCGAATGATATTCCACTCCAAAGTTAAGATGGGGTGAAAATTCATCGAATTTTCAATATTACATTTGATCTCTTGTATCTTGTCGATGGCATATCTTGAAGATATGAGCGAGGTATGTTTTTGTAGAGAATTTGACGCTCTACAAAAAAGGTCTCGTGTCATTTTTTGATAGACATAGCCGTTCGCATGATATTCCACTCCAAAGTTAAGATGGGGTGAAAATTCATCGAATTTTCAATATTACATTTGAACTCTTGTATCTCGTCGATGGCATATCTTGAAGATATGAGCGAGGTATGTTTTTGTAGAGAATTTGACGCTCTACAAAAAAGGTCTCGTGTCATTTTTTGATAGACATAGCCGTTCGCATGATATTCCACTCCAAAGTTAAGATGGGGTGAAAATTCATCGAATTTTCAATATTACATTTGAACTCTTGTATCTCGTCGATGGCATATCTTGAAGATATGAGCGAGGTATGTTTTTGTAGAGAATTTGACGCTCTACAAAAAAGGTCTCGTGTCATTTTTTGATAGACATAGCCGTTCGCATGATATTCCACTCCAAAGTTAAGATGGGGTGAAAATTCATCGAATTTTCAATATTACATTTGAACTCTTGTATCTCGTCGATGGCATATCTTGAAGATATGAGCGAGGTATGTTTTTGTAGAGAATTTGACGCTCTACAAAAAAGGTCTCGTGTCATTTTTTGATAGACATAACCGTTCGAATGATATTCCACTCCAAAGTTAAGATGGGGTGAAAATTCATCGAATTTTCAATATTACATTTGATCTCTTGTATCTCGTCGATGGCATATCTTGAAGATATGAGCGAGGTATGTTTTTGTAGAGAATTTGACGCTCTACAAAAAAGGTCTCGTGTCATTTTTTGATAGACATAGCCGTTCGCATGATATTCCACTCCAAAGTTAAGATGGGGTGAAAATTCATCGAATTTTCAATATTACATTTGAACTCTTGTATCTCGTCGATGGCATATCTTGAAGATATGAGCGAGGTATGTTTTTGTAGAGAATTTGACGCTCTACAAAAAAGGTCTCGTGTCATTTTTTGATAGACACAGCCGTTCGAATGATATTCCACTCCAAAGTTAAGATGGGGTGAAAATTCATCAAATTTTCAATATTACATTTGATCTCTTGTATCTCGTGAATGGCATATCTTGAAGATATGAGCGAGGTATGTTTTTGTAGAGAATTTGACGCTCTACAAAAAAGGTCTCGTGTCATTTTTTGATAGACATAGCCGTTCGAATGATATTCCACTCCAAAGTTAAGATGGGGTGAAAATTCATCGAATTTTCAATATTACATTTGATTTCTTGTATCTCGTCGATGGCACATCTTGAAGATATGAGCGAGGTATGTTTTTGTAGAGAATTTGACGCTCTACAAAAAAGGTCTCGTGTCATTTTTTGATAGACATAGCCGTTCGAATGATATTTCACTCCAAAGTTAAGATGGGGTGAAAATTCATCGAATTTTCAATATTACATTTGAACTCTTGTATCTCGTCGATGGCATATCTTGAAGATATGAGCGAGGTATGTTTTTGTAGAGAATTTGACGCTCTACAAAAAAGGTCTCGTGTCATTTTTTGATAGACATAGCCGTTCGCATGATATTCCACTCCAAAGTTAAGATGGGGTGAAAATTCATCGAATTTTCAATATTACATTTGATCTCTTGTATCTCGTGGATGGCATGTCTTGAAGATATGAGCGAGGTATGTTTTTGTAGAGACTTTGACGCTCTACAAAAAAGGTCTCGTGTCATTTTTTGATAGACATAGCCGTTCGAATGATATTCCACTCCAAAGTTAAGATGGGGTGAAAATTCATCGAATTTTCAATATTACATTTGAACTCTTGTATCTCGTCGATGGCATATCTTGAAGATATGAGCGAGGTATGATTTTGTAGAAAATTTGACGCTCTACAAAAAAGGTCTCGTGTCATTTTTTGATAGACATAACCGTTCGAATGATATTCCACTCCAAAGTTAAGATGGGGTGAAAATTCATCGAATTTTCAATATTACATTTGATTTCTTGTATCTCGTCGATGGCACATCTTGAAGATATGAGCGAGGTATGTTTTTGTAGAGAATTTGACGCTCTACAAAAAAGGTCTCGTGTCATTTTTTGATAGACATAGCCGTTCGAATGATATTTCACTCCAAAGTTAAGATGGGGTGAAAATTCATCGAATTTTCAATATTACATTTGAACTCTTGTATCTCGTCGATGGCATATCTTGAAGATATGAGCGAGGTATGTTTTTGTAGACAATTTGACGCTCTACAAAAAAGGTCTCGTGTCATTTTTTGATAGACATAGCCGTTCGGATGATATTCCACTCCAAAGTTAAGATGGGGTGAAAATTCATCGAATTTTCAATATTACATTTGATCTCTTGTATCTCGTCGATGGCATATCTTGAAGATATGAGCGAGGTATGTTTTTGTAGAGAATTTGACGCTCTACAAAAAAGGTCTCGTGTCATTTTTTGATAGACATAGCCGTTCGAATGATATTCCACTCCAAAGTTAAGATGGGGTGAAAATTCATCGAATTTTCAATATTACATTTGATCTCTTGTATCTCGTGGATGGCATATCTTGAAGATATGAGCGAGGTATGTTTTTGTAGAGAATTTGACGCTCTACAAAAAAGGTCTTGTGTCATTTTTTGATAGACATAGCCGTTCGAATGATATTCCACTCCAAAGTTAAGATGGGGTGAAAATTCATCGAATTTTCAATATTACATTTGATTTCTTGTATCTCGTCGATGGCACATCTTGAAGATATGAGCGAGGTATGTTTTTGTAGAGAATTTGACGCTCTACAAAAAAGGTCTCGTGTCATTTTTTGATAGACATAGCCGTTCGCATGATATTCCACTCCAAAGTTAAGATGGGGTGAAAATTCATCGAATTTTCAATATTACATTTGATCTCTTGTATCTCGTGGATGGCATGTCTTGAAGATATGAGCGAGGTATGTTTTTGTAGAGAATTTGACGCTCTACAAAAAAGGTCTCGTGTCATTTTTTGATAGACATAGCCGTTCGAATGATATTCCACTCCAAAGTTAAGATGGGGTGAAAATTCATCGAATTTTCAATATTACATTTGAACTCTTGTATCTCGTCGATGGCATATCTTGAAGATATGAGCGAGGTATGATTTTGTAGAAAATTTGACGCTCTACAAAAAAGGTCTCGTGTCATTTTTTGATAGACATAACCGTTCGAATGATATTCCACTCCAAAGTTAAGATGGGGTGAAAATTCATCGAATTTTCAATATTACATTTGATTTCTTGTATCTCGTCGATGGCACATCTTGAAGATATGAGCGAGGTATGTTTTTGTAGAGAATTTGACGCTCTACAAAAAAGGTCTCGTGTCATTTTTTGATAGACATAGCCGTTCGAATGATATTTCACTCCAAAGTTAAGATGGGGTGAAAATTCATCGAATTTTCAATATTACATTTGAACTCTTGTATCTCGTCGATGGCATATCTTGAAGATATGAGCGAGGTATGTTTTTGTAGACAATTTGACGCTCTACAAAAAAGGTCTCGTGTCATTTTTTGATAGACATAACCGTTCGAATGATATTCCACTCCAAAGTTAAGATGGGGTGAAAATTCATCGAATTTTCAATATTACATTTGATTTCTTGTATCTCGTCGATGGCACATCTTGAAGATATGAGCGAGGTATGTTTTTGTAGAGAATTTGACGCTCTACAAAAAAGGTCTCGTGTCATTTTTTGATAGACATAGCCGTTCGAATGATATTTCACTCCAAAGTTAAGATGGGGTGAAAATTCATCGAATTTTCAATATTACATTTGAACTCTTGTATCTCGTCGATGGCATATCTTGAAGATATGAGCGAGGTATGTTTTTGTAGACAATTTGACGCTCTACAAAAAAGGTCTCGTGTCATTTTTTGATAGACATAGCCGTTCGGATGATATTCCACTCCAAAGTTAAGATGGGGTGAAAATTCATCGAATTTTCAATATTACATTTGATCTCTTGTATCTCGTGGATGGCATGTCTTGAAGATATGAGCGAGGTATGTTTTTGTAGAGAATTTGACGCTCTACAAAAAAGGTCTCGTGTCATTTTTTGATAGACATAGCCGTTCGAATGATATTCCACTCCAAAGTTAAGATGGGGTGAAAATTCATCGAATTTTCAATATTACATTTGATTTCTTGTATCTCGTCGATGGCACATCTTGAAGATATGAGCGAGGTATGTTTTTGTAGAGAATTTGACGCTCTACAAAAAAGGTCTCGTGTCATTTTTTGATAGACATAGCCGTTCGAATGATATTCCACTCCAAAGTTAAGATGGGGTGAAAATTCATCGAATTTTCAATATTACATTTGAACTCTTGTATCTCGTCGATGGCATATCTTGAAGATATGAGCGAGGTATGATTTTGTAGAAAATTTGACGCTCTACAAAAAAGGTCTCGTGTCATTTTTTGATAGACATAACCGTTCGAATGATATTCCACTCCAAAGTTAAGATGGGGTGAAAATTCATCGAATTTTCAATATTACATTTGATTTCTTGTATCTCGTCGATGGCACATCTTGAAGATATGAGCGAGGTATGTTTTTGTAGAGAATTTGACGCTCTACAAAAAAGGTCTCGTGTCATTTTTTGATAGACATAGCCGTTCGAATGATATTTCACTCCAAAGTTAAGATGGGGTGAAAATTCATCGAATTTTCAATATTACATTTGAACTCTTGTATCTCGTCGATGGCATATCTTGAAGATATGAGCGAGGTATGTTTTTGTAGACAATTTGACGCTCTACAAAAAAGGTCTCGTGTCATTTTTTGATAAACATAGCCGTTCGAATGATATTCCACTCCAAAGTTAAGATGGGGTGAAAATTCATCGAATTTTCAATATTACATTTGATCTCTTGTATCTCGTCGATGGCATATCTTGAAGATATGAGCGAGGTATGTTTTTGTAGAGAATTTGACGCTCTACAAAAAAGGTCTCGTGTCATTTTTTGATAGACATAGCCGTTCGAATGATATTTCACTCCAAAGTTAAGATGGGGTGAAAATTCATCGAATTTTCAATATTACATTTGAACTCTTGTATCTCGTGGATGGCATGTCTTGAAGATATGAGCGAGGTATGTTTTTGTAGAGAATTTGACGCTCTACAAAAAAGGTCTCGTGTCATTTTTTGATAGACATAGCCGTTCGAATGATATTCCACTCCAAAGTTAAGATGGGGTGAAAATTCATCGAATTTTCAATATTACATTTGAACTCTTGTATCTCGTCGATGGCATATCTTGAAGATATGAGCGAGGTATGATTTTGTAGAAAATTTGACGCTCTACAAAAAAGGTCTCGTGTCATTTTTTGATAGACATAGCCGTTCGAATGATATTCCACTCCAAAGTTAAGATGGGGTGAAAATTCATCGAATTTTCAATATTACATTTGATTTCTTGTATCTCGTCGATGGCACATCTTGAAGATATGAGCGAGGTATGTTTTTGTAGAGAATTTGACGCTCTACAAAAAAGGTCTCGTGTCATTTTTTGATAGACATAGCCGTTCGAATGATATTTCACTCCAAAGTTAAGATGGGGTGAAAATTCATCGAATTTTCAATATTACATTTGAACTGTTGTATCTCGTCGATGGCATATCTTGAAGATATGAGCGAGGTATGTTTTTGTAGACAATTTGACGCTCTACAAAAAAGGTCTCGTGTCATTTTTTGATAGACATAACCGTTCGAATGATATTCCACTCCAAAGTTAAGATGGGGTGAAAATTCATCGAATTTTCAATATTACATTTGATCTCTTGTATCTTGTCGATGGCATATCTTGAAGATATGAGCGAGGTATGTTTTTGTAGAGAATTTGACGCTCTACAAAAAAGGTCTCGTGTCATTTTTTGATAGACATAGCCGTTCGCATGATATTCCACTCCAAAGTTAAGATGGGGTGAAAATTCATCGAATTTTCAATATTACATTTGAACTCTTGTATCTCGTCGATGGCATATCTTGAAGATATGAGCGAGGTATGTTTTTGTAGAGAATTTGACGCTCTACAAAAAAGGTCTCGTGTCATTTTTTGATAGACATAGCCGTTCGAATGATATTCCACTCCAAAGTTAAGATGGGGTGAAAATTCATCGAATTTTCAATATTACATTTGAACTCTTGTATCTCGTCGATGGCATATCTTGAAGATATGAGCGAGGTATGATTTTGTAGAAAATTTGACGCTCTACAAAAAAGGTCTCGTGTCATTTTTTGATAGACATAACCGTTCGAATGATATTCCACTCCAAAGTTAAGATGGGGTGAAAATTCATCGAATTTTCAATATTACATTTGATTTCTTGTATCTCGTCGATGGCACATCTTGAAGATATGAGCGAGGTATGTTTTTGTAGAGAATTTGACGCTCTACAAAAAAGGTCTCGTGTCATTTTTTGATAGACATAGCCGTTCGAATGATATTTCACTCCAAAGTTAAGATGGGGTGAAAATTCATCGAATTTTCAATATTACATTTGAACTCTTGTATCTCGTCGATGGCATATCTTGAAGATATGAGCGAGGTATGTTTTTGTAGACAATTTGACGCTCTACAAAAAAGGTCTCGTGTCATTTTTCGATAAACATAGCCGTTCGAATGATATTCCACTCCAAAGTTAAGATGGGGTGAAAATTCATCGAATTTTCAATATTACATTTGATCTCTTGTATCTCGTCGATGGCATATCTTGAAGATATGAGCGAGGTATGTTTTTGTAGAGAATTTGACGCTCTACAAAAAAGGTCTCGTGTCATTTTTTGATAAACATAGCCGTTCGAATGATATTCCACTCCAAAGTTAAGATGGGGTGAAAATTCATCGAATTTTCAATATTACATTTGATCTCTTGTATCTCGTCGATGGCATATCTTGAAGATATGAGCGAGGTATGTTTTTGTAGAGAATTTGACGCTCTACAAAAAAGGTCTCGTGTCATTTTTTGATAGACATAGCCGTTCGAATGATATTTCACTCCAAAGTTAAGATGGGGTGAAAATTCATCGAATTTTCAATATTACATTTGAACTCTTGTATCTCGTCGATGGCATATCTTGAAGATATGAGCGAGGTATGTTTTTGTAGACAATTTGACGCTCTACAAAAAAGGTCTTGTGTCATTTTTTGATAGACATAGCCGTTCGCATGATATTCCACTCCAAAGTTAAGATGGGGTGAAAATTCATCGAATTTTCAATATTACATTTGATCTCTTGTATCTCGTGGATGGCATATCTTGAAGATATGAGCGAGATATGTTTTTGTAGAGAATTTGACGCTCTACAAAAAAGGTCTCGTGTCATTTTTTGATAGACATAGCCGTTCGAATGATATTCCACTCCAAAGTTGAGATGGGGTGAAAATTCATCGAATTTTCAATATTACATTTGATCTCTTGTATTCTCTTGTATTCACAGTTATTCTCTGCACAGTTGTTCAAAAAAAAAAGCTACAAAATTCCCTTTTGAAGGGGGTCCGTCGTGCCCTTGATTTTTTTTTCTATGAATTACCGCAAACTAATGATGAATTTGGTCGAGATAGACCCAAAACTTGTACCCGATGGGGAAATTCCACAAAAAATAACTCAAGGGGTCGTCGTGCCCCGGTCTCCCCTACATGCACGCGCGTATAGAAATGATATCACAGTAATATTTTTAGAAGTATTATCAATATGTCTAACAAGTGAATTGTAATATGATGATCGATCCACGAACTGGCGTGGTACACCGCTCGCTTATGATTTTCATTGCATTGTTTAACCGTAAGACAAAGGTGAGGGTTAACACGATCCGTTAATTCGTTGTAATCTCGAATTAATTTCAATTGTAACCAACAAATCGTGTACCGTAAACTGTTCACGACGATCCACGATGTAGCGTACGACGAGTATTTCGTAGCGGGTAGACTATGGTTAATCAATAAATATATATTATTATAAATCATTTCATATTCTTGCGTTTCATCATCCCCATTGCGATCCTCGTTTTATCTTCTGCGACCGACCGATATCTGCGAATTCATCGACGACCTTGATCAAATCTCGTGCACGATTCATCATCCTTTGTTTACTATTCTTTGTCCTGCCGAAAAGTTTTCTCGTGGCAAGGTACTTTGCTCTGACTCTGACCATTGACCTGTATTTTCAAGGGAATCAACGAACAGAATTCGAAAAAAGATATTCCTAATCTACAGAAGTCGCGCTTTTCATACTTTTCATATCTCATCCGTATCATCTCGCATCGCTTCTGTGATAATTTTACCGTATTTTTTCATCCTGCATTATCAACTTGATACAAGTTAGGCGATCGTTTAATGCGACGTGCTATACGACTCGCGTTGATGGACCTCCAAAACGTGGACAAACCGTTCGATACAGATAAAACCGGTTCGAATTATAATTTGATATATTTTAATAAGCAGGATAGAATTATATATATATATGTATATATATATATATATATATATATATATATATATATATATATATATATATATATATAGTTATATGGGTCTCCATTAAAAAACTACCATGTTGACCTTGATTTGACATAGAAAGCACCGATCAAGGTCAACCAAAACTGCGGAATATGGTTTCGCCCTCCAGATCCGACAACTGTTGTCTGAATTTATTCGCTCTATCTGACAATGGTTCCGCGATAATCGCTTGTATACGTCGCAAAGTTGGAATTATCGCGCCGATGATGTTGTCGTTAATGATGGTCGCGATTTCTACACGGAATTGCCATCGTGTTGGAGACGCTCCGCCAATCTTTTTATCGTTCCATCAATCGAATTATACATATCTCTGGACAAACAACGATGCAAGATAACTAGGATCGGTCGAAAATCAGATTTGAAGCGTGCTGACAAATAAATCTAACTGGGGAAATCCGTTGTGGACTTGGACTTGGACGGGTAAACAAGTTTCGATTGAGACAACGTTATCGAATAAATCGCCAAATCTAAAAACGATTTCTGACCTTATCATTTTCAGCGTGTTTTTATTCGGCGAAGCTTTCTCAAGGTTAATATCGACACTACCGTTATCCTCCGATGCATCTTTCAAATCAGACCTCGCGCTCGCACTGATGTAAGTTTGCGCAACGCGATCGAAATCTGAAATTTTTGGGCATGTTTTTAAAAAGAGAATCGTGTGAAAACAGTTGAAAAAGGTAATTAGAAATTGGAGATTTCCGTTAATTAGGTAAAATATAATTCTTTATCGCCTAAATATTGTACTTGATATTTGTTCAATATTAAATATCACAGTATAATTATTCATTCGTATTATCTATTCTTGTTTTTAATTTATCGGTAATGCTAAATTCGTTCCAAGATCGGGGAATAAGTAGATGGTGATGCAGCGTATATATGTACGTACGTCTAGTATCTCTCGATTGTTTTTCCCTGTATTTCGTCAACGTGGTCGCGAGACTTCGCTCGGTTGCGCAACAATCGATCTGGGTCGATCGGCCGGACAAATGATAAATATCATTATCATCATAATCTACGAATCGTTACTCTTGGCGATCCTACTGTCATTTTTAATAGTATCATCATTTCCGGTAGTATTATCGGCATCGCGCGCTGTGATTGTTGTTCTCGCATTGAAAGACGATGGTGTGATTCTTTCGTACGTACGTGTTTCAGTTTATTATTAAATTAGAGATGACATAGGTTATTGTGTATGTCGTACAGTGAGAGTTGTGTATGGGCAATAGTTCCTATCTAGAATAGAATAGAATAGAATGATTATTATTATTTAAATACAATTATGTATAATAGACGTATGTGTTTTGGTTTTACTTAGTTTTATAATTAAAATGATATAGTAATAATTGATGATCTTAAGTAATGCAATTTTGTTCGTTGTTGACGAGGATCACGTCGAAGGCCGGAGCCGAAGAGCAAACATAAATACGTTGCGATACGAAGAAGTGGTTGACAGACGGTTTCTTGACACGATAGCGAGACGGTGGTGTTTCTATGATGATGCGATGATGCTGTTGATTCTGCTTCTGCTGCTGCTGCTGCTGCTGCTGCTGGTTTTTTCTTCGTCCCCGATCGAAGCTCGCGCAGCCCATTCAATTCTTTCCTTGGTAAACTCCCAGTTTTTCTAAGTAACATTGATCTCGAGTTGTTCGCTGCGTTTCGGAGTGCCTGGCGATGAGAATCGAGAAAGCGAGTTTCGCGTGAAATGTAATATCGATGATGGGAGGGACGTGGACACAAGACGAAGGCAACGAAGGAAGACGAAGAATAACGGAGCAAAGGGATGCGAGACGGTCGAAAAAGAGAGAGAGAGAGAATTTGTACGTACGACGCGACGAAACCTACATGAGTGATGATGACGGAGTGGTATCAAAGCTGCGAAAGGTGGGGGTCTTATAGATCCTGCCTCGTTTCCTGGACGAGGTAGACCTGAGAACCGGGAACCGTCGAGGTGGTAACGAAGCTGCGGTGTTTGGCACGGATCATGGTCAGGTTGCTCTCGGCGGTGTCGGCGCGGTCTTCCGCGGCCTCCAGCTCGCGTTGGAAGCGACGTACTCGCGTCACGCTCTGCTGGGACATGCCCTCCTGTTCTTGAAGCTGTCTCTTGTAGATGCTGACCTTCTGGTTCGACTTGTCGAGTGCCTCCTGCAGAAGCGCGACGTTCTTCGAGTCCTCCTCGACCTGGATCATCACCTCCTTGATGTTGCGCTCCTTCTTGCGAAGGATCTTCACCGTCTCGGCGTGTCTACGCTTCTCCTCGTCGAGTTCAAGCTCCAAGTCACGGATCTGTGGGTAAGCATGCGATACGTGTACACGCGCGTGTTCGCGACCATACATATACGCGTATAATACGTACGCGGGTGTGTCTACATTCGCATATGCGGTGATTCGGAGGAAATACACTCACCCTAGCTTCCAACTTGCTGATGATGCGCTTTCCTCCAACGATGGCGTTAGCCTCGACCTCCTCGAGACGAACGGACAGGTTCTTGACCTCGATTTCCAGAGACTTCTTCACGGCCTCGATCTTCACGATGCGTTCCTGCTCCTCGTGGAGGATCTCCACGGTGTGCTTCAGCTCGGTCTGCACGCGCTGGTATCTCTCGTCGCTGATGCGAAGTTCCTTGGTGACCTCCTCGTAATCGCCGGCCAAAGTAGCCAATTCCTGCTCGATCTTAGCCCTGACCGAGGAAATGTTCACGTTGATCGTGGTCAGTTCGTTGATGCGGCTAACCGACTCCTCGTACTGTTGCTCGACGTTTCTCTTGGCGCGTAGAGCCTGTCCCGAGATAACGAACAATGGACGATACCAGTGATTATCTCGACAAACGAAAAACATGGGTAACACTTTCGAGAAAGTAACGGGGAGTCACTTACGGATTCGTAGTTGCCACGAACTTCCTCGAGCTCGACAGTCAGAGATTGCAGACGGCGCTGGCTGATACCAAGCTGGTCCAAGGTCACCTGCAACTGGCGCTGAACTTCGTCGTAGTGAGCTTGGAGTTCCTGCGCGAAAATGAAACAGATGAGTAAGTTTTCGCCGCGTACGATAGTATTCCGATGAGCGGAGGCTCGCTTACGGTGAGTGTCAAAGATTGCTTCTTGATGGTCTTTTGCAGGTCGATGTTGTTCTTGTTGGCAACGTCCAGGGAGAGCTCCAGTTCGGTGATGTGGATCTGCAGCTTCTTCTTGACGCGCTGTACCTCGGTCTTCAATTTCGTCTCGGCCTCGACGACGCGAGCGTTCAACTGTTCGATCTCGATGCTGGTCTGCTTGCTGTTGCGGGACAAAAATTCAATTCTCGTTATAACGCTCGAGCGCGCGAACAAACGTTCGTTGGTACACAGGTACACGCGGAGAACATCGACAAATGGCATGGTAACACGGTACGAGACGATACGGTCACGCGTGGATTGTGTTAGCTGGTTCGTCATTCGGTTTAGTCATAACACACACGTGTACGAGTGGTTTTTGGCGTGGGTTTCCAGTGTTTCGTGGATTTCCACAGCTCTTCCGTGCAGCTTCGTGTTTCGTGCGAATTTCGAATCGTTCCACAGTTTTCTAACTACCATTCCGATCTTTCGTCAAGATCTCTCATCCTTCTACCTCTTGTCCAGAAAATAGTTGCTCGACTTCTTCTCGTAGCTTTTCAACTCGTGGCTGAGCGTCTCGAGGGGTTCCACGAATTTGTCTTCGTTGAACGTTTTCGATCTCTCCTCCATCATGTGGGCGTGCATCCGCTCGTCGTGGAGAACGTGCACCGTGCTTCTTTGGAACTTTCTGATATCGGCTAGCTCCTGTCCGTGGTTCAGGTTCTTTAAGGCGTCGCATTTCAACTGAAACTCTATGGCCTTGGCGGACCTGCCGCGAAAGCTTTTGCCGTGTTCCAGAGCTTCCCGCACCTCGCTAATCGAAGGAACGTCCTGAAACGTTGCCTCGAAGTCACCCATAACTCGTTCACGTATCTCTCTTGGCTCGCTCAGCGGACGAACGCGAACTCTACCAGGTGCGGGTGTGATTTTTCGCGGGAAAACTTCCTTCGTAACGTGAGCCGCTTGGATGGTTTTTGACAGACTGAAGTCCGAGCGTTTGGCGACCTTGGATACGGTTCGATCATATTAGTCTCCCTTCAGATCCTCCCGACCGACCATTCTCATGCAACAACGAAATTCCTCGCTCCGTGGAACTCTACTCGTTCCTCCTTTCCCCACGCGCGTAAACGAGCCAAACGATTCTGGCGAAACTAACATCAAAGCAGCTGCCAATTACCGATAGTAGAGCCCGAACCGACCGATTTGCTTTAATTATACTCGCGTTTGTCAGCGCTGCCAACGAATTTACACCTCGCCTCGCATCTGGTACCGAAATATCTACTCTCGTCGCGTTACGTAGTATTCGGGGTGCTTGGAATTCGAGACGTTAAATTTCCACCCTTTCTGTAAATGAAACTCGGAGGGGAAAAAAACGAGAACAAAACGCGAAACGGGTGCGCCGTACGAATTTACTCGACGAACGATTCGCGGACGTTCGTTATCCCGACACCGCTTCACCTCGTATTCCATCAGTGTAAATCACTTCGCACTATCAAACACTCGTACGAAATTAGAATCTCGAAAGGTCACGTCGGCTACGATCGCCGGTAAGCGAAATTTCGTCCCGATTTTCTTCTTCGTCTCCGTGCGTCTCGCGTTTTAATTAATTAACCCCGACTTAATTTTGTACCTTGAATCTGTTCAGATGTTCCTTGGCCTCTGCCTCGGCGTTGATCGCTAGCCTCGCGAGATCTCGCTTCGTGTACGGCTCCACAGCTTTGTGCTCCCAAAGCGCTCGACCGTCGGACCACGGGAGGTGGGGGTATTCGGACTTGGCTCTGGTGCACTCTTGTTTCCGATCGATGTAGTCGATCATTGGTTGGTAATAGTTAATTCCGTACCCGTAGTTCTTCTCGTAAACGTACGAGGGTCCGTGTCGCCATTTCGACCATTTTGACTCGACGGGCATCTGAGACAACGGCGGATTCGACCTCATGTTTCGCGAGCTTTCTACTTCCGCTTCGATCCGTCTTTTCCTCGTCTGGATTATTCGCCCCTCGTCCTTTCGATTCCGTTCGTTTTGTCTTTATTTCTCTCGCTATATCGTTCGTATTTCGTACGTTCCTTCGACTCTTCGTGAAATTTTGTTCCCGTTCTCAATCCATTGCCGATTGTTCCTCGTTCGCAACAGTTTCAGCAGCGGGATCGTTGCGCTGCGGCGGATCAAAATCCGCGATGATTGTCGAACGATTGGTAAAAAATTGAGGCCTCGTCTCGCGCACGGCTTACATTTGTACCTTTCTCACCGGTTGACAAATCGGGCCAACTTGGCCCAATCAGAATGGGCAAATCATAACTGGATCGTGCCTTCTCGAAAGTGTGTCTGGTCTCTGGATATTAATAGATACGCATGGCGACAGACGTGTTCTAGATATAGTTTTCTTGTGCCAGTCTTCGGGTTGGGTAACAACCTCTCCTCGATCCGAACCGGTCTGTCCGTCCGTCTGCTCCCCGACAATCGTATCGCGAACGATGCTCCAAAGCTTTTACCAACTCTCTCGCATTCCACTCTAGTTTCGTACACGCGTGTCGACTACTGGGTCGGAAAAAATGTCGAGCTTACCCCGAACAGATCGGTTCCATCGCATCGGTAACAAAGTGTCGACGGTTTCGCCGTACCGTGATATCGTAATATTTGGGGTTAATTTTGGTCACGCGGGTAAATTCGTACGTTCGGACAATCGGCGATGAGAAATAACTTGATCGGCCATGACACGAACGCGAGGGTTTTTACGACACGTAAATAGCTGACGATGAGACAGAGCGAGAGACTTTGACTGTGAACGATTATTAATAGCTTTGGGGTGTTGCTGTTACGTCAGCTGCGCGATAGTCGGACTGTTGCTATCTAATACTAAAACTAATATCGATTCTCGTTGATTCTGGGCAGCGGTCTACGAGACCGTAGAAACTTGGGATGAGAGTATCTGATCAGAGAACCGATCTTTGTTCTTGTTTGTTTTCCGCGCCTCCTCAATGCCGGCCGATTGTCCGAGGCACACAGCTTCGTCGAAATAATCACAACAACAACCACAACCACAACCACAACAACAACAACGGCGACTCGACGAACGTACCGGAAGGCCTCGAATTCCTCGTCCTTCTCGGCAAGACGACGTTCAGCCTCGTGACGGAACTGGCTCAGCTCGGCAGCCAAACGCTGAGAGCGCTGCTCCTCGACTTTGCGACCCTGTCGTTCGAAACAATATCAAAAACGTCGTTAACATCGAATGGACCAGTGGAAAATCCGCATCAACGACGAGAACCGCGTCGTTTCCGAATGTCGGCAGTCGAACTTACAGCTTCGGCTTCCTTGTAGGCGGCAGCCAACTCTTCACGTTCGTTCTCCAGACGACGAAGCTCCAGTTCGAGCTCGTGCAGGCGACGGTTCATGTCAGCCAATTGATTCTTGGCGTCGTTGAGGTCATCTGTAAATGTTCGCGCAGTTGCAGAAGTATCCAGACGTTGGATGTAGGTTCGTAACAATCGAGACAAGCGATCACATGCACTCTCGTCATCTACGTACCTCCAAGTTTCTTGTTCTCGCGACCCAGCTGCTCCTTGATTTCGCGAGTTTTGTCCAGCTCGGCATTGGTGCGCTGCAGTTCCGCCTGTTTGTTGCGAAGGTCGCGTTGGCTCGACTCGTACAGCTGAACGGTCTCCTCCAGGCGAGATTTCAGCTCGATGTGAATCTTCTCGAGGTGCTCCACGCGCTTCTGAAGGTCGCGAGCAGTTCCGTTGGCCTGAAGCGAAAGGAGAGCCGTTGCTCGCAATCAAGCCGAATGGACGAAACAGAATAACGTATAGAGAGGAGAACGTACCTTTTCGAGATCGATGATGAGAACCTCGACTTCGGACTGAAGACGAGATTTCTGTTTCTCCAAGTTGTTGATCTTCACCAACAGAGTTTCGATTTGCTCTTCCTGTTCCTGGATGCGAGCCGAGTACTTGCGGCGCAGCTCCTCTACCTGTCGTTGGAGAGTCAGCAATATTCGTTAGCTGTCACGAAGCATCGTCGATTTTCTCGTCGCGAGACGAGGCTTACCTCTTCGGCGCGGGCGGCAGCCTCAGTTTCGTACTTGGACCTCCAGACGGAAACTTCACCGTTGGCCTTGACCAATTGACGCTCCAGGTCCAAACGAGCCTCGGATTCCTCCTCGAGTTGCACGCGAACGGATTCCAATTCGATTTCAACCTGAAAACGTCCAATTCCCAGCATCAGGATATCTCGCCATTCGGATTTGAGGCGAATAAACGTTTCTCTCCTCGTCGATCGAAGAAGCGAGTGCGAAGAGCGAGATGAATTGTTACCTGATGCAGGGAAGCTTCGAGCATCGATCGACGGCGATCTTCATCTTCGAGGCGACGACGAGCATCATCGAGTTGCGAAATGACCTGTGACTTCAGGTAGACGACGTTCTCGATGTTCACCTAAAAATTGTACACGGTCGCAGCTTTATTGTACATCGCTCGGAAGGTTTAAGCGAGCGAAAGCTCGACTACTCCGCAATCCTCGGAGGTAAGTCCGAGTGGTTTCACGCGGGAATCCCAACTTGCCTTCAAGTCTTGGACCTCCTTGGTGAGCTCGATGTTTTCCTGGGAAAGACGGGTCTTGTGGCTGGTAATATCGACGATGGTGCGGTTCAACTCCTCGATTTTTACGTTGAGTTCGGAAACGTGAATTTCAAGCTTCTCGACGGTCTTGATTGACAGCAACTTTTCCTTGCTTATAGAATCAACCTGAGCGAGCAGCTCGTAAACTTCCTGCTGGAACTTCGACTTCTCCTTGTCGGCCCTGGAAAAATCGTCATCGGTTCGAAAATTCGATTGGTGGAAGCCTCGTCAACGTTTTCGCCGCGTAATCGTTGAGGTGGCGTAAGCTACGTAAGGGCGATGAAATAACGAGATGCTGCTTTTCGTGGCGAAATTGTTGAGAATCAGGTAATATCCATCTGCCCACGCGAGGCGAGAGAGAAGGTGGTGCGTAAGGTGTAAGGTGTCAGTCAGTTGGTTAGGAGGGAAGTGGGGGGATAGTCGTTGGCCGATACCGTGGACTAATATGGCGCGCCGACGCTGCTCGCGGCTTGCTCGAGACGCGCGCGGTTAAAAATAGTCATAAGCAGAGCGAGAGAGTAACAGACCGAGAAAGCTGTCCCGAAGCTGGTGTCGCTATTTTAACGAGACTCGACGCGTCGGAGGCTGCGACGACGACGACCAGCTCCAATGCGACCCGCCAACAGGTGGATTATCCACACCGTTATTACCACAAGGTGGTTCTTCTCCGCTCGTCGCCCCATGAGCTTCGCGGTACGCGGATCCCCGACGCCAAAGGGAAAGCTCGAAAGAGCGAGGGGGACCGAGAAACAGGAGCAGCTCGATTCCCCGAGTCTTCTTTATCGAGAGCTTGCGGCGTCTCGCCCGAAAGAGAACGCGG
This sequence comes from Arge pagana, assembly GCA_963969455.1. NCBI lineage: Eukaryota > Metazoa > Arthropoda > Insecta > Hymenoptera > Argidae > Arge > Arge pagana. The sequence goes on along the minus strand of OZ018310.1, from coordinate 8,104,229 downwards.
GACCGAGCTTTCGGCAAGGTCACCCCTATCCACTCGCTCGGAAGCAACGACCCTCGAGCACTTGCGTCTAGCAAGGTTCGGAAACACCTCTTCTCAAATTCCGAGTCGTGAACGTTCCTCGATACGACGGTAGTCGAGGGCAGAGAAGGGAATCGTCTCGGGGAAGTTATTCTTAAAAGCCGAACGAGGTCCAATACCTGCGGATTACTCGCGGATCTCCGTACTCGGGGATGAATGACGGGGTTTCGATTACGACGAGGAGCTTTCGCCTCCGGATTCGCGCGTCAGCGAGCAACGGTTACGTGACTGTTGACGGAGGGAGCTTGAAATAGGGAGGCGTAACAACAATTAACGATGTTCCTTGTTATCCGGTGACGTCCTTGTAACATTGTGATCGTTGTGGACGCCGGGCGCCGGGACCCTAGCCTATGTTTAGAAACGGCGGGACGCGGCTCTGTGTATATTTCAGGTGTGCACACTTCTGTGGTTGGACCTCGGCCAGCCTCGAAGGCATACACCGAGAAATTTTCAGATATTTTCTACTACAGAGCGGCTATATTTATGTGAGATTCTGTACGTGAATCACCAGGCGGACGTGATTTCTTATTTTCCATCTTCTCTCCCCGCGCGCAACACTTCGGAGAGAGCCGCGATGAATCACGCTGGAATTGTAAACCGACCCCCCGGCTGATGGCGCGCGCGCGACTCCCTATTCCCGCGTTTCGCGTTTCTGATATTTCACAAATCAACCCACCTCGCGCGAGCCTTGGAAAGCTGGTCGATCTGGTCCTGGAAATCGACCACGACTTCCTGGTGCTTCTTGCGCAGGATGTGAGCTGTCTCCTCGCTCTCAAGATGGACGTCTTCGAGGAGCTTGCGCAGCTTTGCCAGCTCCGAGTCCCTCTTTCTGTTGATCTCGAACTAACGTTTGAAAACGAGCAGAAAGAAAACCACGGTCAGACACGACAACGTTTCGTCGACGCGACGACAATTTCCATCCGAGGAAACGATCATCCGAGATTCTCACCTGAGATTCGGCGCCACCCTCGGCCTCCTCGAGGCGCTCGGACAGCTGGATTACTTGCACGCTCAAGTCGGCGCGCTCGCGTTCGATCTGCAACACATATTCGTCTCGTTAGACGTCTCATCTAATCGCTTGGATTAGCGAGCTGTTCGGAAACGGATCGCGAACGGAGTTCCGACCCATCGGGTTCCGTTTCCCATTTCCTCGAACTACAATTTTACTCGAACCCGACGAACACGAAAACGGCCAGTTCCTAGTCCGAGAACCCCTCTGCTCTTTAGTTCCCCACAGCAATCGAGAAAATTCGAGATGACGACGATTACGGTTACCACGCCGCGAAACTTGGGACCTGACCCGCGTGACGTCACCGGCCTCGAATAGCCGCGATCTAATTTCGTACGGCGGACTCACTGCTCCCAGCTTTATTCGTGTTACGAATTCAAAAATCTCGAGCTTTCGCAGCTTTTCACGAATTACCGAACCTCCTAGCCCGCCCCTCCCCCGCGTCCGCCGCGATTCGACCGTTCTCCCCGCTCGCGTCTCTCCTCGAGCCCGTCGGTTCTCGCTCGAGGAACATTTTCACCCGTTTTAGCACCTATTCGCGAAGGTTTCGCGGTTTTGGCTGTGGCACGAAGCGTGTGATCTTTGTACCTTTTCCCCGATCAGCCTTCCGCAATCCTTGGCAAACCGTCAAGTTACGTGAATCGCTCGTACGAGTGGCCTGATTGCGACGTGATTCGAGAACGTGTTAAATCAGCGACGATGAATCTCAGGGAGCGGAAGTTGCTACCGCAACGGACCGCTGAAAATTCTGTCCGGTGGAAATGGACGGGGGAGATAGCGAGAGGAGGAAAAATCGCGGGCGATATCGCATGTCGCGCCGATTTTCCTTCTACTCGAGAAAAGTGGATCGTTGTCGGATCGTTCGAGCACTCGGACGGGAAGGGGATCCCGACGCAAAGTGGCATTGAGTATCGGCTTTGAACATGACGAAAGAATTCCGAATGCGAAGAGCTCACGGAGGCCCGAGCTCCCGAAAATAGACGCGGCGTGAGCTGGACATTCCTCGGCACCTCTTCGTTCGCCCTCCTGCCCTCTCGGTCCGTGTCCGCGATCTCGTACCCCACCCCCGACCCCGGACCCCTCCGACGCCGACTCGTTGGCGTTTCTTACTCGAGTTGAAATTGGAATCTTGATATTTCGATAACCGGTGGCCAAAAATAACGCGCCTCTTACCACACTTTCGAACGCGAAGCCCCCGGAGTCTATCCGGAAATCGTAATCGCTTCTCGTCTCGCGCCTGACAAAATTTCCTGAACTTGAACGATCTATTCTCGCATTGTCATGCCCACCCATCGATTCGCGTCCACCCTTCTCCTTCGTTTACCTATTTATCCATTTTTCTACCCCCATTTTCTTTCTCTCGCCTCGTGGAAACTCACCCTCTGACGCAACTCCCTCTCAGACTCCAGATCATCTTGGAGCAGGCGAATTTTGTCCTGAAACGAAATAGCGCAACTTTCAGTACAAATGAAATCGTGAACATCGACGAACGTTTAGTCGTGAATTTTTTTCGCTCGCACTCGTCATTCCCGGAACGAACCGATACAACAACGATTCGTCCCTCCGCGCGGCTCGACGACATCGCGTCGTACATTTTTTGGGAACGCGCAATTCTTGCCTCGTCTTCGACGTCGTTTTCTCCCCGCGACGTCGAATTTCGGCTCGAATCCGATCTGACCGAATTCCCTTCCGACTTTTCGTCACCGCGAGATGTATTTTCATTCGTACGCGTTTCCCGGCGGTTAGCAGTTACCGTGGCGTTATTTAAAGATAATCCATTACTATTTTCGGACTCAGCTATCCGGTAGCTAGAACAGACGTCCACTTTTGGTTTGGTCAGTTGGCACTAAACCTGTCTTTTGGTCACTGAACTTGGTTGCACACGTTTTTCTTTCACTGTCGACGTTCGCGCTCCGTTGACATCCTCGGATATCGGTTCACTCGTTCGACACAGATATTCACCGCGGCCGGATTTTTCCCCGCTAGCGGTGACAAAAATGACGATTTCCAGTGTCTCGTCGGCGTGTCTTCAACTTTTTGCCCCCGTCATTCCGAGTCGTCGTTACGTGTTCTCAGGCTCGCCATCTTGGTGAACAGCGCACTCGAGAGGATCCTCTGCCTCTTCCCGCGCGTCGCCCCGCGATCCCCGCGAATTCTTTCGCCGTTTCGACGACGCTTGGGTTTCACCTGAAACCACTTCGACACCCGAGGAGCTCCCGCCGGTGCCGATTCACTTGGTTCCGGTCGGCGTTGCGCGACGCGACGACGCCGAAGACCCCGGAAGTCGTCGGGGTCCGCGTCCACTCGGTTCGGGGATCGGATCAGGTTCGAAGACGGAAATTCACCACGACCACGTTCCGTTCACAACAATAAACACGGCCTTGTCCGCGAGCCGCGAGACGGAATTCACTCGGCAAAACAGCCGCGAAAGACCTGGAAGAATATTGGTGAACCTACCTCGAGCCTGGAGAGAGCGCTCAGGTCGGCGCTGTACTCGATGCTAACATCGGCAGAGCCCGCACCGCCCGAAGACCGGTACGTGTACTTGGATGACTTTGCTACCGCTGAGGAAGACATCTCTTCGTCCTTCAGATCCCTTCTTTTCGTACGATCGTTGCGGTAATCTTGTTCTCGTCAAAACGAAGCTTCCTCTTCGCTCGGAGCCTGGGATTGTCTTAATTTTAATAGGCGAGGAGTTTAGCAACGTCCGTCTGTCCCAGCCTTCGTCGATCGCTCTGTCGTGCGTTGCGTTTCGGAGCCGACCAGCGCCCTACTCGTAGTGCGCGACCCGTCGTTCGTATGGCGCGACGGCCGATCCATGCCACCGTCAAAATGACGAGCGACGACGCATGCGCTCTGACCGCTCCGCCCCGTTTCCAAAAACATTGCCAACGCGAACGCGAAACAAAATTATTTCATATCTGCATCGCAAACTTCCACGATCTCCTCTTCTTCCTCCTCCTCCTCCTCCTCCTTCTCATCCGCCGTTTCCCACCCACTCCACACGCTGCCGGTCAGCCTCGCCGAGCTGCATCCCCTCGCCTCACCTGCTTCTTTCCAAATCCGTACGACCCCTCGCGACTCGCACGCGACTTTCATCCGCGAACATGGATACAAAATTCTCCTCCCCCATCCTCGCGGGATCCGGTATCTTCTTCCAAATGTCACCCAAATTCCGTAGAAATCTCACGACAACGGAAGAACAACGCATCGTTACTCGTTGCGGCAGATCAGTCGTCAACGAATCGCGTTCGATAGACGAATACCCTGTATTTGTGGTGACACGCGTAGAAACGCATCGTGTCCGTTTCGTGGAGCCGATACGAAGTTTACCGTCGTCCAAACGGCTACCAGCCGTCAATCAACGAGGCAAGAAGAGAAGTCCGCGGGCGATATAAATCACGGATAGCAACGACAGGTTGGCCGCGAAGACCGTAAAATCACGAGTATCGAAAATTGTGAATTATTATTCTGTCATCTGGAAACGCGCACTTCTGTTGGCATCGTTTTGAACGAAACGAGCCCGTTACAGTCGTATGTTCCGAGTGTGCTGTATAGGTACTCGACGGGAATTACCTAAGCTGCTAAGTAAGACCAGTCGTTCCTGAAGTTCGGTTACAGGGGAACGTTCGGCAAAATCGTTAGATCTCGTTACAGTCACGTCGAGAGTTTGAGACGGCGGAAATTTATGTTGCGTAACGCGGACGAAAGCGAAAGCCGAATGTCGAGGGAAATGCAACGAGCTCGCCCGCCGAACCCTCATGGGCGAGCAAGGAAAACTTAGTCTTCTTCTCGACGCGTTTAAAAGTAGGACGTGGATCGGTTGATCCGATTCGCTCGGCATTTTCTCCCCGCCACAGCGGAGCAATCGAAGGGAAACTCGGAGCATCGCAGCGGTGACGAAAGACCGGGAGAAGCTTGCGTTCTCCGTTCTTCGCGGATCCTTCGCAGCAGATCTGCATCGTAGCTCTACGGGTCCCCAGTACGAGCCGATCGCGCCGATCAAACTCGATCGTCGCGCGCCTCCGCGCCATCCTCGTTACGCTTCTGTTGGGCAATCGCGTTGTTGACGGGTAAAAAAACAGAATCGAGCAATAAAATGATGGTTTTCAGCAAGTTTTCTCGGGGCCCCCTTCGACGTCCCCCCCGATACTCGAGTGTCTATAAAAGGTTGCTGCCAACGCTCGGGCGGGCATAAGGGGACGCGCGTAGCACGGCCACGCGAGAGCTCCTCCGCGTAATTTGAGATTGGCCCGAACCACGCAGACTTCTCGATGGTTCGCATCTACAGCGTTACAGATTTCGGAGGCGCTGACGACCGTTTGCTGCTCACCCTGGTGGAGAATTCCACGCATCAACGACCCGCTAATAATAACCCTGCGTCTCGACAGAATAGATGTGCTGCGAAACTTCCTCCTACTTTGTGCCGACCAACAACCCCGTTTCCAACATTTCACCAATTTACCCACCATCCAAAGATGAGACCGACCGGGCGGCGTTAAATACCTCTCCTCGTTCTCCTCCCTCCTCCGGGTACCAACAAAATCACGATCATCGCGAGGCGAGCTGTAGCAATTGGGCTCGTCATCGTGTCGATCTGGAGCAAGAGACACAAATGCCAGCCGAAACTGGTCGGCTGGTTCTAAATACCCTCCCAAATCTCGCAGTCTGCCTTAAAAAAGAAAAAAAGAAAAAAAAAGAAAACGTCTTAATTGCAGAGACGTTTGCGTTTTCATTAATTTGCGTTTTGCGAGGAGCGAGTGGCGCGCATTTTTCTGGTGTTATTCGTGGACGGGATGGATAATTTCGGTAACTCAATCCGACTCTCCGTCGGATGGATTCGGTCCGGAAAATTGGTAAATTGCTCGGTATAGGTGATCGAGTAGGCAACGAGGTTGAACGGTATTTGCCATGCTTCGCCGAAAGACCAAAGTTGTCGCTGGCAACGTCAGACTATTCATTGACCATGCCGAAGAATCCTTCGTACAGCTAATCGCCTCTGTGTTCCGCGTTGAAAGCGCAACGTGTTGATCGATCGACCAAGGCCTCGCTAAATTTACCCCGATTTACCTACATCGGTCTTCGCGGACGCGGAGCAGCATCTGCGATCCACGGATCGATGGGAAAATCAAGTTGTTCGAGTTTGCGCAACGTTCGCTGCTGCCACTACTACTCCGTCAGTATTATCGCGAGTGTTGATGGAAACAGCTTGACACGAAGGGGCTCCGGGGAGTCTGCCTAGACGGAGCGATAAATTGAAATTAAAAGACTCGATCTATTTTGTGTTTTCATCAAAAACACGTGGGCATTCATCGAAGCGTCGAATATTGCTCGGATGACGAAGAGCCGCGAAAATAGCCTTTCCGTTTCGCAAGAATCACTCGTCGACAAAATTTGCCCGTTCGTTCGTAATCCTTGCCAATTTCGCGACGAAATTTTTTTCTTCGTACCCCGGAGGAAAACGGCGAGTTCGAAAGGTGATTGCAGCGCGGCTGAGATTGCTGGAAATAGGCACTGTATCGTAAACAATGGAGGCAACCTACATTCACACGGGGTCTCACTTGAAAATAGTTTTATCGCTATCCGCGTACGACGACGCGTAACTCTTTGGGGGACGCGGAAAAATACGTTCGTTAAATTTCACTTACGGAAATAACGCGAGCTTGACGCTACTCGTGCGAATGGACTCTCTTTATCATGCTGTCACTCGGATGATTATAGTCGACCACGCGTTTACGTTGCGCTTGATCTCACCCGTCGTAATGTTCTCATGCAACGATATACACCGCTGAAATTCGCGTCATCCTCATCCTTGTTTCCCACAAAGCTCAAATCGATTAGTATCCCGAGTGAAGAACCGACGCTGAAAGTAGAGTCGTTTCGCAAAAAAATGCCATGCGATGTATCGAGAACTCCGAGAATTCTTTAGTGTGACATAGCTGCCTGCAAAAAAAATCTGTAAAAAAATATATGCTGAATATCGACTCGAAAATGTCATGGTAACACCTTCTGGAACTCCTTTAGTGAGAAAAACTCGTCGTTTAGTCATAAATTAAATTTACCTGTACGAAAACTTATAATCTGTTGAAAAAATGGGAACAAACGATGATTTTTACTTGAAAAAATCAATACTGATCGCATTTAAAAAATTGAACTGAATACGCTCGAGATATTGTGTTTAGAGAAAAAAACCCAGTGACTATGTGTAGCTGTAAAAAAACGTTTCTCCTCAGAACAATACAGGCAGGTGAAATGATGAGAAAATTAACATGGTTTTTACATGAATCTCCAAGACAATTGTTTTTACAAAAGCTAAAATTCGACGTAAGCTTCGTCTAAATATAGTGGCAGATGCTTGAAACAAAAAAGTGTTGGTAACCGTAGTACCAGGCTGGGAAACATTACCCGGGGGTCTCGATCATAGCTTTGCTGGATGACACGTTACAAGCCATCTCATTGCATGATATATGCCATAGAAAAAAATTAGTCACGTTGCAGAGTGATTCGCTGACTTTTTCCTTCCAAATAACGCAAAAATACGCTAGAAAATCGGGCCCAAGGAAATCATCAAAATCAATGGTCGCTGCCACGTCGGGGTCTATTTTTGCGATAATGCTGCGAATGAGCAAATCATCCGAATGGTACCAAAATCATAAGAAACGTAGGATAAACTATCCAAAAATCGATAAAAAATGTTTAGGGAAGCGTCTGCTCGCTTCAAGATACTTTAAATCGGTGATGAAGTGGACTGGGGTCTCTCACACCCCGCGCTGGCGGCTAAGGGTTAATTGCCTGAGCGATGATGGCAGCAGAATTCGCGCAACATCTGCTATCTCCACGCGAGATCTTGAAATTATTACGATTACGTTAGCCGCACTTTTCTCAAACGATCATCTCTACCACCGAATAACCGTAACTCCGGATTACAACGACTGATGGATCGATGAGGCAGCCGACTACACGCTGGTGCGTATCACAGAGATACCAATTTTTTTAACAATTAAAGTTGAGCAGAATATGGTCTCATATTCTTCGTTGCATCGTTGCAGATGAGAATGTTAAACAACGTAGAAACTTCATCGAGTCGAGAGATCGGTTTTCGGCGGTTTCCAAATAAATGCAATAAAACGTGCAATAAAACGAGTCGTCGCGGCTGGAAGGACGCTTCGATCGCATTTCCGACGGGATAATAAACACGTTGTAAGTTACAGTAGGAAAATCTTCCGAATTCATAGCCGCTATTATCGGCGAGGTGCGATAAATAAAGAACGAATTTCCGATTCTGAGCCATCGTTCAGGAACGTAATAACATTGAGTCAGAAGCCAAAATCACGCTCTGCCTACGATGATTCGGGGACAGCTAAGGCTATAAGGTGTCCGCTTTGCGAGTAAATCAGTCTATTATTAAATCTCTGCGCATTGTCCGAGCATTTCGCCGATGATCAAAGACGCGATACCTTGTGCCCGAACGTTGCGGCACTCCGCACGGAAATATTTCATATTTCGTCGGATTTTTTTTATCGCGCCACCGAAAATACGCCCAAGCTTTTGCAAACGTTTCGCAAATCGTTGCGCGCCCGTCTGAAAAATGAAAAAAACGGTAAATTCTTCGATCGATGCGCGCAAAGCTCGAGCGCGACTCGTCAACCGATTCAACTGTCTCGGAAATTCTTCAACTCTTTCCTCAACACGGGACACAAGATATTTATAAACTCTCGAGCTTATATCCGGAACTGAATATTTCTGGGCGATTGGCCCGACATGAAACTCTCGGGTGGCTCCTTTTAACCGGCATCTCGGTTAAATTCATTTATTCGCGTTGCTCGGTAAAACTCGGTAAATTCGATGCGAGCGCTCGCGTTTCGAGTATCATCGCGCACCTCGAAAAAGAAGCGTTCCGAATTTATTTTTCATCATCTCGATCTCTCCCGTCGCAGCTTCGCCCGCGTCCAAATTGTCGGCCGGGCGATTTGTCTCCGACAAAAAATCTTTCACGAATGACGACATCGGCGAAACGCTTGCGCAAATGCCAAGCATTTATGGCTACTTGGCAAACGGCCGATCTTGGAAATCGAGCGTCGCGGCAAAAAACAATTCGATTTTAATAAGAAAAAAAACCGGCGAAAACTTTGTCAAAAAATGCGTAACAATCTAAAATAAGCAAAACACTTCGCGTTGTCTTCGTCGGCGAAATGCGCGTTCGTTCGCTAACGCGATTCGGTATTGTCGGAAATGTTATTCTGAAACTATTTTCGAACGCGGAATAACGTTTGGAGCAAAAAAATCCTCCTTGGCAATGTCGCGCGCTCCGCGGCATATTGTTTCAGTGGTTAACCGGAGTTTGGTCAGACATCGCGCGGCAGAGATCTGCCTTGACTACTGAAACGTTGATCGAACAGGAAGCTGCGGCGCTTTCGCGTGGCGCCATCGTAGCTGAACGCCGAACAAATTTCCCAAGCGAGGAGTCGGCAAGAGAGAGATCTTCTTCTCGTCTTGCCTGCGCGCTTCTTAGTTCCGCAGCATCCCGCCAGGTGGCTGGACGTTTCAAAAATCGCACTTCCCCGTTACAGAAGAAATTATTATTCCCTCTTCTGTTCTCTCGCAACAATCTTCCCTTAATTTCCGAAACACCGAAGTTATTGCAGTTTCGTTGAAATATTTCCGTGAAAATCTCAGTTTCCTTATATTAATAATAAAAATGGTAATTATCAGTTTTCTCGAATTGCAATGAGAGGAAAAAACGCCCGAGTATCGACTCGGGCGCAACGGGCGTCCGACAGCGGGACCGAAGAGGTCGAAATAGATTGGACGAGGAAAAAAAGGAAATATCGGTCGGAAGTAGCGTCTCTGGGATAAAGAGCAGGCAGCAGCTAGGATTACGAGAGGAGAATGATGATGGTCCGCGTCAGAGCTCGCGTGGATGGAGAGCGGAGAAAAAACGTGCGAGACAAGTTTGAGACCGCGTTTCCGATCCAGGAACGAAGATGGCCCCGCCGAAGGAGCTGAACCCGTCGCGTTTCGCATCACGCTGAAAATCGACATACGAGGGGGAAAAAAAATTAGCAGCGATGTTTAATTCTCTACGTCGCGAGCGCAAGAACGGCGCGACACGCTCGTTGATGGTTCATTTTACCATCAATTGGAGCCGCGGTACGACGCGTGTCCCCGCCATTAAATTAAATCTGCAATTCCGATGTGATTCGATGGAAACGCGCGTGTCGTTGCAGATACCCGAACGAGTCTAATGACAATGTGCGGCAGTCGAACGTAGCCCGTAACTCGTACTACTTGGAATCACGATTTCCGAGGCAAAATAACTCGATCATACGCGAATGAAACGCGATACGCTTCGTTAGAGCTACGCTGCGCTGTAAAATTCAGCCACGATTTATTCCACAGCCGCGTCTCAGCATCGATCCACACGCGTGGAGAGAACACGGCGGAAAGCGATTTCCCTGACGAATTGGAAGAAAAAAAATAAACCGGGACAGAGGGAGACTAATTTGCGACTCGCGTGCATCGCCAGGCTTGACGTTCGATTCGCTCATCGTCGTTCCAACGAACTGCTACTGCTATCCACGTTAGAGATACCGCTCATCCGTGATTCTCTTTGCGAGGCGAGGGAGAAATATAATTCGGTGCGGAAAAATGTTCGATTCGTTGAACGCCGGGTAACGGATAATATCGAACAGATGATCCTGGCGTGGGTCCAAGAGAAATAGCGTCAGCACATCACCGCCGGTAATCGCATCGAGTTAAAGAAGCAAATAACGCGTAGTGGTCTGCAAATGTTGGTGGGAATGGAAAAATATCACGTTCGCGCGCACGTTGCAATCAAATGGAACGGTGATACCCGCGATTATTCGGAGACCCTCGAAAGATCGGCGCACTCAGCGGAGTTCCACGTTTCACCGTTGGAAAATCCTCCTCGGTCGAGGAAAAGTGCATGAAAAATGAGAAATCACGCTCATGGCTTCGAATTCGTGGGAAAAAAACCACCGATAAAAATCGGTGGTACGATAGTCACCGCGTCGCTCTCTTCTCTTCGCCTCCGTGCAAATGTGATACGCGCAACGCGATCGCGATGTCTATATATTTCATCGCAGCAATTTCTCCTGCGATTTGTAGTTGGACAAAGCGTCCCTTTCAGGGATCGGCGTGGATCGGCATCGATCTGGCGCGTGTTAATTCTCGGCAAACAAACTTTTCCGCTTACGTATCACGTGGTCGCAGGCTTTTACTACATCGGTCACGAAACGTGCGTCGCTCGTTTGCCCAATCGTTTCGTCGTTCGTTGGTTTTTCGTCGGCACGCGTCAACGACGCGAGCGAATTGGACGGACATGCGAGGGCGAAAGTTCTCGAAAGGGAGGATCCGTGGTGAAAATTCGAGGGATCGGAGACGGTACACTGGTCCCGCGACAATTGACGGTTCGTCCGGTGTGAGGGGCGCTTAAGTCGGAGCGCTGAGAAGAAAGAGATTATACGGCTAGTCTTAAAATAGGGCTGGCGCGAAGAGCACGGAGTCGGGCTCACATCGGCCAACCGAGCCGAACACACGAACACGCGTGTCCGACGCACACGCTCGCGCCGTAGCAAGGAAGTAGTCGTCGTCGTCGTCGCCGTCGCCGTCGTCGTCGTCCGTCTCTCTACGTCCGCGATCGCCGCGTCCGACTCGCGCGAGAAGTCGACGCGACGCGACGGTTCCTCCGCGCGCTGCTGCGTACGAAAGATCGGCGATCGCGAGCGCGTGTCTCGAGATTCGTTGTCATTTCTCTCCACCCAATAACAAGCGTTTGTACGGAACTCGGCGCGCCTCCGTACAAAATTTCGAGTCCCGTTTTTTGGAACGAAGCTGCATAATTTTTTCCCCCCTTTTTGGTCTCCGACGATTCGATTCTCGTTCGCGATCCGCGTCGCGCCGTTCAACGCGTCGTGTTTGTTGGTTCGCGCGCGGAAGTTGTTTTGTGCGACGAGTGTCTCGAAGACTCCGGCGCGATTGGTGAAGATACAAGCCTGCCAGTCGATTTCCAAGAGACGAGCGCCTACCAGCCTGGATTTCGACGATGTCTACCTACAAGAGTTACGTAAGTTCTCACGCGGTGATAATAGAGAAACCTTACCAACGCGAATTAAATCTCATCTCTCGACGCCGAGATGCACGTGTCGCGGCGTCGAACGCGGCTTTTCCCACGAATTCACGCGTGCCGCCTTCGTTTCTATCGGATGCCTCGGGAAAACTTGGCCGATCGGCTCGCGAACAGCGTTTAAAAAATGAGTGCGAAGCACGAGCGCGCGAGACGAATAGACGACAGGCGAGAGACGATGGACGAACGAACGTTGGCTATTTTTTTTTTTTAGACCCCGTGATTCCCGGTGAAATCGCGGAGGTGAGGGAAAATTTACGACGAGTCCTCGTGGCCGGCTCGCTACAGCGATGGGTGTCGATAGACCTAATGGAGTTAATTTGCATTGCATAATAGCGCAGAGCCGAGTTGACCTCGCGATGGACCCTAAGACATCTCGAGCGCGAGGCTGCGATCCGGCGCGTGCGTGCCGAACGAGAGACAAACTTTTACTTACGTTCGTCGTCGACGCGCCGATCGGTCGAGAGAAAAGGAAAAGTGCGGATGAACGTTGCATTCGCTTCATTTTTATTGTCGTCGTTTCATAATTGCTCCGTCGAATTTCGTCCGATTTTCACACCAAATTCTTTCGCGTTGGATCGAGCGCGGAAATAAGTTTCCGTGTTTACCACCCTCGATCCGCGTGGCCAACGATGCTCGAGAACGATATGCAAATTCGCCAGGCTAGATTGTAAAATAGCTTCGGGAATCTTATTCACCGTTATTCGAAACACGGATAGATTTTTCCCACAGAGCTTTAGACTCGCTGCCTGCCGATTCTAGCAACGTTCCGTTTGCCGGATAAAACACGATAAAACGCGATTTCCTCGCTGCGTTGTCGTTTATCCGGAAATGCGCAACGACCCGTCTAACATCAAACTCATTAATGTTATAACATCCAAATGGAAAGTGACGAATTTTAATCTTCGTTCCACGCAACGAATAGCGAAGAAATCTGTGCGAAAATCGAACATCGATCTTACGTACGATGTTCGGCGTTTTCAATTAACAAAATACGTAACTATCGCAATATACGACAATGTATGTGGAAGTCTCAAACAGAGATAATCTATGTGGCAGAAGCTGCACATTTATCGTAGGTACTTATAAAATTATCACGCAAATTCTTCAAGTCCAATCGAGTTGTTACGGTGATTCTGTGAATAATTATTTCGCAATTACTGTGGAATAATTGTTTTCGGAAATCAATTTCGAGAAAACATCAGACGTGCGTCAGTCACGGCAGACTGTTCTCTTGCATTGGTTCTTTGAAATCGCGAAATATTTTCCCTCAACCTCGAACAGACATACTACGAATCTATATACAAGAACTACGGATTCTTGATAAAAAAATTTGGAATTTGAATTGTAATTTGAGGAAAATTATTCATAGCGATGGAATATATTCGTTACTATTTGCGAATAGGTGGGTGAAAATGGTGCGGAAACTCGCGCCGAACAAACCGTCGTCACTTTTGGCCTGCAAACACAATGGCGGGTCGAGGGTAACGAGGGATAAAACGACATCGGGGTATATGCGCAACGACCAAGTATATCCATATACATGTATGCAGCAAAATAAATACGGGGATTTCCTCGCATCGGAAGTTTTAGTTGGCACGAGAATGATTTTTCCGTGGGCATCTGCCGCGCAAAAACATGGGTCGATGCGTATTATTAAAATGTACATCGCGATCAAGGTTGTCGCTTCGCGAAAGAAACGTCGTCGCTATCGAAATCGAAGCTCGACTCGCTCGTTGGAAATTAAACGAACGTTCGTCATTCGATCGGTCGCTAGACGAAATAGGCAAACTCTACGAACACGTGCATCGGAGGCCGGACATCGGGAGGCGTATCTCTTTACGGAATACGGATATAGTTACGCAGTCGCGTTAGTCGCGCACCTTGGTTGGAATAATAAACTTGGCGAGCGAGATGGAGAGAGAGAAAGAGAGAGAGAGAGAGAGAGAGAGGGAGAGAGAGAGAGAGGAAAGGTAAAGAGTCGCAGAGCGAGCAGCGAGCAGTGCTTTCGGAAGCTCGATCGTGACCCCGCGTGGCGCGTATACAAAGGCGCATGGCATCGTACGCGCAACCGGAAGTTGCAAGTAGGTGTTATTCTCGATTTTCCGTCATCGCCCAACCGTCGTTCGATGCTCGTCGGGAGTAGTGAGTGCCGTTCCTGCCGCCTCGTTCACCTCCTCCTCCTCCTCCTCCTTATATTCTGCCTCCACCTTCCTCTAATCTTCTTCATTCTCCTCCTCCTCCTCCTGCTCCTCCTCGTCCTCTTCGAACCGAGAGTCGTCGCGTATCGGTCGGTACGAAACGAAACGAAAGGGCCTCTCCGCTGTTTTTTGGGCGAACAACTCGGCGCGCGCGGCGTCACGGTGTCTGTTTAAATATAACCCAGAGTTCCTCACTCCCGCCGGCATCTATATGCACTCGAGAGTCCGCGTGCCCAGCGAATGACCCGAGACAGAAGGCATCCCTGCGCCTGGAAGCCATTGAAAAAATACTCGAGAATGTCAAGGGTTTCAACATTTTTACCCACGAAACTTTCCCTTTCGTTGTGCCGCGCCGCCCTCTCTTTTCTCTTCTGCTCCGTCAGAGTCTTTCGCCATTGGTCGATGATACACATCGATGTCGCGATCCACGCGGTAGCAAACTTTGACTCCCACATTTTTTCGCTACCCAAAATCAGTGTTATTCCGACACACTCCGCGTGTAGTGATACGTTAGCAGGGTTCTGTGTTGAAAGTAACACGAACAATGTTAGAGTAACGTTACGAGAGTGTTACTTTAGTTTTTAAATAGCACATTCGTGTGCTGAAAAAAGGACTGTGAGAACAAGTCTTAACAACTGTGTCGAATCAACGCGCTAAAATGTTCAATCTTCTACGCACGAAAATGTACACTTTATATTATAACCAACAATTTTTTTACCCTGTAGTTTCGAAAATATTTTTGGCGTCGGGTGCGAAGTCGCGAAGTGACGATTTACGCGATAGATCAAAAGCTCGTTGAACGGAGCGTGGCTCGATCGATCGTCGGCGTGTAGGCGTTGTTCGTCAAAAATTGCTTGCGGAATTAAAAATAACGCGGCTCGGGGGACGGGAAAGTTGTCGTCGCGGAGCGGAATAACAAGCTTTGGGAAATTCCCGCAGTTTTCCGTGAATTTAAATTGGTTACGGATCACCTGTTCACCGCCGGCGGATAATTCTGGCGGCGCAGCGGGTCGCGGTGTGAAAAAAACAAATAACGAGCGCAATAAAATGAGGCGAGTCTCGTGAGATCATCTGAAAATCGTCCACGAGTCAATTCTCCTCGTGCATCGGCGTCTCGGAAAGCGGAAGACGGCGGCCGAGTCGTCTAAATTTATCCGCCGCGTTGAAATATGCATCGAGTATCCACCTACCTCGCGTCGTGTCCAGTAGTCACCGTCGCGTCTAGATCAGCCGGAGCATTACGCGACTATCGCGCGAAGCGTGCAAAGATCCGGCGTCCCGTGTCCGTTTCGGCGAGAATAGTCGCCGTCAAGGCGGCGCAAAATATCGGCTTCTCGACATTGACTACGTTTCCTCGGGATTTTTTCCGGCGGCGGTGAGAGAAGAAGGGAGAAGAAGAACGTGCGACGCTCGACGACGAGGCGATCGTAAACGATCGCGTGTTTGTAATCCGAAGCGATAATACGATTGCTTACGGAGGGTTGACCCGACCAATAGATCCGAGCCAATGGACCTCGGGATTTCGAGAACAGCTGCGAGGAAATAATACGGGTCATCGCTTTGTCTCTGCTCGTTTTACTCGCCCGACGCGAGTCGCCGCGTTAAACGAAACAAGTTGCGCGGGGCTAATGTACCGCTGCGTCGAGCTCGCATCGCCCTGAGTGTTGCGCTTTGCGAAAAGTGCATTAACTTTGTCAGTAGCAGGTTTTTATCTCGAGCGAAACGATGCGATTTCTCGCCGGTGCGGCTACTCGATCTCTTCAGTTTCTTGCAGAGTAGTCTGCCTCGCACGCGTCTTTCCGGTATACTCTTACCGAAGCTCGACATTTTTCTCACTCCCGTCTCTAGTAGCCGCGCACGAATATGATCACGAAAACGAGATGGAAAAAAATCACCGTGCAGGGTGACATTTCCATGTAGGGTCTGCACCGCACAGTGGTTGATTCTTGATTCAGTTGGTTTTAACCTCGCTGACAATGCAATTCTCAAGCAAATCGAGCCATTCCGGTTTTAAAATGCTCGAAAGTTGTGCTCTCTTCCCGGTTTTGGCTCGTCGACATCGTGAAACGTGAGAAAATATTTGAATAAGTAGAATTACTTACGGGTAGGTATTTTAAAACCAGAATGGTTTATCATTCGGTTGAGAATTGCATTGTCTGCGAGGTCAAAACTGACTGAATCCAACATCGGCCACTGTGCGCTGTCGGGTGAGCATTGGCCGGGCAAATACACGTAGATACGTCGCGTTCATCGCCCACGCGTCTATGCATTCTAAACATTTGTGCTCGTTCGCGTCATCGAGCATCGTCATTTTCGACTCGCTTGGAGTTAATACCGCCATTTTGGAACGCAATTTTCGGCACGAGTTTCACGAACGCCACTAAAGTATTCGAAATCGGGAAACGATGACCTTGAAGATGGTGGCAAATAAAATCGACGAGAATGTTTTCGACGGGGTAGAAACGTAGATGGAGGCAAATTGTATTCTTGCGTTCGATCAATATTGACGTACAACGTGCATCGAGCAGCGAGTAAATGTTAGCCTCCGCGCTATCCGTTCTGCCAATAATTGTGGATAACGGAGAGCAGATAGCGCGAACCAATTGGCCGAATTAAGCCCAATTTTACGGGTCCGGAGGCTCGGTTGACCCAGCGTTTAGAGTCACCGAGCCACGTCAACAAATACTGACGGTAAATCGTCCATTAGCCGTTCACGGTACGACGCTAAATGGAACTGCACAGAATAGGAACTCACAGAGATTCGAGGCTTTGAATAGAGCCTCGGTTCTTACAACACGCAACGCCGCATTACCATATTCGAATCTACATTTCACCTCGCTCGCCTATTCATCCGATTTCTCATTCGCGACTTTTACTTGCAACGAATGATGCGGGCGAATTTCCACGTCCGTTTTTCACTTTGAAACGTCACCAGACGTTTCAAAATTCGCTCGTTCGCCGCGGATTTCGTCTGCTTTTCGCTTGACCTTGAGATTTTTTTCCCCAACATCTCGCATCCGACAGATTCTCGTGCTTTGATTTCGTTAGATCTAGGCTCTAGGTGCTCGCAGACGGTCACCCGTAATTTCGCGAACACCGAAACGTGACCCAGATCTCGTTGTTTATGCGAAGCCGCGGAACTCGCATCCCATGCCTGCAGGAGCGTATTACTTTTATCGACGCGTTCGAGTCGCGTCTATGGAATTCAATTCGCTCGTGTAGGCAGATTTACGGTGTTTACGCCGGATAGATAAGAAAAAGCGTTTCTTCAAGAAGACAACTCGAATTAGAATTGTTCGCTCCGTTTGCGACGTTTTAACAAAGCTCGGCGAGTCTCGGCCAGTCAGCGTCGCGATAATTCGATCGACACGCTAATAGGATGTAATTTATGACGACTTCCGTTCGAGTTTAGAACTCGCCGGTTCCAATAGAGCGAAACTTCCGCAAACTTTTCCGAAGTGACGGAAGTTTAGTAATTATGGAGTGTAGCTGTTGCTATTTTCCCTCGACAGTCGAATGCGAAATCCCTGCGGAATTGGTGTTTAGCGTTATTGGTCTCGCGCGACAATTCGTCGTACATCGACTCTGACGGACGAAACGAAATTGTGTCTTTTCGCAGTGGACAAAAATGGAAACAATTCCTGGAAAACACGGAAAACACTGAGAAAAACAGGAGTTAATGGTTTGCACCTGACAGTTTAAAGAGGTGGAGAAAAAGTATGGCTACATGTTCGAAGTTGACGCGTGGCGGAATTGTTGGCAGTTTCGCGGCAGATTTTCTGCGAAGTACGCGAGCCAGTTTTTTTTTCGGTAACACGGAAAATTCGGGCGAAAATTCTGGACAAAGTTCAACAGAAGTTGTCGAGCGTATCAATTTCAAATGTACGCTTCGGTAATAAAGCTTTCTATTCCTGATCACTCGTGCAACGCGTCGAGGCTGGACTCGGGTCTCCCGTCCCGCCGGACCAGTTGAACTCTGTTCCTTTCATCTGGCGCTAAGCCAATACGTAAAACGTAAAATAACACCGGCTAACTTTGTCTCCGTGATAATACCTGAAATAACTCGTCGTGCCTTACCGTTCGCTTGTTTTGCGACGAGGTAAACAAACGGAAGCCACACGGAACCGGAGTGCCGGAGGCACTCCGAGGAGCACTCTTCCCCACCGGGGAAACATCTTCGATCGGGAAAAATTCAGCCCCGAAGAGCGAGCCAGCAAGAGAGAGAGAGAGAGAGAGAGAGGGACGAGCTTTCGTTTCCGGTAGAAAAAAACGGAGCGCGTATATCGCGTTGTCGCGACTTCCCGATTTCTGGCGTCGTCGACGACGAAATTCGGGGAGGCGAGGGACAGTCGAAATTCTAACTGCTCGGTGCTTGTATTTATCGATTATCGTCCCCGTCTGGCAGACATGCTGGCTGGAGGTTCGTGATAAATTATAATAACGCGGTTCGTCAGGACGGGTTAAACAAGGTTGACACTCTTCAATTAGACGCCACTCTTGTCGCCGTACGGGAGCGACGGATCGCGAGGCCACATCCTCATCAGGGCCGCGAGAGCGTCGTAACGCGGCGGTGCTGCGACAAACCAGATTTAATCTTCATTGATACGCCGAGTTCGCGGGGAACTTAGCCACGAGCCGAACAGCTTCGAGGTTCGAGGTTCACCTGCGTCGAACAGATTTTTCCTACCTCTCTCTAGCCTCATCCTTCCGGATTTCCCCCTCGACGCGTTCTCCGTGCTCTCGCATCTCTCTCTCTCTCTCTTTTTTTTAGAATAGAAACGAGAGCGGAAAAATGCGGGGGCAAAAAGCTCAGCTCGGTGCAATCTCCGTCTCGTCGCAACTTTTTCCTCAAAGTGGGAAATTCGGCACGAAATCGCGACTCGGGAAGCAACGACGCGCGATCGTTCATCCTCGACACGTTCGACTGCTACGATGTGGGCATAAATCTCGAATGCAACCCGCACTAATGATAACGACGCGTGAATCCTAATGGGCTAATAGACCCGTTGCAACCTCCCAGGAACCCTTAACGCTGACTCACCGACATTCTCGCCGCTCTCGGTTTACAAATTCGTTGCCACGTCGCTCCCGTCCCTCCGTCCTTCGAGTCTCGCTCGTTTCGGAGCACGAAGACCTTGAAACACAGCACATTTCCTCAAAGGCTCGCGAAGAATTCGACCGCGACGAAATTTCGAATTTAGTCGAATACCTCTCGGCTCACCGCGATCCAATCACTTTGGTACCCCGAATAGCCGAAGCCGAAGTCCGTTGAAAAATAGCTATTCGACGACCGACCAGAGTCAGGTACACGTCGAAAACTCGACGCAAATTAACGAGCTGTGAAATGAATTATTTTCGTTCCTTTCGTCTATATTCACAAACCTCTAGTTTCAGTTATCTTCATCTTCAGAAAAATCTCCTCTGCTGACATCATTTTTGAAAAATCAAAGTGCTTTGCACTTTAACGTTGACATTATAAATAAAGTATTCTATAAACTTGTAGAAAAATTAGTCGAATCGGGTCTGCTGCGCATGTTCCACGTCAACTCACTCGTACGAAGATGCGTAGTCGGAGTTTGTTTCAATGTAGGTACGCGGAATATAGAGGATTCGCAAGTTGGAAGTTATCGGGAAACTACCGTACATCGTAACAAATTGGTCCGCGGTCATAGTTTCTCGGATAAATCTCGCCAGGCTATCGCACCGTTGGCAATTCAATTTTCAATCGATTTTACCCGAGACTTTTCCGATCGCTTTCCCGTTTCTCAGCGATATCTTCGTCGCCGTTCCGAATACTTTCCGAACTTTTACGCGTGGCATAGTTTTACGAGCATGTTTGATAAGGCGAATACCGTTCGTCTGACATACAAGATCCGATCAAAGAAGAAAAAAAGCATCCCTCGAACGACGTCGCTTCGAGGGCTCGATGTTTCGAAATATCGTCTCATCGCTGATAAAACAAAAGACTTTTTACGACGTTATTTCATAAATCACGTTCAGTATTCATCGCTCGCCGTCATCTACATTTCTTGACATACTCGTCCTTTTCGTATACCCACGACGCATCTTGGCTCCCAGTACTCATGTCGCTCAGTTGTACGAGTAATCTCTTCCTACTCGACTAATAACACAGGTCTACGAAATAATTATTTTTTAAAAATACCTTTTACCAAAGTGTTAACGTTTGTAATTACCGAAATAAAAACGTACATTTCAAATGCTTTTCCCTCATTATGCAATTAAAATTAAAATAAAGTAGCACGTCTGTGTCGATGTAATTAAAGACAAGGTTTCTTTGACAAAAAAAATGTCGGCGGTCGAGCAGCGCGCGCTCTATTTTTAACTTACAATTAGATTAGAGAGAGATGGATATATTCTACTCGTTGCGGGAATATCAAGGACAGTTTAATGAATTAGCACTCGCGCAGTTAACGTAAAACTTGGAGAGTCTTTGTTTGTGGCACGTATTTACTGACTCGAAAATATTGATTCGAAAAATGTTAATCCCAAAAAGCGACCAGAGGTTTGACGTGTCGGTCTGCCAGTCGTTTCGTTGGGCTCGCGACTTGAATTGATAGCGCACCGGTGCGTGTCCCGAGTCGTGTGTATACCCGGTGACGCGATGCATCGAGGCGCCGAGCGAGATTTCTGTTTCACGGTCTAAAGTATGAGATCCACCGCCGGCGACGGTGTTCCTAATTTTTCCCCCACCATCGACGAATTTTCCGGAAAACGGTTCAATTTTCAATGGAAAGACAACGAACGAAATTCTACCACCGCGAATTAGTATCAATTGGAACGATCGTTTTATTTTTAAGTGGCGGGAAATTAAAAGTTTACGGCGCGTTGAGATGATAAAAATCGTCTTACTTTTTCGTTCGCTTTTTCGCAATTAGTATTTATTGGTCGTTGACTATCTTAAAATAAACTCGCTCGTCTTCGAGGAGAAGACGTTCGGTATCAGTTGACAGAATCATAAATCTCGATGCACGTAACTCGTTACTCGCCTGATCGTCGACCAGCCGTGTTGAATATAAAATTAGAGCTGATTTTTATTAGATTTATTGTTCGGAGATAACAGATGTGTCCGAATAACCGATCATCACGTTTAGTCGAGAAGCGCGTGTCAGGCGGAGTAAACTCTCGGGTAAATGCAGCGACGCGCTCTTTAACTTGTGAAAAGAATTTCGAGCCGAGCTGTGACTTCGTTGAAGTTATCGTTTCCGGTCTGTTCTTCGACTTCCGGCATGAAGCTTGAACTTCGGTGGTCTCACCTCTGTTGGCTCGATTCGCTAGAAGTTGCAAGAAATTGTCGGTCCTTGCAGAACAATCTCGATAAGAGTGACGGATGCGCGTTTGTTACCATTGTTTCGTTGGAGTCCTGCGAAATTCGAGGAGGTGACTTACAAAAAGCAGCGTCGGTCGACGCATTTCGCGACACCCGGTAGAGTAGTAGAGAAACGAGAAGGTTGTTACACCCGGCCAGGTCGAGGCACTATTTCAAGCGTGGGGCAACTTGCCAAACTTATGTTAATTAAACGTATCATAATTTGTTTGAGGCTTATAATGCTATCTGTTAACTAGAGGTATCGGCCGCCAACGACGGTAACGTATTCGCGTACTTATACAACGAAAATCTTGAGCCCTCGGGTCCGAGTGAGCAAATCTTATTGTCAGTTGGAGTACATCGATTTTGTAGCCTTGATTCGAAATACTTATCTCCTACAGACCGTCGTGGAGAAGTTAAGAATAAAGCAAGCGTATTATTCGGGGGTTGTCGCGAAATCTTTTTTTTTTTAAGCGAGCAAAGTTTGGCGCATTCGTGACACGAATTAACATTGGGTAGCAGAATTTTTCCTTGTCCAGGGAAAGAAATGTTGTAGAACGTCGATGACGATGGAATTAAGGTTCTTTCTGTGTTCTCGTTGCAGGTACCTTGGAGCAAACGTGAGCGAGAAAATTCGTACAGCTCGATAAAGTCCGACTCGTCTACGCAACAGGTTTGTTCGGAGTTCAGATTCGTATCTGCGAAAGTGTTTCGCTGATGAGCGTTTCATCGGCGTTCGTACAATCTGGCGGAATAACTTTCTCGAAATCTCGTTATTTCTCATTCGCAGAACGAAGCGGCTACCTACAAACCACGAACGAATGGAGCTCAGGGAACAAATAATTTTGGTCGCAGTTCTACGACCGCGAGTCAACTACCCAGCTACCGAAACACTTATGCGAATTCTGGCGCAAATCCGACGCGAGCACCTGCCAAAGATCGAACACTGTCTAGTTACGGATCGAGTTACGCTAAAAAGGAACGAGACAAGCCGGAAGACCGATCGTCGTACAAATATTCGAGTGAGTATTTTCGCAGTCGTTTGTTTTCGCTCTCCTCCGAAAACAAATTGCGGCTAAGTTAACAAATTTCCGACCAAGGGCGAGTATGCAGGTATAAAGAGTATGTAGTATACAGAGGGGCGAAATCCGATAAAAAGTGCCAAATTTGCCACGAGTTCCGTTCAAATGAGCAGCTGCTTCATTCGCGCTGATGCAACTGACTCGAGGCCATTTTTAACGTGGCATTTCTCACACATTCGAACCTGTTTCGTCGCTTCATCGTCGGCCTCGGCTGTTACGGCATTCGGTTCCAGTGATCGGTTTACGTTTCTTTTCATAACTTGTTCAAACATATTTACGAGGATATTCGTATACTTGGATTTTTATGCTACACCTTTCTTCGTATAGTGATGGAAAAAAACGGCTTTAACGTATTTGCTCCGAGTAATCGGCCGACTACGGCGTAACTTTTTCACGGAAGCAATAACTGGGAAGAGCTTTGTAGGTCGACAGTTCTTGTTAGTCGTCAATTTTCTAAAAATATACGATACCCGAGTAGAATTCGAACGTTAATACGAAACTTCGACTACCGTGACCCACGAAATATCAACGGCAACTGAAGCTAAGAAATTGCGAAACTGCAACAAAAAAAAACCACGCAACTGTACGCGAACTCTCTGGTAAGTTAGCTGCGAGGTCGCTGATAATAGTTGCATCAGAAAGCTGTGCGTTGTTTTATCCATTCGCGACAGATGTACCTACGCATCGAGGCGACGAGGTATGAATCGTACTTTGATGGACCATACTTTGTCGCTCGATGAATTTCTTCCCTGGAAACACGTAACAATTGGCGGAGTATTTCTCGGGAAATAAGTCTTTGAAGCTAACAATGCGGTGCAATAACATATTCCCAAGAACGACGAGTAGCTGAGGCGTAAACAATAGAATAGCTAATTATATTTTTCTTGTCAATATTTTCAACGTTGTCGACTAATTGCAGGTACGATTGTTTCGTAAAAACAACTTCACCGGTCATACAGGGTGGTTCATTTTAATCGCCCTAGACGAATATCTCGAAAACTGAGAAAGATACACAAAAAAAGTTGGATACAAAACTTTCAAATCTCGCCATCAGTGGTCCAAAGCCAAAACATGGGTTCACCATCTAAAATTTGAAGTTCCTAGCGAAATCTCGGAAATGGCCAAATCCGGAAGTCAACGCGTACCATGATCAGCTTGACCCCTCGAAATACTTCAAGTTTTGTATCAAACTTTTTCTGATACCTTCTCTAGTTTTCGAGATATTTGGCTGGGACGATTGAAACAGACCACCGTGTATAATAGTTGGCTTCACAGATGTTAGTCACACGAAGGAGCGTAGCTCGTGATACGTGATACCTATTCGTAGTTAGGTATGTTTTAAGCTTGCAGTCGAATGTTTTCCAAGTCTCGATTTCGTAGAGCATATCTGAGAATTTGAAGGTTAATAAACTCGTTACGACATTCCGATCGATAGAAACTGAGCCAAGTGTAGCAGGTACTCGAGGATCGGCATAGTCGAACGGTCAGTAGTTATTTTCAGCTTCGCATTGCTTTCAGGTGGCCTGAAGGATCCGGAGAAAAATAGACTGCAGGTAGAAAGATCGAGCGGCCTGGATGATGGCAGAGCGAAGAGCCCTTTGTCGGAAAGTCGGTCCTCGCTGCTCGAGAAGTACTCGAATATTCGCGAACAGAGCGCGAAGCCTACGGAGAGACCGACGTCGGTCCTCGAAAGATACAAGCGTGGAGCTTCGCGGGAAAAAAGTCGCGAACCCGAGGCTTCGCCGCGATACGTATCCAGCACTTATCCGGGTTCAGCGACGAGTCGGTCCTACGGTGGCGAACGCCCCGAAAAGAAGGAGCATCCACCGGTGTCTTACAGAGGCCTCCGCGTCCCATCCGGAAGATCCTCGCGGGAACCGAGTCCTGAAATCTCAACGAACAAAACGAACTGTTACAGACTTTACTCCAGGACACCGTCTTACGCGAGAACCAGCTCGGGGAGTTTGCGTGAGTAGTTTCCCGAACTGCCACACCTACAGTAAGACAAATGAATAATAGTTTTAAAAATCAAAAAAAAAAACGCTCTTGAAACAATTTAACCTTAGTAGGCCGTATTGGACAGCGCGACGTTAAAAAAATTATGAGACAAAAATAGCAAGCTCGAGTATCGCAGCAAAATTAGCAAATAGCCAGCGACCTCGGAATTTTGATTCTTGCATTGCTAGTTTTCCCGGGAGTGCGACGTTCCGTTTTTCAAGCGCGGCAGAACGTGACGCGAATCGGGATGTTTTGGGAGGTATCGAATGAAATTCACGATTGTGTACGTTTTCACGTTGCAGCAACGTCAGAGACCGCGACGACTCCGGTTGCCTCGAGGTACAACGCGGCGAGTACGCGGTTCGGCTTGACGTCCAGAACTAATTCGGACCACGTGCCAACGGCCATAAGTTATTCCGGTTCGGACAGATTCCGAACTTCGATTAGCAAACGGTCGTCGACGCCTCTGAAAGAAGATCCGACGAGCAGGAGTACGATCCCGAAGTCGGACCAGCCTCGCACCGAGTCGTCCTCTAGAAGCGTGGACTCAGCTTCGAGGAGTCGCGAGAAGCCCGATGACCTTGACGGCGAACGAGCGGAGGAGGACGATGGCGAGATCGTGACCGTGTCGGTCGTTACGCGCGGAACATCACCTTCGGCTCCCGCATCCTCCGCGTACGTTCGGACGAGAAGAGCCGACACAGCGAGGGTCGTACAGAAGGAAATCACGAGACCGAAGAAGAGACCGGCGATGAGAGACGAGGAGATGCAGTCGGACCGCATGGACGACACGGCGCGGTTCTCGCGCTACGGAAGCGGCGGTCGCATCACCTCGACACCGTGGACGTCCTGCCTCGAAAAGTATTCCCCGAACTCGTCGGGATACGCGTCGCGGAACTACAGCAGCGGAAACAGCGCGGCGCCTGTGTCGAGGATCGGTGGATTCGGCTTCGGCAGAACCAGCGAGGGTTCCTCTTCGAGGTCCGAGTCGGTCTCGCGGACCTCCTCGCACGTCGACACCGCTCGCAACTCCTCGACGACCGATGCTGGTACCAAAGAAGAACGCGCCCCGACGAAGACGAGTCACGGGCAGGACGCGTCGGAATCGTCGTCGTACGCGTCGAGGACGCGGGAAGAGTCGCCCAAGACTGATAACTCTACGTCGGCTTCGTCGTCGTGCGATAAGCAATGCGAGGAATCTGACAAGAGCGTCGAAGCTGTCGCACCAAAGAGTTCCATACCAAAGATGGAAGGATGCAGCCAAAGAAAGAGCTCCTTACCAAAGTTGGACAGTCAGGCGTCGCGGAGTGACGCTAAGCTGTCGAGGTCGTTGTCGAGAAGCGATTGTTCCATCGCGAAGAGCGAGTGCGGAGGGCAGAGAAGAAGTTCTACGCCGAAATCCGAGGGGAGCACCTCGAAGCACCAGGACGATTCGGGTAGCTTGTTGCTGAGGCGAGAGGGCGCGCCGCAAAAGGGGAAGGAATCGTTGTCGAAGTCGGAGAGCGGGTCGTCGCAGAACAAACTGTCGCGGAACAACTCTAGTAAGAACGTATCGCGGCAAGTCTCGAGGACAGACTCGTCGGACAGCGCTGTCAGCTATCCAAATTGCAGGTCCAAGTCTTCCTCGATCGGTTCGATGACGGGTCCGAGCGCGAAAATAAAAACGACGCCCCCGCCATCAGCTGGGCGGTTCGTTGGCAACGGCAATGGTTCGTCAAACTTGCGCCAAGGGACCGCAGTGGACGGAGGAGCGCGCGGCAAGCCGCCTGTGCCGAAGAGCGACGGTAGCGGTACGACGATGAAGAACGCGACGAGTGCGAAATACGTGAACAAAGACTTCAGAAAGTCGGCGTTGAACATGGACAACGGTGAGGTGTCGCGTTCGAAGTTGGAGAGGAAACGTCTGAAGAAACAGCGGAGTATGTCTATCAGTTCTCAGGACTCGCAGTCGGAAGCGAATTCGGAATCGGTGCACCAGGTAGCGTCATCCGGGTCTTCGAATTCGGTGAAGTCGGGGCATTCGGCTTCGAAGTTGAAGCTTCCCTCGAACGTGTCGAAGAGCCTCGCGCGGGAGATCGGATCGCCACCCCAAAGAAAGGGTCCCCCGAGCGCGAACGGGGACCCGAACACGGCTCGAAGCTTCTCAAGGTCACCGTCGCGCAGACGGCAAAATCTGTCGCGAACTCCGACCTCCACTTCGGACAGCTCCGACAGCAGCTCCTCCAGCTCTTCGGGCAGCGAAGAGGACGACCTCGAGCGACGCTCCAGCTCGAGACGCAGACGAAGGAGGGCTTCGGACTCGCCAGTGGATCGCAGATGCAAGAGCAGTGCCGGATCGTCGCGCACCAGCGTGTTGGCCTCGTCGGCTGACGAGCTATCCCTGACCACGGACAAGCCGCCGCGTCCACCGGCGAGTCCGAAATGTCGTAGCGACAGCAGCGGTAAAACGGAAGAGGCGAAATCGTTCCTCATGAGGGCGCTGGCTCCTGTCACGAATCTGTTCAAGGTCAAGCATCAGGATTCGGGTGAATCGAGGCCTGTTTCGAGGATCGATTCGAGTTCGGAAATCACGGATGCCTCGAAGAAGAACGGCACTCACGGAATGTCGTTGTCGAAGTCTATCAGCCAGTCGTTGTCCAAGAGCCTGAGTTTCACGAATTCGGAGAAGATCGAGAAGAAGAAACGAGGCAGCCACAGACTGACGCACCAGATCTCAGGCGAGAGAGCATGGTGGATGGAAGCGACCTCGGACAATGTCCCGGAAGGTGTTGAGAAGATCAGCACCCAAAGTCAGGACGACCTCAGCCAAGATACGACGATAAGCAATATCCTACCCGACGACGGTGAGTTGCGTCATCTCGAAGACGATACTTGAGATTAGAAATGTATTCGGAAAAACAAAGGAGCGTTCGCAACAAAACGCGTTTGGGACTCGTGAGAAAATCGAACTTGGCTTTGACGTTGGATTATTTTTTCAGGTAAATTCAAGCTCAAGATCTGGAGGCAGGACTCGGGAGAGAAAGCTTGGTGGTTGGAGGCCAACGAAAACATTCCCGAAGAGGATGGGGGTAACGAGACCGGAAATTCTAGGTCGCCGTTACCGCGACGGGGTTCCAGTCGTAGCAGCGCCAAGTCGGATCGTAGGAATCGTATCAGGCATCAACAGTCCGGTGAGCGAGCGTGGTGGATGAGCGAGGATCCCGAAAGCGTTCCGGAGGGGATCGAGGTGATAACAGTTCCCCGAGCGCTGACTCCTCAAAATGTAGAAAAGTCTGAAAATGCGAATGGTGAGGCGGACCTCGCGAAGCCGATCGGAAGGATAAGGCACATCGACTCGGGCGAGAAGGCGTGGTGGATGGACAGCTCGGCAAACATTCCTGAGGATATCGAGAAAATTCACATAGATACTTCGCTGAGCAATTCGGAATCGTCCGAGTCGTTGGAGAAGATCGAGATCGGATTGTCTCCGCAGCCGGAAATGCAGCTGAGGCGAAGTTTGTCGAGGTTCCCGATTGAATTCCCACCTCCGCCGCCGGACGAGCCTCTCGGGGACAGAGCGAGCCCGGAAGGCGTAAGTTTCCTGCTCAACATTTTTTGCCAAGTCGTACTCAGATTTTCGCATTGCAATTTTTGCCGAGCTCTCGCACTCGACACGTTCGCCTGGCAAATTCATGAATCCTGGTTAAGGCGATGAACGCTACGTGTTACAGGTCGAGAACCCTCCCGACCCTCCGGACAGCTATGGCGGGCGAGGGTCTCCGTACGACAACGTTAAACCTGCCGTTCGATCGCCGCCACCTCGAAGATCTCCACCCAGAAAACGACCGTCGACGTTGCCCCTGTTCATCGGCAACCATACGAACATCGATGATCTTCTCGGTGCGGCCGTTACGCCTGGACACAGCCCTGTGGCTGCTCGAATTCGGAAACAGGAACACCCCGAAGAAGGTTCGTACAAATCAGCGTGTATGACCAATTACTTTCCGGTGCTACTGCGATGTACAATAAAAGCCGAACGTAGTGGCGGATTTACGAGTAGGCCGAGTAGGCTTGAGCCAAGGGCAGCAAATATGGACCAAACTTTTTTTTAGACGTCTTACAGAAATCTCGTTGATTTCTATATTCCATGGCAAAACACCCATTTCGCGGCCCTCGAGCAGTAATCGGCTTCAGCCCACACTTCGTGTAAGTGAGAAACGAGCGAAATTGCGGAAAGTACAGTTCCCACTTTCCCCACGACCCATTCATACAAGTCCGACTACTTGCGGGGGCTGCGAACTGGGTGGCCTATGTACGTATTGGTATTTGATATTGGTTGGCTATAACTCGGTATAATACAACAGTATTGTACCCCGCTTTATTTAATATATTAATATAAATATACGCAAAAATTATTTCTCGTACAATTTCAGCCAAAATATTAGGATGTAATGATAATGTAAGAACTGACAATTGTAGAGGAAAGAGCGGCAAAAATTGAACGGCCAATATTTGGAAAATGTATAAATCCGCCTCTGGTATAACGTGCGCACCGGGGTTTGTCACAGATGTAGATATAGTAGAACGTTTCTCTACGGATACGCGTTCGCAACGGGGGAAGCTACGCTCGATGACGTCCGGTGCTTCCATTCGTGATGTATCATCGGAAATAAATCGATAGCCATAGTCGTTTTAAAGCCGAGTGAAAAATGATATTCTGCGATCGAGTGTCGATAGCCAATGACTATGGGAGAAGCCCTTCTCGACAGGCTATTCTATCTCCGGATTCAATGGATCTGGGTATTCAACGGATCATAGCGTATTCTATGGCGCCTCGAAAGGGGCGCGAATCACGACTTTATTGTTGGATGTAAACGTTAACTATAGCCTCCCCCGTCCGAGACTCCGCAGCGCGATCGATTCCATCGGCAATCTTTGATACTCCCTGAATTTTTCAGAACAAAGTAATATCCTCGCGCGGATTTCGTTTCTCCCAGCTCCGCGAGTGGATTTTACACGTTTGAGCCAAATACGCGCGCGGGATTCGTTGAAAAAATGGAACAACAACAAAATCGCGCGAGTCTCTCGTGGAAGAGAATTTCACGAAATCGATATCTTGCTCGTTTCAGAATCTTCCGAGGAGAGTTCCGAATGCGAGGAGATAGATGCGGATCAAGTCATCATTCACGACAGCACACCACAGATTCCTATCATTCAACGGAGAAACAGGTAAATTACCCGTTTTTTCGCAAGGCTTATCGAGGTTTTGTTCAACGTATTCAATTTTCATTTTCATATTCAACAGAGATATGGACAGGCCTCAACCAGACGGCTACATACCGGTGAGTGTTCCTTAATGTCACAAATCAAATCGATAATACTGATAAATATAAAGCGCGTTGATTACATCGGCACATGAAACGTGTAAGAGCCCGAAATAACGGTGCTACTTCGCGCGTTGAAGTTGCATCGTAATGATAATCGAGATAAGCACTTTTCGATTTTAAACCTGTGACAGTGAGTGCATTGAAAACTGAGAATAATTGCTCGGTCGCTCGCGCATAGACAGTACAACGATATTCGCAGTTGCAGTATGCTAGCAATATATATATATAAGTCGTACGGATAGAAAAACGTTGTCTTCGAAATTTCCGTGTTCTCGAACAAAGTTTAGTATAGCTCCGGAGAACACGAGGAATCGGTGCTATCATTTTTCTCTGTACATGACGACAATTATCACGAAAGCAAACGTCATTTTTTAATCAGCAAGCGATTACAGCGATTTGTATCGGTAGATTTGAGGTTCATGATATGTTGCGCGACGTTAAAAACGCGCTATACCGAGATAAATACAACCGATTCGAGCGTATTCTTCCACTTCGTACATCGGGCTAGACGGTGGGGGCTGCGAATTTGTGAAATTTACAATTCTACGAAATATGTACCCAACGCGAGGAGGGATTTTTAGTGTTTTAAACGATCACGTTGCAGTGTCGCGAATCGTACTCGCGCGAGTATGCAGATGTACCGATTCAGCATGGCACGTTGAACAGTTATCATTGGGAAAAATCTAAAATCGTGCCACCAAAAAAATCGTTTCGTTTCCTGCCGGGAAGGTCGCCGAGAGGAGAGGAGTGGACCGGACGTAGTACACGCGAGATACTCTCTAAGTATCGAAATTATACTGCAACTAACGGGGAATCGTTAAATATTTTATTACCAGCGCGAATAAAAACTTAACGAGTGCTCGTTGTCAGCTGTTGTTATTGTTCTGATACAACGGACGTAAATGTCGATTGGAATTTATTTGCAGCCTCGTTTTCGCGGGCTTTATTAAAACTAACGTAACGTGTACATATATCAAGTCGAGTATTACCAGATAGCGTTGGTCAATAAAACGGCCGAAATTGATATTCGTACGGCACGAAATTTTCTTATACACCGAATACGCTCCCAACGCGCGGCCATGCTCGAACACTTCTGTGAAAATCGTAAGGAAAAAGAAAAAAAAATAGTTCCACCGAATTGACAAACGTCAACGAGGGACCATTATTTATTTCAATTAAAATTCTTCGCAATCTCGTAATTGTTCCCCCGCGAAGAGGCCGCCAGAGACTGAAGTTCTTAATTAACACGAATGATAGAGTCTAATCTGTTCCGAAGTTTGTTCGAAACTGAAATCGTGTCCGGAAATTCAACCACATCGTTGAGAAAGCGAATCACTACGAAGATCTTTCAAACCTGCCGTAGCAGCAGTTTCTTCTATCCTTATCACCAAGAAAACTCGATCAACCTCATTGATAATGCTATTTTCATACTCAGCTCCGTGTCCTTGAAATTGTGCTAGTCAAAAGCTTCGCCTGTATTCTATGCTCGTACAAGTAATTCGGTGACAGATGTGACCGTAATGTATCGAATGGACCGTTCCATTATTGAAGTATACCTTGACGTGGCCGGAAATCGTATTGTATCGTAAATGGTCAATTTTCCGAGTGAAAAGTAAAATTTATGCTGACTCAACCGTAGGTTCTATAGAAAAGATAATTTCCATGGAACTACCGTGACTCTGACGATCGTGGAATGAAATTCTGCTTCGTAGAAAGTGTAGGGTGCTGTTCTCCGGCTTAAATCGAAATCGGGACCGGGGCACCCTGCCCTGTTATTCTCTCGTAATTGCGAGGTGAAAAAGTAATCAACTAACGCGGCACGTACTCTTGGCTCGATCGTGAATGGTAAGTGCAGGCGTCAATTGTTGTGTTTGTGCCGCGCTGCATCGCTCCCCCAACGTCGAGGGTGGATCACAGGACGATGCTGACGACACGCGGCGCGACTCGATGCGTCTGCGTCGGGTGCATTGTGCGCGCGTACACTTCGGCACAATACCGTCGTCAATGACGATCTCGCTCGCCATCTGTCCCAGCAACGATCACGCAAATGGTGGCAAGAAAAAATATTAAAATTGGAATTTCTTCCGTCCAAAACTTTCTAGACGTATCTATCGGATCAGCGGAATCGGCCAGTCCGCGCGGTTGCATGTCGCGAGTGGCCTTCGTTGCGCGTCGAGAATATTTCTTGGGAATGACACGAGCAATTGATGATCGATGCGCGCCTTTCGAACAATGAACGTTGAAACTGACCGAACAAAGCATAAAATTCACGATGGACTATGGACCCAGCGTTTGATTCGACCAAGCAATTACTCGTTTCACCACTCAGACTCGAGTCATTCGATTCGGTGATTATTGGCGATTTGTTTGCATTACCCCGAACGTATTCTGTTTGGATTAGATTCATCGTGTTTTCTCCGGGGTATTGGTATCAATTACGCATTTGCCGTACCCGCCTCCGATGTAATCGCAAATCATTTCTACAATCGCTGCTTCTCATGCCTGGCGTGTCACTGGAACACGCGTCGTAGATCTCCTACGTATAAACCGTCGAAAAACTAATTTCTCGCTCGAAGTTCATAGCAACGAACGTTTCGCAGCACATAGTACAAAAATGCCATCCCAGACAGGCGATTTATAATTATCAAAAAAAAAAAAAAAATACATCCACTCCTTGTTTATTGATACGAATCGTCGTTAATTCCCTAGGCTATCCGTACATCCAACGTACGAATGATGTAATCCCAAATTTATATCTAATTTGTACACGACGTTTTTCACCTTGAGAAATGTTATTTCATCGCCGCGTGATCTCGGCTTGCACGAGCGTTTTACGCGATAAAGATTCGGCTGTGTAATAATAACAGATGCGTCGAGAAGCTTCGGTGGAGAACGTAATGTTTATCCTCGAATGATTCACTTCATCGCGCGATATCGATACGCGATGGTTCCTAAAATATATACGCGCGGCATCCAGAAGTGTTTTCCGCCAGCAGCCAGAATTCCGCGGAGATATCAGCGGAGGTCCGCGAATAAAAAATGATAAATCGTGTATCGAGGGTCGCCGACATCACCGCGGCGCTCTCGCATCGACGATCTGTTCGACGCTCGTGACGGATTGAAAAATCGACGGTGAAACGTCTGCCCTTTGAAAAATATATTCATCGAGGCACGAGCGCCATATACATAGTTGCGGCGTTTCTCTCCCGAATGCTTATCGAATACTGAAAAGATCATCGCCGCGTGAACTGTCATGCCGGAACGGCGTAAAAAAGGCCAAAAACGGAAGATATCGCCGCGGGCTATTCATAAAAATGTTCCTCGCCCTCGCGAGATACCAACGCAGCGTACAATATCTATGGTACAAGAGCACGAAAGGTCGCGCGATATTTCCGCTTCACGAAACTTTGTTTCCTCGTAGCAAAACAAAAATATTCGTCACGTGTTTTGGACGAAAGCGCGTAGAATTCAGCTGTTCTCCAGCGGTGTTTGTTGGCTAAACCGACGCTAGGCGCCGCTGTCTTCGGCGTCGACAGGTGTCCGTTGGCTTCAGTGTCGCGGCGGCCGCTCGCGAGGTAGGCATGCCGCAAGCCGCTTGCACGTTCCGGTGTCTCAGCCTCGTTCGTTGCGTGTATTCGTCCAAGTGCGTGTAACTGTGAGATAATTACCAAACTTCGCCTAAAATCGATCGACGAAGTTCGCTGCCTCGAAGCAGTAACGAGTCGTTGCTCGAGTTATTTTCCGCGCAGCGAACCACAGTGGGAATCGAAAAACTTCGCGTACGTCACGTGTGCCGGGTTAATTCGGGATACCGGGTAAATATTTATCCGGATCTGGAATCCGAGGTCATCGAGCGTAATCGTTCGGGCGATCGGATCGAAATCATGTGGAAAAATGCACGGGGTCGATCGTCGTTTGTTTCGCGATGTTTGTTCGCGTGACGATGTCGCCCCCTCGAGCGTGTGCTTGTTTTTCGTTCGGCTACAGCGACGCTCTAGTCCTCGTTGTTGTTTTTTTCTTTCCTCGGTACGTTACGTTCAAATCCGCTATCGAATTCGTGTCTCTTTGTTGTTTCCACCGAAGACGACGAAGCTCGTCGCTGAAAAAGTGTCTCGGCAACGTTTCTTTGTCGTACCGTGAGAGAATGAAATCGGGATCCTCGAAAGCCACAGGAATGTTATTTTCCCGCGCCACGGAGAGAATCGGGCATCGCGAAGCAAATGCAACAACGCGGGTTCTTTGTTTCGCGATGTTCGTTTATTTACGCGTTTGCTTCTCGCTCAATTAACGGTATATTTTTACGTAATGTCCGTGTAATTTAATCATAGAAGCGGACGTTTGAAAATCTCATTAAAACGTCAACGTGCAGCGCGAACGTCCGCTCGTCGGGGTAAAAGGAAAATTACTTCGCGAACGAATATACACCCAGGTACGAGGGAAAGGGCTGCTGCCTCTGCTCCGCGTAGCGTAGCTGACTCGCTCGTGCAATTTCAGCCGTTTCGACTCCCCCCCCCCCGCCCGTTAGGAAATATCAGGTATCATCGTCCTTGTTTT
The DNA here is from genome assembly GCA_963969455.1 of Arge pagana. Taxonomy (NCBI): domain Eukaryota; kingdom Metazoa; phylum Arthropoda; class Insecta; order Hymenoptera; family Argidae; genus Arge; species Arge pagana. Next base: position 8,069,468 of record OZ018310.1, on the reverse strand, counting down.
TTCTCCACTCGAGTAGCAAAAACGGGGCACAAAGCTCGTCGTCGGGATAAGAGAATAAAAGAAGGAAAAAGTATAAAGTATAAGGTAAAAAAAAAGAAAAAACGATCAAAATACTGGCGCAGTGCGGTGAACCGGTTTCGTTTAACCATCGGCTGACTCGGGATCAACGAGTTAGCGACAGCCGTCAGTTTGTTACGTTGGACCTTATGTCGTTTGGCATATTTTAAAGGACGATTTATCGCTCGTGCTGATAAATCGCCGCGAGTCCGTCTGCCGGCTCTTAACGACAACGAAAATGTTGTCGCTCACGTGTCGTGTTCAGTACCTCAACGACGTGGATCCCTTCGCCTATGCCAGCTCGTATCCGGAACCACCGCGTCCGCCGATCCATACCTTCAGCGCGACTTTGCCGTTGATCAACCAGCTTGCCGCGGTGCATCGACTGCTTCGAGCACCGCACAGGGTGAGTTCATTTATTCTACCTCGCGTATATCTCTCTACCCGACGTTCGCGCACACTCGATCGCGTTCGCGCAACGCGCACGACGATTTCCGCTTTATGGTTTTCGCCGTATATCTGTCTATCTATCTATCTATCTATCTATCTATCTATCTATCTGTCTGTCTATCTATCTATCTATCTATCTATCTATCTATCTATCTATCGAAACGAGTCTCGTAAGATTTCGAATAGCTGAAAAGCGTCGAGGTCTGCCAAGTAAGGAGTAAACTGCCGGCAAATCGAGAAATATTGCCCGGCGAAGAAAAGGAAAGAAAAAGGAAGAAAAAGAAGGTCGATGGATCGGAGAACGAGTTATAAATTTCGGCTGCTACTCGACGCTGCCAACTTCCTCGCGTCGAAATGTTTCGTTTCTCTCCGCTTCTGTTGCCGGTTCTTTCCTCGGTCTCCTCCGTGCCTCTCGAACGCCACACGACTCTTCGTCCCTCTCGTACCTTCTCTTCGTCGAGCTCCGCGCAGGTACCGGCGGCTCGTCGCTACGCTTCGTTGCTGTTTCGCCCGGTCAACCTCTCTCACTCTCGGCGTTCAGCTGCTCGATATAGCGAGCGCGCGCGCGAGAGAGAGACAACGAAACGATGTTCTCGCGTCCTTCTCGCGACTGTTTTCGAACCGCATCTTATTCCACGAGCGACGCGCTCTCCGACGCGGGTATCACACTCAACGTGTACCAATCTTTTCTCTTCAAATATTAACTCACCGCTGCTCTTTCGCGCAGCATTCAGCCGCGATTCCAACAGACGTACGATTCTTCACCGTGGCAGTGTTAGAAGCGATCGATGCCGCGATCGTATCGCCAAGTTCGAATCCGCGCATTTCCTAATCATACTTTACATATTTCGTCTACTCGTCAAAATTCGTTATCTATCACTTTCTTCGAATCTCGATGTTTCTTGGAACGAAAGTGGGGAAAAACCTTATTCTTTATTTGTTCCGAGTTAGTTTTTCTACTACGCAACGAAACGTACCGCGGTGACTATTACGCTCATCTTCTCTTTCGAAATTGGAAGAAGAGAAGGTTAAAGGCAGCGGGAACATTTTGATTCCGTGTCACTTTTCAAGAAGGCGAGAAATCATCGGCGGGTGACAACGAACGTGATAGAGGTGGCTCCGAAGATTCGAGCGGGAGGTCAAGGTCAAACGGCTTTAGCCTCCGTAAGTTCGTATTATGTGGACCGTGAAGCGAGGGACTCGGTGCGATCGTTGGAGTCGAAGTAGGTCCCGGATGCAGCAAGACCAAAAGGGTTTGAAAACCCGTAACAGAGTTCTACGCGCGCCTCGTGGTTCCCGAGGCAGTGAATACGCGCCGTGCAGCAGCAGCAGCAGCGGCGGCGGCCTACGCTTACGATCGCTCCGCGGTAGAACAGCGATCAGGTTTAACTCCGAAACGCTGCGTGGTACGAACGTTGACCATTGCCGACGTCCGATCAACGTGATCTCCCTTCTCCGGGGAATTGTCGGGGTCGCAAGTTATTTTCCAAATCGTTGTCCTCGCTTTTTTGCCCCCGTTTCTCGACCCAGCGATTTTCGGCGACGCGTGGTAAAACCTAACGTTCCGGCTGCCGCACGCAGTTCGCGACCCACTTACGCGCGTACTCTGCCGTCGTTTGACGTCTTCCTGTTGCGCGATGCGTCTCCCGGTTTCGTTACTTCACGCGAACGCGCCTGATCGAAGGCTCGGACCGCGCCCAACGAACCATGACTGACTAAATTTATTGTTCCGGAGTCGATACGGAGAGACCGACGTCCTCGATCCTTCTCCTCCGCGTCCCGGAAAGATTTACGAATCCTCGGCGGACGTGTACGAAATTATTTCGACTCGACGTGGAGAGATTTGCTCGCGCGAATTCGATGCGACGAGGCGCGTGGCGCTAAGATGTGTCGAGGTCTCGTCGACGTCGGCTAACTGAGTCGTCGCTCGCTAACGCGACGCATAATTGGCGTTCGCTGACCAGTTAGCACATTCGCGCTAACGGATCGCGACGATTCGGATCGCGAGAGACAAAATGGCTCCCGCGTCGCGGTACATATCGCTCCGGCGTCTAAGGCGATAAATTATGCTCGAGGAACGGATACGTAGGTGAGTTTGCGGGTAAATCGTCTCCGTTTGCTCGCCTCGTATTTGCGCTCGCCGACGTGATCGGCAGAGCCGTAGCCTCGGCCTTGGTTCGATCGTACGATCGGCAGAGCAGCTCCGAGGTGTATCGGATATAGGCGCGCGTGTATATGTATAACTTCGTCGAGGGGCCGTCTCGTTGGATAATAACCCGTCGTGAACGATCGGTGACCGAATATATCATTAGGTATCTCCCATTTGAAGTAAATTAGCATGCTACCAGACTCTCTCGCTCGCTAGGAGTTGGTAGTCTCGGGCTTGCTCGTAAATCTCTGTGAATTATCAACGGTCGAACCGAATCAGCGTCAAGAGGGTGTTATTAGCGGAAACGTATGGCGTAAAAATACAGGTATTCGCGTACGCCGAGGGTAGTAGATTTTTATAATCTTATTAAACGCGAGTCACCGCGTACCTACGCGAGTCGTCGGTACGAACCTGCGTGCACCGCGCGGACGGAGGAGATCAGTTTTACCGAAGCTCGGGCAACCTGATCTCTCTCCCCGCTCTGACGAACTCCAAAGCGAGCCGACTTCCATAAATACCGAAGCTCCGCCGAAGATCGAGACTCGCTCGATTTCTGCTTCTGCTACGCGTGATCGATAAAATTATTTCAACTCGAGAGTCTACCTCGCGCCAGGCACATGCAGCTGCCACGGCTAGATCGGCAGTTGGAATCGCGAACTATCCAGCAATTAAAGCGAATCTAGACGTGGAACAACGTTATCTTCTACCTTGCTTCGTCAGTCTAACAGACACAGATCCGTGAGATATTTTTTCCCCCGAATCTTTCATCCCGCATCGCGTCTCTCGCTCTTCTCACCGTATCTCTTCATCTTTCCGCGGTAGAAACTGCGAGAATAATTCGAGCACGAAGCAGCGTTGACGTCGCGACACGTGGATCGTTTTGGACCGTGGAGTTTCGATGTTTCGGTCAAGTTTGCGATTCACGGGACCGGCGATATTTCTTCGAACAATTCGAAACGTTTCTGCATGGAGTATAAGACCCAGCTAAGCTTACAGCTGAGTCTAATCTTAGCAATGAAAGCGGTGGTAGTCGTAGAATTTATTTGAAAACGTTGAAAACGGTAGACGACTAAACTTTTCCACGCTTTCGTTTCCCCAGCGGTACGGGAATATTAATCAGCGTTTGAAATGTCTAAATTATCGCAACGTCGTTGCCCCGAGGCTCGAACTGTCGAGTGAGTAATAGATTATTCCTCCGAAAAGTAGTCGCGTTTAAAGGAATTAATACCGCTAATTCGATAGCACGAGTTCCTGATCGATGTCGTTATCGTGTCGCGTTGCCAGGGAAATTTGGGGCAATCTTACCACCGGATGAATGCAAGTTCGGCAAATTATTCAGTTATACCGGAATATTCGATCAGCTCGCTGGTATCAGTCAGCCACGATCAATGATAACGGGACCATTACGCGTCTACGAATACTCTCGCTCGATTATCAGTCTCGAGAACATTATTCCATCCATCCGAACGTGAATTTTCCCTTACAATTTCCCCGACAAAGCTATCGATAACGAGACAACGTTGATAAAATACATATCTAACAGATGCTGATTCGAGTCGGGGAAAACCGTGTTACTAATAGCACGTTTTACTCGAACCCAAAAAGTCGTCGATAGATCCGGGACAACGTCGTCGTTAACCGTGAAAAATACAGAGTCGATTGCCGAACAAACTCCTCGAACAATTTGTTTGTCCAAAGTTCACTTTGCCTCCGACTTCCTAGCGAATCGTCGAAATCCATTCTCTTTCTACCAACCTCCTCGTACTTGCTCGAACTATCTCTGACGCGATTATTGTCTCGTTATTCGTTATCAATTATCGCCTCGTCTTTTTCCGCCCAATCCGCTCCGAGTTCGCGAATATCGAATTTCGCTTCAATTCTCATCTCATCGGCTCCACGCAGCGTACCAAACGAGATTTCCAGTCGTATCCTCCTCTTCGCCTCCGTGTATTTTTCTCGAAGACACGAAATCACGAATCTCTCCCGCGAGCAGTTTTATCTTCGTCCGTAGTGATCACACCGTGCGATCCGAGACAAACGGACGACCATTTCCCCATTTTTAACACGCCTCTATTAGCTTCGTAAATATATGTAGATACGTATTTCTTCTTTACTCTCACAATGCAATGTATTTTCGTGTTTTTAGGTTTTTCCGAAACCATCATTTTTTTGATAATATTTCCGCAATCGGACGGAGTAATGTAATCTTTTTCTCCAACGCGTCGTCTTTGCGGCTCTGTAGAGAGGACCGGGTCTCTTTGTCCGGGTAACCGGGTGCCAAGAGTCAACCACACCGACGGAAACTTACCTTACCCACCTCTGCGCATCGCCGCGCTCTTTTCTCCCTCTTCTTCCTCTTACCTCGTCCTCCCCGTGCCGCGACTGATACGGGTCTCTTTGTTGCATTCCGCCTTGAATGCAACGACTACTCGTCGTCGCTTGGTCCGAGTAGATACGCTCCGGCTTCTTCTCCCGGCTCTCTCCGTTCATTGACGAACGCACGTAGCCAGAAGAGAGTCGTTGAAACCTCGCGTCGAGCTAAACGATCGTCTTCCATAAAGCGAGGAGCGTGATTGCAAAGTCATGAAATTGTCGTCCCGTTTCGAGGACGCCGCCGCCGACGACAGAGCCGTGAAAAAGAGATTGACTCGTACGTGTTTTCGATCCGTGTCCTGGAAACCACCCGGGGCTGCGCGCGATCCTTTGACGCTGTATTTACGATTATTATTTCACTTTTTGCAAGCTACACGCGGAAGTCCAGCAACCCGAGACGTTCGTAAATACGGAGATTGATTTTTTTCCCATTACCGAGTAACGCGGCAGCCAAGAGTAACGGGCTTCACCTATCGAGCGCGACCCCCAGAATCGCCGCGATCCATTTTCTCCGGCGAAACAGGCCCATTCGCGAATGAAAAAGCGACCCACGCACGAAGGAGATTGGATTCTCGACATCTAACGGTCAACGGCGAGTTCCAATGACAAAACGCGTTGGCCAATGAAAAAAAAAGACATTTTTGCCTGGTTTCTCCTGGGTCCAAGCTACGTAATTTGCCACCCAGCGAGACGCGTTAGGCGGAGGCTGTTTCGGTATTTCGGAAGCTGATCAATATTCATCGTATTTTGGGAGAGAAACGGGTTCGTGGTTCAGCACCGTTTGAAATCGGCGAATTACATGGATATTTTGCAGTCGAGACTGGAGTTAATATTCATGCGACGCGGAGATAGTACGCCGAGCGTTGGTAGGTTCAATGTCCCTGTTTTACGGTCACGGACGAGCCTGATTTCCGGAAATGTCATCCTCGCTGATCGGACGAGCGAAGATCGTTGGCAATCGGGATGCCGGGCTGATCGTCGTAACGAGAGGAGAGTATTCCAGCATCCCGCTCGTACGGAGCAACCGAAACTTCTCGTATTTTCTCGAAAATCGCGGTAGCAAAAATTCGCTCGCGTTTAGGTAGCCTGCTCAACGCCGAGTCGGCGATGTGCGTCGCCGACTCGCAGAGGATTACGGAAACAGTGTTACGCAACCGATCAAGATGTAGGCTTGGTTATTAAACCGATATCATCGCCGCGAGCTCGGATACCTGAAGCGAAAGGGGAAAAAAGCGTAGAAAAACGGCTAATGGACGCGCAAGTTGTTGCGGTTTTACCTCGACGTTTTCGACATTTGTTGTCGAGGAGATCGGAGGTTGTAATTAGCCTCGTCGCGCTCGTTTCTTTTTGCCCATTTTTTTTTACATTTTTCTATTTTTTACTGGGAAAGAAACGTATTCGGAGCGACCTTGAACTGCGATCGTTATTATCGCCAACCGACGATGACGCAGCGTCTCCTTCGATCGGCGTATGACGATATCCGATTTTTTTCCCCACCTACATAGCTCATCTTTTTCCTCTCGACGTTCCGCACAGCCGGAGGTATTTACGCGAGTCGCGGTGCTTCTCTGGACGGAAAGCGATGGATCTTTGGAATCTTGCGATCAGGAGTCTGGGAAGAGCGTCGCACGTTTTGCGATTCTAGTGCCGCGGCGAGGATTTAGAGATAAATCTCGCGCTGTTCGTCGATCGATGTTTTTTGCCTACGACGTTTTCGCATAACTCGACACATTCGTCTATTCGACTTTTTCCATTCGTAAAATTAATTCCGCCGCTTCGCTGACGACTCGTCATCCCCTGAAATAAAACAGTGTTTTCTCGTCGTTTCGCCAACGAAAATATACGACCTTCCGTGCCATCCGTAATGTCGTCCCTGTTTTTTGCGCGTCGCTGCGAATAAAAAGATTTGGAAATCGCGCGCGGTCACGTCACGCCGATGCTTCGATTTTCATTTAAACCCGGGACCGAGTGCCCTCGCTTTTTGTCGTGCGCCGTTAATTGAGCCGCGAAAATTCGCGACGACGGTAACCAAGTCTCTCTCCTCGTCCACCTTCTATTTTCCTCCCAGAGATCGTTTCCCCTCGTTTCTCGACGAACAGTTCGCGACGTTTCGCCGGGGCAGGAGGAGCAGGAAGAATTTACGGCCGAATTGTGAAAAGGTCGTTTCGCGTTCGTCTCACGCGAACATCGCCGCAGAACCAAATGCAAAATAAATCACGCGAATAACCGATTTTTTTTACCGCCACGAATTCTATAAATCTCGTCCTCTCGAATTTTCCGACAAACGAGCGTAACAGCCTGAAATTTTCAACGCGGAGCGCTAATCAAACCCAACTACAAATCATCGTCACCCATCCACGTACTTAATTCTTAACCATTTTTCAAATTTCAAGTATCTAAAAATAATTTTATCACAAATTATCCGCACCGAGGCGCGTAATTTTTTTAACGAGCTTTTTTTTTACTTGAAGGATCTCTAAAATTGTCTAAAAACTATTTTAGGGAAAATTATCGTCACCTATACGCGTATTTCATTTTTTGAAAAAAAAATTACTAGGCAAAGTACGTCACTGCGACGAGTTTTTAACGAAGAAGGACCAGAACCACTGCATGTAGATGGGCAGGCGCGTAGATCTAGCAAAATGTTTCACTGCGTACTCCCATTTCTCGAAGCATGTTTATCCGTCTATTAAAGTCATTTGTGAACGATGCTCGTTCATCCATCGCTGTACGCCGTGATAATTCACTTCTGCTCCGTAACGTCGACAAGTTCGACCGAACTGAATTTCGGACGGTGTGAAAAATTGCGTATCGAAATATCGATTTAATATACGAATGAAAACTGGGAATTTAGTACCTGTAGATATATTACACGTTACATTTGTCATTTCGGTGCATAAAGATTCGAATCTTTAGGCTCGACGTTCTGATTTACGTTTCACGCGAATGCAGTCTATCTCCTAGTCGTATGGAGTCGATGCGTAGCTCGACGACTCCCCGCTCTCCGTGTCTCTCGACACGAACGTTGATAACGACTCTGCCCTTGGGTATCGATCATCCTAATTCCGCTGAATTAAAATTCGTTACTAGAAACCTTTGTCGCAAGTCACTCGATGATAATTCTCCTCGATGGGCATGGATGCTTTGGAAAAGGAAGTCTGATCGTTACAAACGTAACTCGTACGCGAATTCGCAGGAATTTTTGGTCGGCTTGTCAAACCGATTCCGAATTTCAAAAAAAAATTATTAGGCAAAGTACGTCACTGCGTCGAGTTTGTAACGAAGAAGGACCCGAACCACTGGATGTAGATGGGCACGCGCGTAGATCTAGCAGGAGAGTCGATAATTCGGTACGAGATACGACATCGGGCCGAGATGTTTCTCTACGCGGTATGCATATCGCGTTGCCAGAGTCGTACACCGCGCGTATCAATAACATATGTCGCGTTGCGAGACTTTCGTTGTTTATACGGTCCCCGCGTATCGAGAATTCGTGTGGTGGACGTCGGTTCGGACGGGAGGCGAGGGAGTTTCACGTCATCCTGAGAAATGGCCTCGGACGCTGTGGGTGTCGATAGTTGAGAGCTATTCGATACGTCATAACATTCTCGCGGGTAAAGTTGGCCGCAAATCTCTGCTGAGACGCGAGAGAGTAAGAGATTCCGAAGAAATCTCAAAAACTCTCCGATGTAGTGCCACGTCGATGCGTGGTATCCTCCGTCCTCGGGGCATATGCCGTCGAATACATCCATTTTTCCCCCGAATTGTCGATAAATCTGTCGGTAATTTCCCTCGGTAGGAACGTATGCGAATTACCGAGATGAATTATGGTAGATAGGGAAAAGAGTCGGTATCCGAAGGATTCACCGCACCAGATTTGAACAATGTCAGCGCGTGATACGATTCTCGCTTCATTGCTGCGTCCCGAGTCGAAATCTGTGAAAACATCTGCGTTTCGCCGATTTTACGGCAAACTTTATCGCGCTGTTCGGTTGCGCGAGCAAAGTATAAATCTCGTGGCGTAGAACATCGAGGCTCGCGAGGAAACTAGCGCTAATATTGTGGACTTACAATTTTATTACGTCTACTTCGCGGTAGGTAACTAGAATGTGGTAGTCGGCCACAATGAAACGTTGGTATTAATTGAGTGGAAATGGCACTGCGAAGACTGAAGAATACTAAAAACGGTTGATCCATTTAACGTTGCGATAACTCTACTCATTTCGAAACGAGTGTGATTTACAGCCAGTTAATTCGCCGTGTTTACTCTCGTTTTTTGTTTGTCCGCCTATCTCTGTTTCACTTTCTTTTCATCGCGTTCAGGTGACGCTGAAATTCACTGTTTTTCACCTCGAAGTCTATAAAACAAATTTTTTACCCCGAAATTTGTAAATTCCGAAGCTGTACTCCGTTCGAGTTGTCGAAATGGCTTTGGTGTACAGCAATTGGCAGGTATAACCGGCGTATCCATGCAGTGAGTAACGGTAGAAGTTTGTCGCTCGATACATTACTGTCAAAGTCCTGAATTTGTATTGGAAACGACTTTAGAAAAGTTCCAATGCGACTCTAAATGGCTACAGCGTCGACGGTGTTCTCCGAATTCTGGGATGATATTGATTTGGTCTCACGTATCTTCGTTTGTCGGCATCGAGATATTCGAAGTAGCTCGCTGTAACTCCGCGTGCGATGGTAATCGAGGCAATAGGCGACTATACGGAGGTATAGACCGAAACGGTTATGCGCAGTTGCGCCCTCCCAATTTGTAAGTACTTTTTGCATTTATATTCGGTACGTCATACTGAACCTATCTAAGAAAAAAATAGCTCTAGCCTTTTAGTGCATCACGGGTAAAGAGCAATCGGCTCTCCTATTGCTTGTACTATAACGTTTGTGCGAAGGATAAATGCGGGTGTCCGTGTCACTTGGATGTTTTACGTACAGTCTTTTCCACGATCATCTTCGCAGCGCAGATGAAACGACATTGTTCACGGTGAACATAACGCGGGAGATAGCAGCGCAGGCGAATGTTGGTTAGAAACTGCGATTAAACTATAGTCTTCGTACCTTTCAGCGAAGCTAGTTACGAGCTCGAAAGCCGAGCAAGTTTATGACACGACATGTAGGTATCCGAGCTATTCAGATCCAAACTGCTACTTTCGATCGTAGAAGTAAGGATAAAATCGAGTGGGGATGTGTAAAAGGAAAGAGAATCGGAATGATCGATGAAATGACTGGAGCTTCAGACGGACTTCCGGCGTGTCGCCATCGAAAACATCGACGATTCCGATCCACGTGCGTTCGGCTCTTTTATTTGCAGTCTAAAATTGAAAACACGTGTTTTTATTTCCATCCATGTGGTTTCACCTACCAGGGTGAACGGTCGATGAGAGAAAGAAGCGCAGCTCCTCCACTCCTCGTCGGTGATCATTCTCCGTGAAACGTACCTTCTTAAGCGATTTATCAAACGCAAACAAATTAGAAACCAACGATATCGAGGACACCACCTCGTCACGACGCTGAACGCTGCACAGCTGCAAACGCGCAACGGCTACTCGAATCTTCCACATTTTTGCAGATGTTCCGCTCGCTCAGTCCTGTCATTAGAATCGCATTGAGCACATCAACGTCACCTCGACTTTCCGTGCCAAGTTTCCGTGTTACTCACTTCTAATTCAGATCAGTTGGCGGATATCAAGATTATCATTAGTCACTACTCGCACAAGATACCCGAATACTTGCGCCTACGCTCGCACGTTGAAATCACACAAACAATGACTCGTCAAAGAACGATTTTGGGGTTCTTTGCCATCTCGGACTCGTTAACGTCGATATTTTAGCGGGCTCACTCGATCCAATTGTAAGTAGTTCTTTCTGTATCTCTAGTGGGATACAGAGAGTGAGAGAGAGAGAGAGAGAGAGAGAGAGAGAGAGAGAGAGAGAGAGAGAGAGAGAGAGAGAGAGAGAGAGAGAGAGAGAGAGAGAGAGAGAGATCAGTATCATGCCACGATTCCGTCTCTGGCAGATGCTGCCGATCGATGATAATTCTGTTGATTGGTCGTTCGACGTAATCCTTTACACACGTTTAGCCGCTGGAGTCGATGATTGAACAAATTTTGACGAGCACACGAACGAGACTGGCGATTGGATATTCGCGAAGCTCCGCGATGTGTGATTGCAGGTTTGCGGAAATTGTATAGGTACCGCTGCACGGGGAAAACGGGACAGTTTTGCGTGTTTTTTCTAGAGCACGAGTAGAAGTATCATCGAGTGGTACGCGAGTCTAATTGAAGCGACGGTGAGCCTCGCGAACGAATGTTCGTTCCAATTCACACCGGTTGAAGGGGAAGGCTAACGAAGTTCATATTTCACATGTTTCCGTCATAACGCGAAAAACTATACCCGCAGTAGCTCATTCTTGACAGAAGTTTCGCAATTCTCGAGAGAACAGTTAAATTTCAACGCGACAATATAGAAACGGAAGGTGGCTAGCGAAGTGCTCGTCCTCGTAGTCGGAGACGGTTGGTTGACGCCACGGGAAGCTGCCTGTTAATCCCCGTGGCTGATCATATTCCTACTAATTGGCTGATAGCTATCACGACCCTGCGAATATATCCGTTTCCGTGCCATTCGCATGATCGTTTTACCAACCGCTCCGTCCTTCGGCTTTCGTTCATCCTTCCGGCGACCTTCTTTGCGTAACGTTCGTCAACTTCGTCTCTGGGAAAAGCTACCAATCTGCCAGATCTACTCTCTCGACCTCGATCCCTACTACAACTCGTCTTCGCGAGCGAGATATCCCCGTTTAGCAGAGTACGAAACTGACACCGGTAGCCGAATACATAAGTGCTCCCAATTATTGCCAGCATTTCGGTATCGTTTTATCTGTGCTATAGACAAAGACGGTATACGCGAATTCAGATACGTAGGTATCGCAAATTTGAGCCAGGCGCGTAATCAAGATTTGCGAACACACCTTATCGCGATAGCAGTAAACTGTGTAATCTCGGTCGCGTTCGCCGAATCGGTGTCATTGGCTTCAATGACTGGTTTATCACAGCATTGATATTCGCTCGAGGTTAACCAATTTTCAGGAAAATTCAGTGTATCTACACTCTACAACATTTTGTGCGTAGAACATTTAACATTTTAGTGTGTTGATTCAACGCAATCGTTAGTATTGTTCTCACAGTCACATTTTTTTAAATGTTACTCTAACATAGGTTTGCGTCACATCTAAGACAGAGCTGTGTTACTGGCAACACAGAGTTGTGTTACTCTGTAACTACGCACAGAATGTATTGAAATAACATTAGTAGGGAAGACCGGGGCAAAATGAGACTGCGGGATAAAATGGGACGTTTCATGTTAGTGGGCAGGTGTAATCAATCGTCTCATTTTACCCCGCAGCCTCATTTTGGCGTTAAATCAGATTTCTGTGTTAAAGACGAAAATTTTTTTGCTGCGTACTCCCATTTCTCGAAGCATGTTTATCCGTCTATTAAAGTCATTTGTGAACGATGTTCGTTCATCCATCGCTGTACGCCGTGATAATTCACTTCTGCTCCGTAACGTCGACAAGTTCGACCGAACTGAATTTCGGACGGTGTGAAAAATTGCGTATCGAAATATTGATTTAATATACGAATGAAAACTGGGAATTTAGTACCTGTAGATAAATGACACGTTACATTTGTCATTTCTGTGCATAACGATTCGAATCTTTAGGCTCGACGTTCTGATTTACGTTTCACGCGAATGCAGTCTATCTCCTAGTCGTATGGAGTCGATGCGTAGCTCGACGACTCCCCGCTCTCCGTGTCTCCCGACACGAACGTTGATAACGACTCTGCCCTTGGGTATCAATCATTCTAATTCCGCTGAATTAAAATTCGTTCCTAGAAAACTTTGTCGCAAGTCACTCGATGATAATTCTCCTCGGTGGGCATGGATGTTTTGGGAAAGGAAGTCTGATCGTTACAAACGTAACTCGCACGCGAATTCGTAGGAATTTTTGGTCGGCTTATCAAATCGATTCCGAATTTCAAACTTTGTCGCATCTGAAATGTTACCTCCGCGTTCAGCTTGAATTTTCCTAAATCGATACCACATTTCATAGTCGGGTTGACGCTCGATTTTCCTCGAATGTCCGCGGCATCGGTAAACAGAGCGTTGCACGGTATATGGAACAAGCTTCCTCTCGCCAATCGCGTATCCGAATAAACGGAGGATTACCGATTTCACGAACCAGAGAATTTCGAAGCTGTTGTTACGGGGTAATAAAAAACGCCGTCTGATTGTTCCGCGAGCTGAAATCCCGACGTATTCGCTCGCGATTCCGTTCCGGATGAGAGAGGTTCGCAGGTAAGGTTATCCTTCTCAGATTTACTCTCCGCATAACTGCGAGGTTGTACCGAACAGCGTAACGTTATTCACGTACGGACACGAACAAGCGACTACGGTCGACCGCATGACTGTAGTTTTAACGGAAGAATGCTGCTTGTAAACGACCAGGTCAGGATCTTGGTCATAATCTTTTATAGTATCCAGGTAGAAGGGGCTGAGATACGTCATCTTCGAACATCTCGACGCTGGTGAACGGTTAAATTCAAGCAAATAGACGAACATCGACGCGAAACGTTTCGATACTGTTATCGTCATCGGATCGAGGTGTTCGAGCGAACTTACGAAAAAAAAACAAAAAAACACGCGACGAAGAAATCCTCTTGCATATCGACGATACGTGGGTCCGGTTCGTTTCGACTCGCGAATAACAGCGAATAACTATTCAAATTGTTGCGCAAATGTCGGAGCTACGTATGTATAAAATCTGAGAGTTCGTTGCCAACCGCGAACACTGGAAATCGCAGGTATACTTAGATGCCCAAAAAAACCCGCTCTTTTACGAATTTTTTACAAAGACAGGTTTTCTTATTTATTGATACACGTGCTGACACTCGAATAATATAGTTTCAAAGAAGTTATGATAATTTTTTCATGTCGTTGTAGTCACAAATAACCGAGCTGTAGTCGACTCTGGATTTTTTACCAGTTGTCAATAACGTAATTGTCCTGTGCTCGACGAAATTATTTTTTCCAAAATTTCAATCCTGTCCAAAATGGCGGACCGTTTAAGCGGACTGTAACACCTGTTTGGTCTGAAAATTTCGTCGTTTTAGATTACGTCGTACCAGGTCAGGGATTAAAATAGAACCACGTCCGTTCACAGCACGTTTATACATCATTCGAGATCCCAGAAATATTTTTTCCACAATTTTTTGAAGCTCGGTAAGAGCGATCCAGCGCATCAGCCGAAAAAGTGTCAAATTCAGCGGCACATTTCCGTAAATAATGCTCGGATGTTTGTAAAATTTGGACTATTAGAAAATGTGAAAAAAAAGATCGGTTTTTCGAAAGTAGCAAACGCGAGCGTGCCCCCTCGATCGGTGAAATGGCACCGCGTGGCAAATAAGGCAATTGGTAGGTACTCGCACCTCGTGCAAATCGTGCTCCGCCACGTTACCTCGAGACTGATACCCGGTAATAAAGACAGGCCAACGTCAATCATCGAGGTGACGCCCGGCGCAGCGAGTGTTGGGTCGTTATCTCTCGGTTAGTCGGATAAACAGGCGTTCGCGGGTAAAGACCTACTCGATTTGCACGAACGTGCATTTTCCCTTCGTCTCTCGCTATCGTTATTATTATTCGCTGCTCCCGTAGCTTCCGACATTTTTACTCCGTTCCCCGAACGATACGAGTGGCGTATCCGTTTGGCGAACGTGCGAGCTGTAAAGTCGGCCGTAAAGTTTGCCTTTTCTTACTTAGAAAATATTCCCCGCAAGTCTTGAAATCCCATCACGTATCCAATTTTCCTCGGATCAGCCGGGATTCAACCTTTAAAATCACGATATTGAAACGGTAGTTCGACACTCGGGCGACTTCTTAACGCGAGGAATCTCCGAGGAAATTGGAATTTCGGATTGCGCGCGTGTCGATACGTCGGGGAGAGCGAAAATGATAAACTTGATGGATGGCCTCGCGCACGGAGGCGACTTTTCGCGGAATATCCCCGAAATGCTTTCACCGCCTCGTCTCGTTTTTATTTTTTCGCTCGCTGGTATTTTTTTCTCTCCGAATCTGTACCCACCGAATTCGCGTACGAAAATTCGACTACCACCGCGAGTTTTTCCCCTCGTCATTTCTAAACGCATTTTTCTCTCTGTCCGAGTTTAACGGTTTTTTTCGGTCCAGCGTCGTACTTTTGTATTCATCGACTCCGAATCAGCGTTCGAAACTGGACGCGAACCCGAGCCGGATTGTTTTTGGATTGGTGGTGATTAATCTCCGGTTCACCGTCGAACGCGATACGATGCGAGTCGTAAGAGCATTAACGTATCGAAATTCACGCGGTGAGGAGTAAAACGAGACGGAGGAGGGAAAAATGAGCGAAGCAGCGCCAAGATTCTCGTCGTTAGCTCTGCCGTCGCGTTTCCGTCGAAAGCTCGAGCCGTTTCGAAAACGCGATGTCCGATCGACGAGTTGCATCCGATAATTCGGGTCAGTCTGACCCCGCAGCGAGGCCAAGCGAGTTCACGGCTTTCTCATCGAATATAGAGCGAATGGCAACGAGGTGGTCGGGCATCGGGTCGATTTATTTGCGAACAAAGCGAAGGAAACGAGGCTGCGGACCTATTATTTTTGTAGGATCTCGCCGAGACAAAAGATTACGCGTGACGCGGCAACGCGCGAGCGGTATATCGGTGATCTCTCGTTCTCGGCGAGATATCATTAAAAAATCAGGTCCATTAGGTTAACGTGATTATAACATGCGAGGCTATTCGTGCGATACATAATTCATTGCTCGAATTCTTTCCATTGTTCTCGGCCGTCTTCCTACGGACACTCGTACGTTATAACAGAGTTTCTTCCAGGCGATTGCTCGTGCCTCGACGACGATTTCTCTCCGCGCGCTCGTGGGAATCGCACGGCGAACGGGAATTCAAAGGGGATCTCGATTATTCCTCGAAACACGTTCGTCCTATTCCCGCGAACGATTATAACTATTGTTCCAATAAAAAACGGCAGCACCGTTGACGACACTCTTCGATTGCAGCTCGGATGCCCCCCGGTTCATGCGCGGTAAAACGAAAAATCGCGATGATCTCTGCTGGCAGTTGGATCATTTGCGAATCGTGAGGAGCGAAAAAACGCCGCGCTTTGGTACCGCTATACAGGGCATTCCGCGCCGACTCGAAATCTTCGTGTACCACGTTTCGGCGTAATTCGTGCTTTCCCCATTTTTTGGCCTGGAACATCGAGCAAACGTTTGATTTACGCCTCGTCGGTTTTCCGCGGTAACGATCGAGGCGTAATCCTTAGCGGTGCAGGGTTAAATTGCATTTCATAGGCTACCGTATCGGAGATTAAGTTGAAACGGCTTGAGTTACGTGACACTCAAGACCCGAGTGTACGTACCCGTGGATCCGACTCGCTGCACGCAACGTCCTCCCCTAGCCTTGATTCCGACGTAACTCCTCGCATTCCCGTAACAAAGTGAACGCGAATAATTTACAGTAACTCGAGTGTTTTACCAAATTATGCAGACAGACGAAGCGATACAGAGAAGTTGCTGCATTCCATTCGACCGCCCACATTCGCACATCTCCAAATCGCTCACAATTTTCAATTACTTCCGCGTATCTATTACTCCAATATAAAGATATAACTCGTACAATATAATTATACTAATAATAATAACACCCCAAAAACGCGTTGCATACACCGAAGATGTTCATAGAAAAAATGGTACCAACAAATTTTTTGGCGGAAAAATTCGAAAAAGATTTTTTTTTGCTTTCCAGCGGTATTATTGGTTGAAATGAATGTATAACGTGATGTTTGGGTGGTATCGTTATTGGTGTAATTATTTGGTGGGGGTTATGACAGAAAAGAACCGACGAATTTTCTAAAGGGCACGTTTCTGCCGAGATATTCGTGGAATACCTGCATATTTGAGAATATACGTAAATTCTACGAGACAATCGACTACCATGGCAAATAAATTCCATGTTAATTTCGAATGCAGAGAGGAATAATAATTAATACTACGGAGTTGCATCGCGTTGCGCGCCAGCGACCCACTCGCTCGTTTCACGCGAGGCGATGAGAACGATCGTAGGAGTGGATGAATTTATCAACGCTACGAATATTTCAATGAAGCCTCGCGGATTGACAATTGAACATGTTTTTCATTAGTTTCTTGTATTCCCACGCGAAAACTAACGACGACCACGCGCCGTCGAGTTCGCGCGCCAAGGGAACACCGCGAGTCGTAACGCGTACTCGTTTTATATCGGGATATTTACGACGCGTAGGCGGACGTACCTCATCGCGCGTAAACCGCGTTCCCTGAATACGCAGACAATTGTAGAGCTACGAGCTCGCGCGCGCGCGAATCTAGGACCTGGATCGAGGAAAAGAAAAAGAAAAAAAAGAAAGAAAAAAATCATCGAACGCCGAACAATTCTGTTCTCCAATGTCTAGCCGATGCATATTCTCGGCGAACGCTGCATCGAGGATGCACCGCGTCGGACTAGTAGGTCGGCAGCCTCTCGCGCTGCAATCAGTTTGACCCGATTCTTCCAACAAGAGTTGGAAACCTATTTCCAGGGTTCCCAGAAACTTCGGGTGTTTTCTTAACGAACTGCGAGCGAGTGGTTTACTCGGGAGGATGGGACAAAACTGTTTTTCACAAAAACTGAATTCATTTTTATATATGAATATATATCTCCGTAACTTTACGATCCGAGAAAATACGAAGTGTTCTCGCCCATTTTCGTAATTTTCTCGCCAACAGATTGACACGTATAATTTTAATAACTGGTCACATTGAGTCGAAGGATACAATTTTAAGAATAAAATTGTTGTCCACGAATATGCATATACACGATTATGCTATTCTCCTTTTTATATTTGTTCTCATTTTCGCCCGATCTTTGTCTCTCCATGTTTTATAAATTAATCAAATGATAATGCTCACGTTTGTATTTTAAATATAAACTGATAAATCGAATAATCGAGTCCCAAAATCAAGGGAACGTAGGAAAATTTGCTCACCATGTATCGCTGCGAAATTTGTAATCTCAATCCAGTATGACGAAGTTCCATATTCTCAAGGCAGTATAATCCATATTCGCAGGGCAGTATAATCCATATTCTCAGGGCAGTATAATCCATATTCTCAGGGCAGTATAATCCGTGTTATCGTCACAATTGGTGCGTTTACCCTAATCAGCTTCGTTTTTTTTGAGTTCGAGCATCGCTCTCGTTTTTCCATCTCCGCGACAACGTCGCCTCGTTATGATATCCCTTTTCCATCTTAGCCCGCGCGATTTTCGCAATCAATCGTCCGCCTACTCCGATTGTCGTTAACCGCTCATCTCGCTATCCATCGTCAATTTTTTCACGCCATTTCACATCTCGCCGCGAAGTAACGATCGTATCTGCTGCAAATTAATCAGCGTGACGCGGTTCACGGGGATGATATTTATCGAAAAGTTGAAGGATCGATTTGTCATTTGCTTTAATAACCGCTCGACGTACCTTCCCGTTGGCATCGAGCGTGAAAGTTTGCGGGCGAAGAGGGTACCGTTACATATTTCTCTGGAACCTTCGCGAAAGGCGTTTGAGAAACGAGCGAACTTTGTCGTCTGTTATTTGAGTTGAGACGAGCATAATTTGTACGGCTGGCGAATCGAACGGTCGTCAGCGGACTTTTCACTCGTACGAGTCGGATTAAAGGACCTTCTCCGCGGGATTAAAGGACAATAGAGTCACGGAACTATCTCTAGGTACGATCCGCGTGCATACGCTCAACGGGACCATTGTTTCGCCTTGGAGCTACACGCTTCGACGTCTCCCTCGGCGCTCTCGCCTATCCCCGAGTCTCTCTTCTCGTTACCTTCGTCCGTTGGGAATCGCTACGGTATCCTCGACGTCAACCCACTTACGTGGAATCGTCGGTTACCTCTATATCGCGATACGGTCACCTCTCTAATCGCGTTATACCGATTATGCATACGTCAAAGCGAAGCCAAGACGGTACCGTCGACGTCCGTCATTATTACGCGCGCAAACAAAAAACAAACCAAACGCGAGTCCTCGCTCGCGTATTTAGCACGGGGCAACCGAATCCAGAGCCCGGTACTGTTTTAAGCTGATTGCTGACGAACCGACGTTTCATTTTACCCGGTGGTGGTCTCAAGATTAAACGACAAGGAGCGAAGAAAAATTAAATCACGTATTTGATAAAGTGTTTATTTTGCTAATAATCCAATTCAGAAATAGCGTACGAAATCTTTGCAATTAAAAAAAAAAACGGAGTCATTACAAAAATTGGGGAGTCAGCGCACGAAAAGTACCCAAGTAGTGTTGCATACGTACGTCTTGGATATCTGTACCTGTACGTAGGTACTAAACAAAAAGTAACTTTTCCAACACTGTAAATGCGTATGTAACTTTTCGGCGAACAAACATAACCTCAAAAGTTACGCTGGACAATAAATTTTAAAAATTAAATTAATAAATTAAAATAAATTAGTGACACAGAAAAAAATCGATTACCTTTGTGGCTATCCGAAGTACGGGGAGACAATCTGTGCCGTGATGGCAGAAATTGTTTTTGCAGCACCCGATTCTTGTTGTGTTAAAAAACCTAAAAACGGATTATGCGAGGTCGCTTTTCTTGGTGTAAACTAATTTTCGACTAATATACCTTTGAATTGTCTGCGCGTGTCACGATTCCCGCATTCCCTCTTTGGAGATGAAGGGTATGCGCGCTCTTACCCGCTGCGCGTAGTTGCCCCGCATGACTGTGCACCCAAAGAGGAATTTGCGGGTTTTACCTGCATTCCGGCGAGTTCTGTGTATCGTACCGAGCGACATGTCGGCAAATGGTCTTGGAAACTCGAGAACGTTTGATTTGGGATGATGGCAAAATTCGATTCTTAGAAGACTGGTGTTTTGGGCGAACAGTGGAGAGAGAATGCGATTTTGGGCGCAGTTTGAAATGATTTGGGATTGGCGTCGAATCGTAGGCGCAGAAAGATGAATACAACGTTGCAAATTCCCGATATGATTTCGGAGAACTGTCTTATTCGAGTTTTAATTTCTTCCTGTGCTTTGTGTAGTCTTGGCGTTGCGAACGCGAAGAGAAAAATGTCATTCAATCGTACGGTATGAATCGCTCCGAAGCACCGTGCTGCATCTCCGACGTTATTACACGTCGCCTCGGTGACTCGTTGTTCGAGGCTTCGTTTCAATACGGAGAGTTTCGATGCAAACAATTAAACTATGACTCAACTTGGAATTGAATCGCGTTGGTAATCGCGCCAGGCACGACGGACAAACGTCCGTCTGACTACACTTCGACGACGATTTTGTCTCGAGATAGAAAGCAGAGTTTCATCGTGGATTTTTCATGTCGTGGGACGATCCTCGATCGCGATGATCTTTGACCGTGTCTTCGAACAATTCTCTTCCGATCCCGATAGACCGATCGCGCGATCGCCGAAGAGAGAAGGAGAGAAGAGACAAGAGACAAAATGATGGAAAAGCCGGACAAAAGTCTCAAACCCATCGATACGTCGATGAACTACGTAGGTGAACTCGACTTTTCGCCTTTTCTTTATCTCATCGCGCTTCCGCTCCGCTCCGCGATAACGCGAAAACATGAAATACATTCTAATTCGAGACAATGAACTCGACCGCATTGTATGTACACACACCTACACTTGTGCATCGGGGTGTGTCATTTTTAAGCGATATTCTTTTAATTCTCTGTCTTACTCAAAACATTTTTTAAAGCTATATTCCCACTGGAAAAAAAATTCTACGCGAATGAAAGACCTTACTATTTTTCGGTATTCAACAAATTTTTCCGGAAAAGTGAGTGTACATCTTTTGTAGGGCATTAAATTTGCTACAAAAAAGTTCCCCCGAGCAACGCTGTGCGAACAACAGTTTTTGAGTTGTAGAGCTGGAAAGGTGAATGTCAATAAAAACACAGGTCTACAAAATTAAAAAAAGTCATCTGTGCTGGGTGTCCCACTACTGTTTTCCAGAGTATTTTTTCCCGCGAAACACGTATCTGTAGTGAAACTGCTTACAACAGAGAAAAACCAAAGACACAAATAAAAATCACGATCCAGTAATTTTCCCTGCATGATGATGAAATTCTTATAATTTTGTCGTTTCCTGGCCCTTCTCTCCACAAATGACCTGTGCAATGGATTTCTACTCCGCGTTTTTCCTCTTTGTCGAGTTTCCCTTTCTAGCATCCAGCTGTAATCTGCAAACGTATTCACTCCCCAGTGTCCCGGAATTGTACGCGGTTTGACCCCCATTTCTGACTTCAGATTCGTGTTCAGCGGTAATATAGTAGTCTGACACCGAGCACAGACCACTTTTCCTAATTTGTGTTCAAAAACAGCGCCACCGTGTTACAAAATAGAACTAGAAAAAATTAAAAAATTAAAATATGCTAAAAAATCAACATTCATCTTTCCAGCTCTACAACTCAAAGAGTGTTCGTCGGACAGCGTTTGCTCTGGGGAACTTTTTTGTAGCAAATTCAATGCCCTACAAAAGCTGTGTACTCATTTAGTCCACAAACGTTTGGCGAATACCGAAAAATTCGGTTGAAACGGAAAAAATGTTGTATAAAAAAAATGTATCTGAGAAATCGAATTTGCGACAGAGCGATAAATATATTTTTTCCTAAAAAATCGCCTGAGAAGGTACCACCATTGTACGTGCGATCGGAGAATCCATATTTCTTACCGACGAGGGGCTACGCGCCTGTTACGTTACACAGCTGACGACCCAGGTGAAACTCTCGCCGATGACGCTATCGATCGTGCATTAGAAAAAGGCGAGCGAAGATCGTCTCGATGCGGTAAGACGGAACGAAACGAGTGTGGAAATTTAATGAAAAACGCGAAGCCTTTGTCGCCGAGAGTCGCGATGACTCACCGACCAGACGTTTATCTATGCCTATGCGATCCGAGACAATCTCGCGAGCCCATCGACCGGGTGAAAGTTGGACGGAGGCCTCTTCCTCGCCTTGGGCGTACATTTTCCAAAGAGGTCAACCCAGGAGCGTGTTTCTTTGTCGAATGGAAATTCTATTGTCAACGCGCGCGTCGCCATCGTTATCGGGCCGCGCGAGATCTTCGCCGATGTGCCAACTTCCTTTGGAGAAAAACGCAAGGATTCGCGGATTGCCAAACGAACACGCGATTAACGATCACCCCGAATATTATCATCCCGAACGATCAATGCCCACGGAGCAATTAACCGAGCCTATTTCGACATCTCCGTATCTTATCTACGCTTCTAAGCCGACAAATTGTAAACTGCGTTGCTTTTACTTGTTCTTCGGCCTTCGGCGTCGAACGAACAGAGTTGCGCCGGTTTTTTTTTGTTGCTATTAATATAATATAATATAATTTTATATTTCTCCTAGCTCGTCGTCGAATAACTCCGTGTCACGGAATACCTTCAGAATGCATGGAATTTCCCGTTGCGACGTGACCATAAAATTAGGAATTCCTAACGCCTGTTGCGTGGCACCAGGAGCAATGAATTATCCATTGAATTTTTGACCTCTTAATTGCAGAACCGATTTCCGAAAAAAATGTTCCTATTTTTGGGTAACCTATTCCCAGGAATTTTTTCGCGATCCTCTCGTTAATACGATCTTCGGTTAGAAAGTTTTACCCTAAAGTTCAGCAGGCAACAAAGCAAGAGCAACAAACTGGGGAGATAGCAACAAAGATGCGAGATGAGAATCGATTAGAATTTTACGACTGTCTGACTAATAAATTCGAGCTAATCGCTTCGAAGTTTCGAGACTTCGCATCCAAGACGTAATTAGAGAATTAAAAACACTCCATACGGTCGTCTCGCTCGAGGTTAATTTCGACACTGCGAATTTCTAGTTTCGATACCATCGAAATTGTCTGTTCTCCGTGAAACGCGAGGATTCTGAGACTAATTGAGAAATAACGTTTCGGTGTTGTCGCAAGCCAGGAGTCTTCTTCTTGTTCGATTGCAAAACTGAATCGTCTCCTGCGAAAAGCAGCAACGATGCTCGTTGTAAAAAACAAGGCGAAAAAACGGGAAGTATAACGGAGGGTCCGAGTAATCCGCGGGTTGCGAGAATATTTTGTATCCTACGAAACATAGTCGTACTGGCGAAGGGTGCGAGCGAGTAGGGCGAAAGAGGGTGAAAAATTTGGCCATTCATCCTCCCGATTACGAACGGCTTGAAAGGAGGAAACACGCTACGGGTATAATAAGTACACCCAGCGGTATAATTGTCATGCAAAGTGAAGAGACGACCGCATTAGCATTATAAGCGGCGAAATAGTCTAAATTCCGCGAGTATTGTGGCCTCCGTAGCCTGGTTCATTAACACGCGAGTCAGTCGGGTAAAACGTGAAACGAGGTCAAAAGTATGCGCGTATCTAGAAACTACGTTCGCGCTAATTATTACGAAAACCACGGCCCCGACTATCGTGGCAAATCTTATCACCTGCAACGCGCGCACGTCGACGTATGCAAAAATATCGCGACCGTGTCTTCACGGGCTTCGCGGGAAAAAGTGGCCAAAACTCCTCTGGGACCCCGAATCCCCTGTTTTTTGTGGTGCTGACGACGTGAAGAATATTAACAAATTCCAAGAGTGGGTAGAAAGTAAATGAGAAAAAAAAATTCGGAAATGAAAATTCGAATTTCGACGTTAACATTAGAAGGCCTGGAGCTTCTCGCGTTGGCGCTAATTTACCTATGAAATGTCGCGGCTACGTTCGCTGGTACGTCAACGATGTATGCATCAGTTTTCTTTTTTGTACCACTTCTAAATTTTTGTGGTTTATCGCAGAACAGTTTCATTTTGGTTCAAGGTCAAAGCTCTACCGAGCAAGACCGTGATGGTTGAATCTTGGTTTTGGGCCAGGTGTGGTCGCTTTTGCGCCACTGGTCGCGAGATGGTTGAAAGTTTGCGGAAAACGTGCGTGGAAAAAGATGCGTGATTGCAGGGGTGACGAAAGTGCCCGCGGGGAAATGTATGTCCGCGATCGTTCCGCAGCTTGACTCGGGTCGGTCGTAATGGTTACTTATGTCGGCTAATCATTACGCGTTACCGTCCAATCTCGTTGCCTCGCGATCTCGCCGCTCGTCTCTAAGAGAGACGAGAAAAGCATTGCGCTGCGTGACGCGAACAAAATTTTTTTTTTTCACACTGATAAAAATCCGCGAAGGAAGAACTTTTCCCGCTTTTCCCGTTTTGCCCATACGCGGAGCTTGACGTTGACAGGTGTCTCGTGCAACGTGATTTCACTTTTGAAATAAAGTTTGAAAACTGCGGTAATCTTCTCAGTTTTCCTAGCCGCGGAGGACGCGGAGGATCGTCCTATTCGTTCCTATAAAGACGCCTCGCTGCCCTGTGCAACTGCCTCGCGGCGTCGTTCTCCTCCCGGACGCGCGAAATGCACAAGTCCGCCGAAAGTCCCGCGTGCGAGTCGTCTATCCCCCCAAGAAATACCGCGATTAAGCGCGATTTCACCGCCAACATTCTCCACCCACCGACACCCGGAAGATATTCTCCCGCGAATAATAATTAATCCGCACTCGAATCGATTCGCTCGCTCGGGCAGCGCAGCGGCGCCGTGGAAATTACGAATAATCGGCGTCATTGCAGCAAAAGCTGCCTTTATTCGCCCAGCTGTTTTTCTTCCCGTCAATAGAAATCGGCTCGTTTATCTATCAACCGCAGTAAAAGTCTTCGCGCTCGGTTTTACGAGGGACGACGATAGGCGGACGCGCGTCTCGATTGTATCGGGACAAAAATATCAATTTATCCAGCAGCAATAATTTCTGCTCCCCCCGCGACTCTGCGGCGTCCCAATATTGTCATTCGAATTCGGCGTACATAGCTCGATTTTATCATTTTCTATCGGGCGGAAAAACCACCCCGAATTTCTTATTCGTCATCGCAAAAAACGTCCGTGCAATTTTTCGCTTAGCTGTAGCTTACAAACTAAAACGACTCAATTTTCTCGTGTTCGATTATTCCAACACGCTCTGCGGATTATTAGTCCGGTCAATATTCCAAATATTCCCTCTGAAATAACAAAAAATCCGGTCAGCTGTTTTTTTCATTCACTGGTAGTGTAAATTGAAAATGGCGACCGAATCGTGCAGTTTTGTGTATTCGCTATATTGAATTTCATGAAAAAAATGTTTTTTCTTGGCCATTTCGAATTTTAATGAAAAGTTGTAGGACCAAATTTGTAGTCGATACGCGACCCGTTTTATCTGCTCACGTTTCTCTGAATAGATCTGTCAACACTGGATTAATAGGCAAATCCTCGCGTCTGCGACGAATTGTTGGGCTATGGGAATCGATAGAAAGTCTGGACTTTTATTTCGACTCGCGTAGTATTTAATCGATAATTACGTATCACGCGGCTATTAAAAAGAAATCAACTCGGCGTCTCGGAGTGAATAAATCTTGGCACTCGTGACGAATATCTATAAATAAACATTAGCTATTATATTTTCAACGCGCAGGATGCATCATCGCGCTTATTTACCATTCGGTGTCGCGACTGTTGTTCGGTCTTCTCAGAATTATCCGCCAAACCCCGGACTTTTTCTCGTCTTTGGAAGCTCTTTGTCGGTATTTCCCGCAAGCTTCGGGTCTTTCGATGCTCGTGACTCGGACGAGCGCTTATCTAATCGTTTTCATCGCTCGCATGCTTCGTATGTACGCAGCAGACGTACGAAAGATTAGCACGTATTCTTCGCTACTCTTTCTCTTCAGTTTTCAAATAACGTCGCTTTGGAAAACGATTTCGATTACAACGAAATTTCCGCACAAAAAATTCATATACCTATTTAAAAAACCGTCGATGATGTGACCTTGACAACGCAAAAAATATAGTCTTAGCAGAAATGAATTTTTCACCACTGTATCAATCTCTCAAAATCAATTGAATTTATTCTCGGCATTTTTTCGGAGGCAGCGGAGATATTTGGAGTGGAAATAAAATATTCTCATCTCAGCCTCAGAAATTCAACTTCGACGTCGCGAAATTTTGCGCGCAGACGTCGCTTTTGGGAATTCTTCCAGTAGGAATGACGATACGATCTTCGCTATGGAGAGGCAATAATTATGGCGAATAACAGTCTCTCTCTGTCTTGCCGCCGGGAAATACGGCAGTTTTCTTTCCGTCTTGTATGTTAGCCGACTTGGAACTAGCTTCGTCGAAGTTTATCCGAAAGTCCTTCCCGCAAAGATAATAACGCTGCAATTATACTTGCAATTAAATCGGTTAGCTCGGTAATCAGCGAGACTTTTTAGCGCCTCTATTACGAGCGGAACCTCAAACCCCTACATTATTATCCACCGCGTTGAAATAATAGTCCGACGAGCTTTACAGTTTTCATTATCTCGCGTATACAATAACGGCACGGCATACACGATTTCGCCCCGGTTTCCATGTAGGTAACTTTAGCCGCAGGAGCGTGCGTTAATTCGACGCTGTAGCAGCTAAGTATTGCCAGACCGGATCCTTGCGGAGACCCGTCGTGAATGCTCGCCGCTCGTCCCTCGTTCTCCTGTGATCCTGAATCCTCGACCCCATCGGTGCGATGTGCCACGTGGCGTCTATTCGCTTCGCGTCCGCGCAGCATCTTCCCAATGGAAATTCTCGCGCGTCCAGTTTCGGGTCCTTTTCGGTCCCTTTCTCGCTACGTACCTTCGAATTCAAACGATGCCAAATGGTTTTCCGGTCGAACGGCACGTTTGTAGCGGCGAGGAGCGAGCCCCGGAAAACCCACGGCATTTTTTCGGCCGAGACCTCTGTTATTTGCGAGAAAGCTACAATTTCATTGCCGACTTGACCGCGACAAGGTACGCAATTACGACCGTAATTTTATTGGCTGGAAACTCGACCACGCAATGAATAACGTAGCTCGACGTGGCAGTATCAAAGCTTGAAGAAGAGCGACGCCGTTAATCTACTTTGCAGCAACGTAACGCGAATAGGGAAATTTTGACAAAAAGATTACTCGACACTGCAATCATGGCGAGTCTTAAAAATGAAAGGAACGAAAGTTACCATTCCAGTTTCAGGTTGGTATTGATTTTCGACGTTTTTCCTCGCTGGCAAATGAGCAACGGTGAGGGTATCTACCACGGAAGTGAGTAAAACCCTACGGAAGTGAGTCGAATACTAAGCAAAATATCCTCGTCGACAAACGACGCTTTTCACCAGCGAAAAAAAATTGGCAATCGTTTTTACAGCGACGAAAAAATTAGAAGCCGGATACGAACGAGTCAGGTGAACTGGTAGTGCAAATTAAAAATGGCGACCAAAGCTTGCCGTTGCGTACATTCGCTATCCTTAATTTTATGAAAAAAAATGCTTTTTCTTGAATACCTCGGCCATTTCGAATTTAAACGAAAAGTTGTGCGAATCAAATTTGTAGGAAATTTAGTTTTCCACAACTTTGTTCTCTACAATTTTTCTTCTAAGATCGATATTACGCCAACAGCGAAGATAAATAGAACCATCTAAATAATTTTTCGTGTCACAAGAGATTCCGATTATTTTTATTAAAAAAGTATCCATCTTAGAAGAAAAGTTGTAGAGAACAAAGTTGTAGAAAATTAAATTTCCTACAAATTTGGTTTTAACAACTTTTCGTTAAAATTCGAAATGGCCGAGGTATTCGAGAAAAAACATTTTATTTTCGTGAAATTCAATGTAGCGAATGCACGAAACTGCAGGATTTCGTCGCCATTTTGAATTTACACTACCAGTGGCCAACCCAACGAATGAGAAAAAAAAAGCTGACCGGAATTTTTGTTATTGCAGAGCCAATATTCCGAAATGTTGACTGGACTCGGGATCGTGGGTCGAGATTGATCGTAGATGATGCGACGTCTTGACGTTGCCTCCGCGTAATAATCTTTGGACGGGGACAGCTTGTCGTAACTCCGCGCGCCAAGTCTCCGAGTTTCAGTACTCGGCAGGTGTTGTAGCTACCCGGGGAAACGAGAAACCCTTGTCGAGAGAGAGAGAAGCCCCACGTTTCAGCTGATTCGAGAACTTGAGAACGACCTCATCGTCGAATCTGTCGTGTTGTCGCGAAAAGTGTTTTGTCGCGTCGTCGGTGGTTTTCCCGTCCATCCCACTGCAAATTGTCACCAGGAAATGGCTTTTTGCGGATCTTTTCGTAAACAATTCACGGCGGGAGTCGACTTTTAAAAATAATTTAAATGGGTTGTTCAAAAAAGTGAAGTAGCCAGTTTTTGCGATACCTACTGCGGCTTTGCAAAATACGGATAACTCGTTCTCTTTGGAAACTCACAATTAACTTGGACATTGCCAAGACCATTTCACCGACAAGCCTCGGAGCAATAACTCTCTTCCGCTCGATTATCACGAACGGTGAAAAACAAATCTAGTAGATTTTAAACGGCAAATATTTTTGCAGTCCGGTTCGAACGAGCAGATTGGCTTTGAATGGCTGCAGTTTCCTCGACTACGCTGCCTTCTCCTGCCTCCCGACACTGGGAGCGTCGGGTTATTCGCGAAATATTCGCATATTTCTGTCGTCGAACGTGCAGAAATATCGAGTCGTTCTCCAATCGCGTTCGGTATCTATCGATTAGCCCTAGCAGCGACCCGCAAATAACGACCGTGTACCAGATTGCCAACATCGTATCGATTGCCGTAACGAATGTAGGATCGTAAGCCATTCTCCCGACTCATCTGTATCGTTAATATTCACTCATCTGTCGTAGGAATATTAACCAATTTGGGGTGCACCGACGAACGAGGCTGCCTAGAAATGGCGTCCCGACGTTGAGTCGCTTATTCTCAGGGTGGGCCAGGCGACAGGGAGTTCGGATTTTGCCATAAAATTATCCCAGCGATTTTGCTTCATCTTATGTAGTATCACTCACCTTGTATAAAATCACAAAATGCAGGAAAATTCCGTTTGTATGAATATTAGAAAAAAAAGTTTCGAGTAAAAGTTGTAGCTAATTGATTGCTCTTTAGAAGTTGTTTGGGGCATTTTATTGTTCAATCAATTATTAGCGGAGTTATCGACGGAAATAGAAAAACCCGTTCATTGAATGAGCCATAAATCGCAAACGGTAAGTTTCATGAAAAACTTTATTCGAAACAAAAAATGGGAAATTTTGTTCTCTACAATAATAGTTCTGATAATTTTTGGTCTCAAGTGCGTCCTTACCGAGATATCGCCCGATAACGTTTTTTCAAGATGGCGCGTTACGCACAAGCGGAATTTGTTCGCATTTTGCGATTTTATACTCGATAAGAGTTACTACATCACGCGGAGAAAAAAAATCGCTGTTGTAAAATATTGCACATTTGTCTTCTCCGTCGCCCGGCCTATCGAAGCGATACGAGAGAAGGAAACGTTGGGTCCCGTCGAGATGCTCGCAGAGTTGTAAGTAGCTCCTCGAGCTCCGGCGTCTACCACCGCAAGCTCCGCGCTGCACCGATCCGGTGAACTCTATTTCGAACCACGAATTTTTCGAAATATGGGTCACGCGGCTTCCCGGCTTGCTTCCACACTTCTTCGCCCGTGTCATTCGGTCCCGACGTCCGCGTTCTCCTCTCCCTGCGCCTATCTTCATGTCTACGCGCCGTAGCCGTCTGCCAAGCCTCCGGGATTTTATCTCGTTGGTTTATTTACAGAAATTAAAACGAACCATCCAACCGAATATCTCTATTTTACGAGATTCATCCCAACGTTTTGTTTCTCCTGCCCCGCACTTTTCTCCCATCCATTTGTAGCCTCCGGAAGTATTTCACGACATACATTTCATGTCTGCTAACACGACATCGAAATTATACCGCGATTCTCTCCTCTTCGCGATGATGCAAGTTTCGAAAATGCGCTTCAGTTTTCACCGTAACTCTCGCGCTCGTTCGACGAACGGGAAGCTAGGAGGAAATAGACTGTACGTTTGGGAATTGTTGGAGGTTATTTCGGTCGTCGGATTTTCTACTGGAACGAATAATAAAAAAAAGTTCTTCCTTTTCTCGTTGCAGCTCGATGACACGGCGCTACAGCTGTACAAGGACGGCGACTATGGCGCTTATCTGGATCTGGAAGCGTCCATCACCGAGCAGCAGGAGGAATTCGAGGGTTTTCAGACCAAGTGAGTATCGTTTTTCGTTTTTATCACCCTTTCATTACCTCGGTACGAACGTAACAAAATCTTCGAACGTGATTTTGACCTACTTCAACGCGGCGAATTAAATTTCACCTTTGCACCGACGACAATACAATAATTTAGGCCAAAAATCCTAATTTCTCTTCAGAATTGAAATTCAAAAATTTTGAAAAACTCACAATACACGCTTTTTTAGTAGATTGAACTGAAAAATGGAAAACAAATCATAATTTAAAAAAAACTAAAAA
Organism: Arge pagana; assembly: GCA_963969455.1. Classification (NCBI taxonomy): domain Eukaryota; kingdom Metazoa; phylum Arthropoda; class Insecta; order Hymenoptera; family Argidae; genus Arge; species Arge pagana. The sequence continues at coordinate 8,038,909 of OZ018310.1, read as the reverse complement.
ATACGAAGTAAAAAACATTATTTTCCGATCGTTCTCACCGTGTTCGTCGTTGTAGCTCGTTGAAATATTCGTCATTCTATTTCGTATAATAATTATTACCGTCGCGACGGTGATTGCACGCGCGGTAAAACGTCAGGGAAATTATCGCGGACTAAACGACGAATCACGCGCGTTTTTCAAGTGGGAAGAGTAACATCTTCGCACGGTGCCAAAAAGTGTCACCGAATATAATTGCTACTGACTCGGGTTCGCGATGTCCGATACGAACCACGCGAGTCCTCGTTAGTTATCCGAGGCAACCTGAAATTTTCGACGAATATCCGTCACGTTTCCACGTCACGTGCGGCGCGAACGCATCGGGTTTGCATTCCGTTGGCAAGAGATACGTAGACCCGCGTCGCGTTCGTAGTTCGCCGGCTGCCAGGTACCGGGGTGATATTTACAGAAACCGGAATTTCTACCGACCGCAACATCATCCGATACGTTTTCAGGTGCCCGTTAGATTCCCCCGCTCCGTCCGTCGTCGGTGGTAGGTATACCGAAATATGCTGACCGCGCGCTCATTATCAAACCGCGTTGGTGAAAATGCTATCGGTCGTCTGTGCACTCAAAAATTCTCGATATCCGTGCGCGTGTGTGAATTACGGATGATAATAACTTCGTTAGCTTCTCGGCTCTCGTTATAACGCTTTTAACGATGAAATAACTTTGCGGTTTTTCGAATACTACCCGCATTTCTACTGCCGCATAAATTATTTGCATATATTTTTATGGGCAGCGGTAAACGATAAAATGACCGTGTTAACGAATCTGCACCGTGGCGAGGTAATGATATACCATCGGTATCACCACATTTCCAAATTACTGCGTTCCTTCGATCAGAATTCACTTTTTTTCATACCCTTGCAACTCAGCCTTCATCTCTCTCTCTCGCTTGCGAGTAACCAGAGAAATTTCTAATGCCGAAACATATCGAAAAACCTGCATCTAAATCCATTTGACCCACTTTTTTCGCGGTATTTCGTGTGATGTCTAGTGCGACAAAAACAGAAGAATCTTCAATGCCTGAAATGTAATATCTATATTGCATTTTCCTACGAAGCAGAGTCGGAAAGAGATCACGATTTTAACGATATTGGATTTATACGCGGTGTTTGTACGCTGCGATATGTCTGAAATCACATTGGAATACAGTTAATGCGAAAGTTCGCCGCACAGAATCGGGCACAGGTTAATAAACGAGAACGCGTGAATATCTCGCTCGAGCTACGGCTATTCTTCAGGATACGCAAAATCGGAGTATCGTGAATGTATAAAGCGACAAGAAGAAGATATGCTTGCATCCGATTCAATTTCATATTAAGATCGTGATCCTAATCTCAGGCGAACCGGCTCAATTTTCCCAGCACCAACGTTGTAATTGAGATAAAAAAGGTAATTTCCAGGTACAAAATAATGAATATTCAAAGATATATCAGACCTCAAAATCGTGTATGAAATAATTCGTCAGGTAATTACAAATCGAAGTTGGTCGGTCGACAGTCGAGGAAGAAAAAGGAAGGAAAGTACCGAGGAACTCGGCACGCCGCTCCCTTTCTCAGTTGAAGCTCCGAATAATGGACGTTACCAGTTAGTTTCAATGTATTGGTAATAGCCACGTACGCGTGCAGGCACATCGTTATACATGCACGCGATGGTGTACGATGTGGTGATTCTGTCACATTACAGTGATAGCCGCGCAGTGATCCCGGCACGCATACGAGCATGTCGTCATGTATCTACAGCGTGGTCCATCCTAATCGCCCCAGACAAATATCTCGAAAACTAAAACAGACACGAGAAAAAGTTGATTAAAAAACTTGAAGGGTTTCGTGGGGGAAAGATGATGGTATAGAATTTTTGTTGTTGTTCGTCTTTGAATTAGTCTTTGATCTCGCTATCGGTGGCTCGAAGCCAAAACGTGCGTTCACTATCTAAAATCCGAAGTTCCTAGCCAAATCTCGGAAATGGCAAAAACCGGAAGTCAACGCGTACCAGCATCAGCTTTCCCCCGCGAAATACTTCAAGTTTTGTATCGAACTTTTTCCTGTATCTTTCATTCGTCTGGGTCGATTAAAATAGACACCCTGTATACCACGCGATGGTCTACGATGCTGCGTGTGATCCTGTCACACTACACGATTTTATTCAATATTGGCTGCGATATGTCGAGCGCGGAAGAATAATAACTGTAAGTCGAGGACGAACTTTCTCAAGGGTTCAACAACCACGTACAATAAAAGCTGCGAGCGTTGTGAATCGCGGTGTTCTCGCTACACGGAGATAGAAGATAGTTGGCGATGAGTAATCAGCTGCTGTCGTTCCCGTGCTTGCGAGAAGCGCCGCGAAGTTTTGTTTTCCGATATCGCGGAGCGTTGGAAAAAAGTGTCGGTATTCCAATCGCGTAATTCCATCGGAACGATGCGCAGAGAAAATTGTGAGAAGAAAAAAAAGGAGAAAGCATGCAACGCTGCTTGTATTTTCTTACGATCCTAATCACATTTCGTACGATTTCGTTGCTGTTCGCGAGTTTCTTATCAGCTTTTCGTACCGTTAATTTTTACCCTCGAATAACCGAACACGTCGATTACACATCGAGCAGAAATCGAACGGACAAAGGAAAATCGCATAATCAGGAAAACCAATCGCGTGGCGAGCGAATCTCGAACAATTTTCACGCTTCCAGCAAAAGAAACTGCAATTTCAATACACCAATCCACTTCCCGTCCGACTCGTAACGTTCGATGATAATAAAACGTTTGCATTACGATCGACGCGCAAAAAAGTCCAACGAAGATAAAAATAAATGAGGCGCAACAACGAAGATAAAGAAAAAGCTCTCCGCAGTCGAGTCATTTTTTGCGAAGGGTCTAAAAATCAATTTATATTTCCTGTCGTCGTACGCGAATTTATTTACGATTCGGGACGCTGTTTCCACTTTTTGTACCCGGCGTTTCTCGCGAAACGAAGCAGCGTCGAAACGAGACTAACGCCTCGTGTATTTTATTTCGGTGCAGCCAGATTCTCAGATCGTGCGATTTGTTCGACGTTCGAACAATCGCGCTCCAGCTACGGAACACGCGAACGTTTCGACGCGAACGAAAAGTGATTGGTGTCTTGAAAGTACCTCGAGGATATTTTTAACGCTAAGCTATCCAGGACTGCGGCGATTCGTTCGCCGCGTCGCGACGTATTAGAAGTAGGTAAAAGTGACTATGCGCTTGCCTATGCACGCAAATTCATACGTTCGCGTCGCACGCTCCGGTGTTATTCTTGGCGCACGATACAAACTTTGCATCGGAACCGTGTTATTCACTTCTGAAATCAGGGAGGTGAAAACATCGGGGCGATGGGACGGTTGCCAGGTGACGTTGGTAGCGTCACGGAGTACGAGGTGGCCTCTCGCCCTTCCCGATCGTCGCATTTGTTCATAAATCGGCAAAACGACCCTGGTACAAAAAAAAGTTGCCAAAACGCCCAAAATTCGAGCCCGTCTAACGAATAAATCGATTCTGCTGGTTTGACCTTGAGATCACGCGAAGCTGCATCCACGCATGATAACGAGAATGCGTGGGGCGCGTTGTCCCCAAAAATTGTTCTAACAGCGACGGGGTGCGCGAGGGAAAAAATTGAAGGCAGTGAGAATGAAAAAAAGCATCGGTATTTCTGGCGACGAGAAAGCTTCGCCATTTTCTCATCTCATGTGGCCGCGCGGTATCGAAATTACGTACACGAATTTTCAACTATCCTGTTATGTATATGAGCCGCGCGCGGTCACGTGAGCATGTATGTGAATTGTGAAACGCAGGGTGGACCTGTTGTGTCGGGTGCGGTGCATTTTTGGACCGGTCTCCGCAGGTCGTTTGCCTCTTGGTATCTCTGTCTCTCGGCCCCTCTTCTTCTCTGTCGCATGAGAGAAACGCGCCAGGAGAAGAGTTACAGTATAGATTGACGCGTGATCGAAAATGCGCGGCGATGGGTGTGCAACGAAATCGCGACTTCCTATTGTTTCTCGATCGTTTATTTCATTTTTGTCGCTCTCCTATTGTTAGTTTGGTTTTCTTCGGTCTTCTGCGTTGCAATCGCCGATCACTGATATTCGAACGCGAATATTCAACTCCGACATTCGCGAATGCTAATATCAGCTTTTTACCCGACTTCCGAACAAGGAGGGTATGTATGTATGTATCCCTATTTCTCTGTCACGCCCTACAGCCCACACCGTTTGACGGATTTCAACTTATGAGGTGTGATGAGATTCGTCCCAGTTGTGGAAGTGAATAATAAAACCTAAAAAATGTGAAATAGAATAAACTATTCAACAAAAAGAAAAAACCCGACTGCGCTAAGAAATACCGATTAAAAAACGAATAAATAAAATATATAATATAACATCAATATAGTTTTAATGTTAGAAAAGGTATTGCAGGCGGAGAGACAAGGTAATGGTTGGATTAGTGGTCGTTAGGTAAAACCGTTTAAATTACAAATAATTAATTTTTTGTCTGTGCTTGTCCTCTGCAATATCTTTCCATACCTTACACTGCATACCCAACATTCATGTTATGTTCATATCAT